>WAAF01003203.1:5134-50982 GCA_013400475.1 Tricholaema leucomelas | reverse complement strand
TCATGTTGAGTCCTTAAGTCTCTTCTCATCTACGGCAAACGCTTGGGTGCTGCAACAGAAATAGTCTGGAAGCCAGCGATTTGAGAGGGAAAAAGCTGAAGCTTCTTAGGCGTGAGTGGACTGGATGAAGTAGGATTAGTCTGCCGTTAGGGCAGCAGTTGGTGGGAGAGAAGCTCAGTTAAGTGACTGGCTGTGGAGAGGGGAGATTCGTGAAGTCAAAGCCACTTCTACAACCGAAAAGGGATCAGGCTGACATCTTTGTGACAGGGTTTTTTGCCTGGCTTCTCCCACAGACTCCGGGTAGCTGTCATGTACTTCCTCCACAGTCGCTTGGCATTCTGTGAACCGATTGCTATGGAGGCAGGGAATTAATGTGGCCGAGTCAGGAATTTATATAAAAATAGAGTTATTTTCTTTTCCCAAAAACTGCCCCCAAAACTAGATACAGAAATTAATTGAGTTTTAATTAGCAGGTTCAGTTGGTTGAGAAGATCTACACGGATACCATAGGTAGACTTGACTGTTTTGGAAGCCAGAAGTTGGAAAAGGCTTAAGCTATTAAATATAGCATCCCCCTTATTAATATAAGGCTGAGCCAAAGCTACTCACAGCAGAATCACGCTGGCTTGAATGGAAGGGCGGTCCAAATGCTTGTCCCTTCGGGTCTTTCAGAAGCTTCCGAGGGTCCTTAAGAGCTATAATGCTGCATAAAGGAGGTGATTAAGGTGAAGCAGTCCAAAGGGGAGACAGCCCTGTCCCTCAGGAGCTTGTCTTTGGGAGCATCAGGGGCTCCTTGTGCAGAAGCTATCCAGGTGGGGGGAGAACTCCAAGGCAGGAACGAACTCTATGGCGGGAACACTCCAAGGCGGGAACCCCAAGGCGGGAAGTCCCCCCAATATTTACACCCTTCCTAGACACAGAGCTGAGTTACCACTTCCTAAGCGCAAAGACCACAGCCAATCCCCAGCCGAGTCCAGCGCAGGCCTGGCACCACAGGGCACCCCTCCTGCTGGAAGAGTCCCTTGCTCCCTCCCTTCACACCTGCAGGGCAGGGGAGGGGGGAAACAGGTCTTAGGTCTTTTCCCATTCAGACCACAGAGGGAGAGGAATTTTGGGGTGTACAAGACTCCAGGACTCCGATGCCTTAAGAAAAGTCTCTTGACGTGAAGAGCTTTCCAGAAGGTCATTAGGAATTTAATACTACAATTTAATGAGGTTTGTGAGTTACCTGTAACACAAATAACAGTGCTGACAACTGCTTTTCAATTATTAATTTTCCTCCAGTGTGCTGTTGGCCATTAAGTTGGGGTTGTCTATGCAAAGTGCTTCCATAAAATGCAAATTATTACCTACTGTGTGGGTCAGAAAACATTGTGTGCTCAGTGTAACTCTTGTAGTTAAATGGACTCCTTTGTTAAGCAAATAATTTAAGCATTGGTTACTCCAAGCAGTGTCAAAACCATACATGGATTCTTGCTGAGCGTAAATAAAACGTTGCAGCTTTGAATGACTGCAGGACTTGGCTTAAAAGCTATTTTTGGGCCACAGGCGCAGCCCAAAGCCGAGGGGACGTACATGGCTTTGCTCCTGGAATGGCGTCAGGATGGAAGATGACTCAGTCACCCCTGCAACAACTTCCTCGTTGCTCCAGAAAGGTGGTGATTTATTGCAGGTCTGTGTCAGCAGTAAATAGCCATCCGCCCGGCGCTGATTCAGCCGCTCCCAAAGTGGTAGTTAAGGATGTGTGCGCCCCGGCTTTGCCTGCTGGGGCCCTCCCAGCTCCCTTCCCACCCATCAGCTGCAGAGGCTGTAAACAGACACGTAGCCTTGCCTTCCCCGTGCTTTGACTGCTGGCCAGGTTGGCCCGTGTGGGGCTGCGAGCAGAGATGCTGTTCTTGCGGAGAGAACACAGGGTGCGCGCCAGCGCTGGGATTTGGATGGCGTTCCTGTTGAGTCAGGGAGGATGGGCTGTGCAAAGCCTCTGGGCTTTGGGCTTCTGGAGCCCGCTCAGGTTGAGGCAATAGTAAAATGTGGCAGAATCAGCACTTAGTGCTGGTGCTGCTGGGTAAAAAAATTGAATAGAATAGAATAAATCACCCAGAGAACTCCAAGATCATCCAGGCCAACCTAGCACCCAGCCCTATCCAGTCAACCAGACCATGGCACTAAGTGCCTCAGCCAGGCTTTTTCTGAACACCCCCAGGGACAGTGACTCTACCACCTCCCTGGGCAGCCCATTCCAATGCCAATCACTCTCTCTGTGAAGAACTTCCTCCTAAAATCCAGCCTATACTTCCCTCGGCACAACTTGAGGCTGTGTCCCCTTGTCCTGTTGCTGCTTGCCTGGGAGAAGAGACCAACCCCCACCTGGCTACAACCACCCTTCAGGTAGTTGTAGACAGCAATGAGGTCTGCCCTGAGCCTCCTCTTCTGCAGGCTGCACACCCCCAGTTCCCTCAGCCTCTCCTCATAGGGTTTGTGTTCCAGGCCCCTCACCAGCTTTGTTGCCCTTCTCTTGGTCCAAACCCTTTCAAGGCCTTGCCCTGGCTTTCTTTTGTAGGCAGAACAGATTGGGCAGCAGCACAGGGCTGGAGGAGTCTGCAGAGAAGGTGAAGTTCACTAAGATGTGATGGTTTGGGTGTTACCTACCCCTCCCTCCCCACTTAAGAAAGTCACCCAGACTAGACTCAGCCAAGCTGGAAACTGAATGAAGCTTTCTATTTAGAGCTCAGCACAATATCACAGAATCAACCAGGTTGGAAGAAACCTCCCAAACATATATTTACAATATCTACAACTATAGACAGAAATAGACAAGTTAAAAAGATAATACAGAAACACAGCAGCCCTCCCAGAAACCAGTGTCCCCAGAAGGGGCTCCCAACCACCCTAACACCTTCTTTCCACCGCTCTACCTTACCCCAGACTTTGCCTTATGTTCAAGGTGAGTTTGAAGGGTTGGCTGGGGAGGTTAGGGAGCAGAGGGATTAGTCAGCAAGTTAGGTTAGAGAGAGAAGTGCAGCCCAAAAGCCAGAGAGGAAACTCCCTTATCTATGTTTATGTTCTTGTTTTTATCCATCTCAGCAAGCCTCTGAGTGCAGCAGCCATCACCATTGTTTCCTTTTCACAGCCTAGTATCTAATTCTTCTCACCAAAACATTCTAGCTAGGCTCAAACTAGCACATAAGCACATTCATCAAATGCAACAAAGGTCAAGGACTCTCCTTTTTTTTTCTGTGGCTTATGTTGGCTTGCAGTACAGGAGGGGGAACTTCTGTGCTTCTCTTATTAATATTACTAAGGCAAGTAGTTGTTCTACTGCTGGCCTGCCCTCCCTCCAAGAGAAACCCCAAGGTACAAAAAGCCACCACTATAAACACCTGATTTTGAAATAAAACACTTTCAGATATGGGAATGAGCCTACTGCTGTCAAAGGAGAATAGGATCTTAATCATGATGCCTCCTGCTTTCTGCCATCCTGGGAAAAGCACATGAAGAGCCCACTTGCTGTTCTTGCCCATATCTTTTTAGTGAAGGGTAAATTGTTGTGTTCCTGTATTTTTTAGCCTTAAGCCAAGTGCAGCACAAACAACTCAATTCAGTTCAAGAGAGATGCTGAGATACTGAAATATGTCCAGAAAAAGGGTGACAGAGCTGGTGAGAGCCCTGGGGCACAGCCCTGTGAGGAGAGGCTGAGGAAGCTGGGGGTGTGCAGCCTGCAGAAGAGGAGGCTCAGGGCAGACCTCATTGCTGTCTACAACTGCCTGAAGGGAGGCTGTAGCCAGGTGGGGTTGGTCTCTTCTGCCAGGCAAGCAGCAACAGAAGAAGGGGACAGCCTCAAGTTGTGCCCGGGGAGGTCCAGGCTGGATGTTAGGAGGAAGTTGTTGTCAGAGAGAGTGATTGGCGTTGGAATGGGCTGCCCAGGCATGAGGCACTTAGTAGTGCCATTGTCTGGTTGATTGGACAGTGCTGGGTGCTAGGTTGGACTGGATGATCTCGGAGGTCTCTTCCAACCTGGTTGATTCTGTGATTCTATGAACTCGTTTCTGGGGCACTTTTACATTGGCTGTGCTTTGGAAAGACACATAAAAGGCTGTTGTGGGCCAGAATCAGTGTCAGCCACTTCCCGAGATGTGATCTCCTAAGTTTTAATACAGTGCTTGCCAGAGGCAGAGATGGGATAGAAGACCCCAGATGAATTAACCTTGCCAAGGAACCTATACCAAAAATTTTGCTGTGGATTTGTGGAGCTTGTGAGATTAGCTCCACTTCTGATCTTGGTTGTGACTGAATAACTTCCAGAATAAAAGACACAATTAGAGTGGAGGTAGCCCTGAGGACTTCCTGGTTTCACTTTGATAGTTGCTACCTGGTGAATTGAACTATCCTGTTGCAGGCAGATTCTCTTAGTGAGTAAATTGGTCACCTCGGTGCTTTTCAGGTGTTTAATTTCCCAATCCTCTCTTTCCTACCTCTAATTTTCCATACTTTCCCCTGCTAGCTCCTGCTACATCTCATGAACATACCTGAATTGTGCTGTTGAAATGGTTTCATTGATCTGAAAATAATAAATGTGGTTTGGATGTGCAAAAAAAAAACCAAGCAGGTGAGCCTTACAGTCTGCTGCTTCTGTGCTAGTGAAGTCAAACTGTGGGTTTGGTATCTGTGAGCTCTCTCTCAGGTGCAAACTGTGCTGAGGTTTGCTGATCTGGTCTTAATGTTGAGGGGAAAAAAAGACTGTTGGAGAAGATGCAGGAACCTTTCTGTATCATCAGTCTGCACAGTTAGTTTTGTATCTCAGTTTGGATGTCAAAGAGGAGAAGAATATGGGAGTGACTTTCACCCCTAAGGTAATGTAAGCCTCTTGGTGGTAGGCATTGCCAGCTGGTTTGCCAGTCTCTAGTTCGTCATTCTCGCCTGGTCATTAGCTAACACATCTGGTAGGTTTGAGCTTTTGGTTAGTCACTAAATCTCCTCCAGGACAAAGTTTAAAAGTGATGAGAATTGCAGTGGTCTGAGGTACTGTGTTCATTGCACTCACCTGAAAGTTTAGGGGTACACCCTTGGTGCTGCGTGCAGCTGCCTTTAGTGATTCCCCTGCTTTTTATCCCATTTGCTGTGTTGCTCTAGATCTAGACCAGAAAGTCTTGGATGGTATGAGTGCATGCAACAGAAGTTTTAGGGAATACTGGGAAGAAATACAAAGGAGAACAGGGATGCATCAAATAAACAGCTTCAGAGCATGTGGTAAAGAGGGAAGAAAAATTACATGCTTCCAGGTATTGCTGGAATAGGAGAAAGATGGCATGATGGAGTGAATGGTGCAGGGGCTGGGAGCTGGCAGACCATGGGTCTTTTACCTGAGAGGTTGTGGAATGCTGCTGCTGGAGTTGCTCTTTGCAGCTGCAATGGTATCTTTGTGGCACACAGTGTGGCAGAGCTCTGATCTTCTTCTGTGTTGTATTGTCAGGAAGATAGAGAAAACCTGGATTATTTCTCTAAACCCTTAGGTCAGCTTGAACCTCAGTAGCTGAATTCTGTTCTCGTAACAGATTTGATTTCCAAATACTATTTTCAAGTTCATAGTTTTGAAGAAGAGTGTTTTTTCTTGCTGTCTATGCCAAGTGCCAGTGCTGCCAGTTGAATTCTAGGGCTGGGATGTCCATTACTATTTCCTGATGGCTTCTGTAGCAGTTTTCTCCTCACTTCTGCGGGGTGAAAGCAGCCCTGAGTGATTGCAGGTTTATATTGCTAATAACTACAAACAAGCAATTCTGACTCATTGGTCATGGAAGACAGAAGTACAATCAAATATTGTGGCTATGTTAATTTGTTTACATATAGGGAAATTATGTAAATACCCGTGCAGATTAGGTTTAGTCCCTGTGTGGGCTTGCATTCGATACCCCGAGGCCAAAACTAGGTACTGCTGAATCATGGAGAATTTCACTGTTGAGCTTAGTCAGTCTAGGATTTAGCTTCTGAGTGTTTAGAGGCACAATGGCTTTTGATACTCTTAAATGCCATAGAAGAAGGATTCTTGTGGCTTTACATTACCATTAAAGCTGTAATCACAGACTTGTGAAAGGACAAAGTAAGCTGAAAATGTGTCTTTCTGGCTTTCTGATTGTCCTCTTTAGAAGGTGCACAGCTGCCTTGCACATCTAGCTTTCAGTTGTCCCCCATCCTCAACTGACCCTCACCCTTTTCTGCTGTCCTCACCTACCTTGTACAGACTGGAGCGTGCTGACACCTTGGACAAAAATTACTGCTGAAAAAGAGACTCAGAGTAATGGTTGGCCATCAGCATTCCCAGCACAGGAGGGGACCCTCAACTCAAGAAAGACATAGACTTGCTGGAATGGATGGCCACAAAGATGATCAGAGGTCTGGAGCACCTCTCCTGTGAGGGCAAGCTGAAAAGATTGGGGCTGTTCAGCTTGGAGAAGAGAAGGCTCTGGGGAGACCTTAGAGCTGCATTTCAGTATCTGAAGGGACCTATAAGAAGGCTGAGGAGGGACTGTTCAGAAGGGCTTGTAGTGATAGAACAAGAGGCAGTGGTTTGAAACAGGATCAGGGTAGATTTAAGATGAACATCAGGAGCAAGCCTTTTACAATGAGAGTGGTGAAATATTGGAATAGATTTCTCCTGTTCCTGGAGAATTTTCAAGCTCAAATTTTGTGGCCTTGATGTAGTTGAAGGTGTCCCTGGATGTCTGCAGGGGGGTTGGACAAGATGGCCTTTGAGGGTCCCTTCCAGCCCGATGCAATCTGAATGTCGTGGGCTCTCTCTTAGCACTGCTTTGCAGGTGAGGGTGGCTAATTCTTCATTTTGGGGTAGGAGCAGAGCCTGAGTATGTTGTTTCTGGGTCAAGAGCTGGTATTAGTAAGCGGAGAAAGGATGCTGAGAGCAGGAATAGTATGTCTGTTGATAAATGTATTAAAGGAGATGGCAAGGTAGAGAGCTGGAGGTGAATTGTGCAGAAAGAAGCAGCTGATGGCACAAGGCTGGAAACGTGAGCAGGAGAAAATGAGACATAGACTAACGAAACCAAAAGACACTTGCTGCTGGAAAGGAAATTGTGTAGGGGCACACGTGTGCTTCCCATTACTGTCTCAAGGTGTGTAACTGGAGGGGCAGAAATGATCAAATGAGTAAAAGCTTTCTGAGTGAGAGGTTGTTTTCTGTAGGCTGTGGTGCAGGATGCTGGGCTTTGTGTTGCCTTTCTTTTTATGGGTGACAATGCAGGAAACGTGCCTGTCAAAACAATGAGGGCACAGCCTGCTCTCTAGCAGCAGGCTCCTACCAGGGGTGGTGGTGCCACACCCCAAAGCTGGGTCTTGGGCTGGCCATCCCCCCTCCAAGTACCGTTGACACCCTAGGTTCTTGTGGGAGGCAGCGAGTGGCGTCTGGCTCTTTGTGCACGCTGCTCTTCTAATGGGTGAGCTGGAGTTGGGCTGGATTCAGCCAGATTAGCTGCTTGAGTCATGCTAAGCAGCATCACTAGCTAAGGGCAGGGGAGAAGAGGAAGGAAATAATTTAGTCTCCATTTTGAGGTTATTCTACAACTCTGAAATATTAAAGATCAGTCAGAAAGGTGATAAATATTCCAGTTGTGAAGGGCAGTGATTTTGCTTAATGATCCTTCCTGTCATCTTTCCCAGGTGGAAATGTTAATATCCCACTTAGGAGCAGTGTTTCTTCTGATCTCTGGTTGCTTCTCTTGTTTGTTCCCTAAACCTTCTCTCTTTCTGTCACAAACCACTTCAATAACTGGTGTTAATGGCAAAATAACCACCACCTCTGTTAGTTTCCTGATTCACAGCAGAGCTGGTTTGTCCTCTGGTGTTTGAAGGCAGACAAATGGATAAATGCACAAAAGGCAAAGCCACAGCAACAACAGAACAATAAACTGTTGCTGATTCAAATCTGCTTCAGCTTGGTATTGTAACTGTAGCCAGTGGGGGGAGTGCCTCTGGGGGGGGAGCGAGAGTGAGGATGAAGTTAGGTGGATGAGACTTTGCTTTTTGAACCTGGGTGAAAGAAATCATAGGCTCACCATGACACTGACACGCTGTTGGGGAAGAGAGCAGTGGCTGATCCTGCTGACACTGGTGGTGGGAATGCATTGACTCAGTTTCAGTACCTCTTACTGAGTAATGGTCCTGCTAAGATGTCTACTTTCTTCTTTTGGTTTATGTCCACTGTTCTTATTGTCTGCTGTTGCACAACTGACCTGCAGGTCCCAAACAGAAGGAATTTCTCTGGAGTTTTGTCTTGCCACTTGTGTTGGCACACAGTGTATTTGACAAGGGAAGTATTGGCAGGACACCAAAGAACAGGAGCTGTCTTGTAGGCCAGCAGATTTAGTGGAGGTAAGATGCTGTGCCTACTGCAGCAGGGCTTCCTATCCAAGATTAAGTGCGTGCTTCACAGAATCCCAACATGCTGGGGGTTGGAAGGGATATCTTGGGATTATCCAGTCCAACATCCCTGCTAAAGCAAGGGCACCCACAGCAAGTTGCCCAGGATCACAGTGTCAAGGTGCCTTTGGAATCTCTTCTGAGAAAGAGACTCCACAACCTCTCTGGATAGCCTGCTCTAATGCTCCAGCACCCTCACAGCAAAAATGTTTTTCCTCCTGTTCACATGGAACCTTCTGAGTTCCAGTTTGTGCCCCTTGTTCTGTTCCTGGGCACTACTGAAAAGATGTTCTCTTGCCCCCCACCCTTTGATCAGCACTGAGAAGACAGCCTATTAAGCTTTTCTTCTCCAGGCTAACCAGCCCCCAGTCTCTCAGCCTTTCCTTCTCACAGAGATGCTCCAGGCCCCTCAGCACCTTCATAGCCTCAACTGGACTCTCCCCAGTAGTTGCCTATCTCTCTTGAACTGGGGAGCCCAGAATTGGACCTAGTACTGCACAGGACATGGGGTGGAACAAATAAAAGCTTAGTGACATTGCAAAGTGTTTCCCTTGTTCATAAAAAGCAGTAAATGTTCTGCTGGGTTGCAAGATGGGACTGTCTGTCTTGAATTTCTTTTTACAGTGTTTTTCCATCTTCCTCTCAGATGAGTGCTAAAGGAACTGCTGTTGGGTTGGTTTATTTTAATTTTAGATGCTTCTTTTCTTTCCGTCTCCAAGAACTGAAGTTTATTATCCATTAAGGGACTCTCTGCTAATTGAAATACTGACTTTTGAGCACGGTGTGAGTGCATTTGCTCTATGTGTGTTGTTACTTAGTGACTTTGGTGTATGAATGCTTGCTAGTGGGAAAACTCAGTTTCATTTTTATACTCTTAATCATAGAATCAACCAGGTTGGAGGAGACCTCCAATCTCATCCAATCCAACCTATCACCCAGCCCTGGCCAATCAACAAGACCATGGCACTAAGTGCCTCATCCAGGCTTTTCTTGACCACCTCCAGGGATGGTGACTCCACCACCCTCCTGAGCAGCCCATTCCAATGCCAATCACTCTCTCTGGGAAGAACTTCTTCGTAACATCCAGCTCCAGAGCAGTGTTTCGGTGTACTCAGTTTCTTCCTTCTCTACAGTCCGAATCTTCCTCTTTCAGTTTAAACCAATTGCGTCTTCTCCTGTGACAACAGAACCTGCAGCCTGTGGCTACACACCACCCTTCAGTGTCCCCTCCTCAGTTTTAATTATCACTAGACCTGGCTGATGTTTGCTTTCAGTTTATGTGAAAATAGCTGTAGGATCTGGGCATTCAGAGTTGGGTGTGTGGTTGCTCACCGGTGAGTCTAGTGTGTGGCTAGAGCTCTGCTGTTTCCTTTCTGTTTCAAAGCTTTTCTTCTTCCAAATGAATGCTTTGTTAAGCCAAGCAGAATGATTTTTTATTCATTTAATGTGAACACAAGCAAAAAAACAAAAGACAAATGCAGCCATTTAAGAAAATACCTGTAATTAAGTTTCTCTTTATGTCAGTTCTCGCTTAAGTGAAAGGAAAGCACCAGTTATTTGTGTGTGCATACACAGGGATGTTTTTCATCACAGAAACTGCTGCATCTCACTTGGTAGCCATAAGGAATGGTGTCTGCTTGGGTGTTGAAGTCAGCAGTGGATGGCCATCTGCTACGCACCACTTGGATGGGGGTTTGTGGCTGCAGACGCCCATCTGCAGCTCCCACACGTTTCTGCTGCTCACCCATTGCCATGGGGCTGTGCAGACTCCTGGCATAGATGGCTGCCATCCACATCTCAGCCTCAAGGCTCCATACTTACACTAGCTGCTGCCATGGGAGAAGTCATCTACTCTGTGCAAACGTGGGAGTACCACTAATAAAATCATAGAATCCTAGAAGGGCTTGGGTTGGAAGGGGCCTTAAAGATCAGCTAGTTCCAAGTCCCCTGTCATAGGCAGGGATGCCTTCTGCTAGACCGAGTTGCTCAAGACCTCATCCAGCCTGACCTTGAACACCTCCAGGGACAGGGCATCCACAGGCCTGGACAGCCTGTTTCAGTGTCACCCTCACTCTAAAGAATTTCTTCCTAAAATCCAGTCTAAATCTGCCCTTCTGAAGCTTCCATCCATTCCCTCTTGTTCTATCACTACAAGCTCCGGTAAAGAGTCCCTTCCCAGCTTTCCTGTAGCTCTCTTAGGTACTGGAAGGTTGCTGTAAGGTCTCCCCAGAGCCTTTTCTTCTCCAGGCTGAACAGCCTCAGCTTTCTCAGCCTGTCCCCACTGGGGAGGTGCTCCAGCCCTCTGAACATCTTCGTGGCCTCCTCTGGACCCATTCCATAACTTCCATGTCCTTCTTTTGCTGGGGACCCCAGAACTGGACACAGTGCTTCAGATGGGGTTTCAGCAGAGAAGAACAGAGGGGCAGAATCACCTCCCTTGAGTTTGTCACACTTCTTTTCATAGAATTATAGAATCAACCAGGATGGAAGAGACCTCTGAGATCATCCATTCCAACCTAGCACCCAACTAGACCATGGCACTAAGTGCCCCATCCAGTTTGTTCTTGAACACCTCCAGGGATGGTGACTCCACCACCTCCCTGGGCAGCCCATTCCAATGCCAATCACTCTCTCTGCCAACAACTTCCTCCTAACATCCAGCCTAGACCTCCCCTGCCACAACTTGAGACTGTGAAGATTGTTGGAGAGGGTAAGTGGGTACAGCACCCATAGACCATGTCAGTAGTAAGTGCTGGGCTTAGCTTTGGTTTCACCTGGCTTTGAACAGCAAAGACTCACCCTTAACTTTCACTTTCTTCCTGTTTTGAACCTGTTTATTGCCTGTGAGCCAAGAGATGTTGCTGCTGATCTCTTCAGAAGTGAAAGCCAATCTCATCATTCAGGTGCTTTGACTGGGGTGATCTTCAGAAGAGTGCAGCAACTGCAGCAGCAAATCTGCTCAAGCATCTCCTGTGATCTGGAGCTTGGGAAACATCTTTTCAGTGTCAGCAGTTGCCCTGCTCTTGCTGCCTCTCCTTTCTCCTCTGTGAGCTTTGCGAGTGAGCAGTCTTGAAGCAGAAGCTAAGTGGAGGCTGAAATGAATATTTAAGCACTTCTAAGTTTATTTTACTGACAAATAGAATCACTGCTTGATTTCTGTAGGAGGAGCATTTACCAGAGCCTTGCCAAATACTCCAAAAAAGGAGCTGCTGGAGAATGTTAAACACAAACCCCACAGCATTTCAGAAGAGTTTATTCTGTTGTTTCACCAGTGACTCACCTGCAGAATGATCCATTGCCTTCTCTATGTGTATGTGTGTGGGGGAAGAAAACACTGAGAGAGATCTCAGAGCCACCTATGAAATGCAATGTCCTGTTCGATTAGCAGTTGAAACATCGCAGGACCTTGAGCCCTTAGGCAGTTTTGTGAGTTGTGCTGCCAAAAGATGTCTGCAGTCAAATCTTGTTCATTTTTAGTTGAACAAGCTACATTTTTAAGGGTGTGGGACGAAAAAGAGTCATAGAATCATAGAATGGTTTAGGTTGGAAGGGACCTCAAGGATCATCCAGCTCCAACCCCCTGCCGTAGGCAGGGACACCTCCCACTAGAGCAGGTTGCTCAAGGCCTCATCCAGCCTGGCCTTAAACACCTCCAGGGAGGAAGCATCCACAACCTCCCTGGGCAACCTGTGCCAGTGTCTCACCACCCTCACTGTAAAGAACTTCCTCCTAACATCCAGTCTAAATCTCCTCTCTGCCAGTTTAAACCCACTCCCCCTCGTCCTGACATTCCCAGACCTTGTCAATAGTCCCTCCCCAGCCTTCCTGTAGGCTCCCTTCAGATCCTGGAAAGCCACTCTAAGGTCTCCTCGAAGCCTTCTCTTCTCCAGGCTGCAGAGCCCCAACTCTCTCAGCCTGTCCTCATAGCAGAGCTGCTGCAGCCCTCTGAACATCTTCATGGCTCTCCTCTGGACTGGCTCCAGCAGTTCCATGTCCTTCTTGTGTTGGGGGCTCCAGAACTGCACACAGTACTCCATATGGCTAGAAGGAGAAGTGGTAGGTCTGAATTTCTTTTTCTGGATGGACAGAGTGGTTGTTTTTGGAACCTGGAGAGCTGTTGGGGCATCGCTTTTTCCTTCCTGCACGTGAACGTCCTTGGCTAACTGACCTGAAAACTAAAGCTCAGCATTTCATCTGTTTATCAAATGTGCTGCTTCCAGAAGTGAACATTCAAAAACCTGAGGGCCCCCATCTGACTTTTCCTCCTGCCCCTGCTCATCATCCTCTGAAGGCAGCACCGAGTACGAAAACAGGAAAGGGGAATGATAAAGTGTGGGAATAAAGCGAGCGCTGAGTTAGCAGTGCCAAAAGGAAACAGCTTTCTGATGGCAGCCTTGCTTCTGGTGGAAAGCAAACCAGAGCTGAACTGGCTTAAAATACTCCTGAGAATGGAGTTCTTGCTCTTGTCATGGTTTTCTGTCACCTCTTTTAACAACTTTCTAAGGTGCTCAAGTAGAAAGAATGCCCTTTGTATTCACTGGCTACTGGCGCTGTAGAATCATAGCATTGTTTTCAGTGGAAAAGCACTTTAAGATCATCCAGTTCAAACATTCTCTGACTCTGCCAAGCCTGGTGCTAAACTGTGTCCCTCAGCACCACATCTCTGCATCTTCTAAGTGTCTCCAGGGATTGGGGACTCAACCACTTCCCAGAGGAACCTGTTCCAGTGTTTGAAAACCCTTTCAGTGAAGATGTTGCTTCTGATGCTCAACCTAAACCTCCCTTGGTGCAACTTCATAGAATTATAGAAGCATCCAGGTTGGAAGAGACCTCCAAGATCATCCAGTCAAACTTAGCACCCAGCCCTGCCTAATCAACCAGACCATGGCACTAAGTGCCTCATCCAGTCTTTGCTTGAACATCTCCAGGGACGGCAATTCCACCACCTCCCTGGGCAGCCCATTCCAATGCCAATCACTTTCTTCAGGTAGTTGTAGACAGCAATGAGGTCAGCCCTGAGCCTCCTCTTCTGCAGGCTGCACACCCCCAGCTCCCTCAGCCTCTCCTCACAGGGCTGTGCTCCAGGCCCCTCACCAGCTTCGTTGCTCTTCTCTGGACACCTTCCAGCGTCTCAACATCTCTCTTGAATTGAGGAGCCCAGAACTGGACACAGCACTCAAGGTGTGGCCTGACCAGTGCTGAGCACAGGGGCAGAAGAACCTCCCTTGTCCTGCTGGCCACACTGTTCCTGAGCCAGGCCAGGATGCCAACTTAAGGCCATTTCCTCTTGTTCTGTCACTTGTTATTAGGGAGAAGAGACTGACCCCCACCTGACTTCAATCTCTTCTCAGGGAGTTATAAAGATACCAGAAGGTCTCCTCTCAACCTTTTTTTGAGTCTGAACAACCGCAGTTCTTCAGCTACTCCTCACAAGACTTGCATTCTACACCCTTCACCAGCTTTATTGCCCTTCTTTGGACCTGCTTCAGAAGTTCAGTGTTTTTCTTGTAGTGAGTTTTAGCAGACACTCATAAAGTTGTGCTGGGGGAGGTAGAGGCTGGGTGTTAGGAGGAAGTTGTTGGCAGAGAGAGTGATTGGCATTGGAATGGGCTGCCCAGGGAGGTGGTGGTGTTGCTGTCCCTTGAGGTGTTGAGGAGAAGCCTGGCTGGGGCACTTAGTGCCATGGTCTGGTTGATTGGCCAGGGCTGGGTGCTAGGTTGGACTGGATGATCTTGGAGGTCTCTTCCAACCTGGTCGATTCTATGATACATGGAATAAATTATCTAAGGGACATGTTAGTATATCATCTGCATGCAGAGGAAAGGGATGGCAGTGGCTGAGGCTTCTTGGGAATCAAGTGAAGGGCTGGCTCCTATATGTTGTTTTTCTGCATGAGAGAGTTGCTGCTTTTCCTTTCAACTCTATTTGTTCTCCCTTGTATCATTCCCCAGATATTGTGCAAATTGCTGGAGTGATGTTTTTTCCCCTCCATAATATTCCCCCATGGAATTGCTAGAAAAATAGAACTGTAATATATGGCAAAGTGTAACATGGGATGTGGAAACCTATTACCACTTTATTGCCTTTCCAGAACCACAGAGCCTGTCCCAAGGGATTAAGGGGCATTGCCTTGATTTGTCAGCTGTTGCATGTGCACCTTCCATGGAGATGCTGGGTGGTCAGTGTGGTTGCACTTGATTCTTCTGTATATCCTTGGTGTTTCCCTCTTTAAAAGCAGCATATTACTGAGAATGAGCAGTGGTCTTTGGCTCTCGGTGTGTTCAAATGAGTCAACTCATAAATCAAGAGCCACCGCGGTTAATGAGCCTACTGTGAAGGTCTGGGGAAGAGGAGAGTGTCTTGTGAATGGTGAGGACAATGTCAGCCTTGGCCAGGGCATCTGAGGAAGCTAAGACAGGGCCACCACAGAATTTTTCTGCTGTTTTATTGTATCACTTTTCAACTGGAAAAAAAACTTGGAGTGTAAAACTCAAAAATCTTTGGCCAAGGTTGTCGTGAGTGAGAGGAAACTGTACTATGGCATTTCCTTCCTAAAGAGAAATGTCATCTGGACCTCATCTGAGGTCTTGCTCCAGGCTTGATCGCTGTGAATGGAGCAGTTTGATGTGTTTCTCTCCAAGCAAGGAAAAGCTGAATCATGAGATACAAACTCATCTGTGTGTCTCAGCCTTTAGAACTTGGGACAAAAGCAAGCAGTGAAATCCCAGGGGTAGTGTGTGACAAAAAAGGGTGTTTGTTTAACCAAAAGACTCAGAAGTAAAACCACTCCACATATGTCTGTTCCACCTGTTGATGTTGGTCTGTCCCCGTGCAGAAGGACCATTCTTAAAGATCATAGAATCAGTCAAGGTTGGAAGGGACCACAAGGATCATCCAGTTCCAACCTCCTGCCGTTGGCAGGGACACCTTACCCTAGGTCAGGCTGGCCACAGCCTCATCCAGCCTGGCCTTAAACACCTCCAGCCATGGGGCCTCAACCACCTCCCTGGGCAACCCATTCCACCCTCTCACCACTCTCGTGCTGAACAACTTCCTCTCACACCCACTCTGAATCTCCCCACCTCCAGCTTCAAGGAGCTCCATTCCCTCCCAGTCATGTCACTCCCTGATAGCCTAAAAAGTCCCTTCTCAACTTTTTTTGTAGCCCTCCGCTTCAGATCCTGGAAGGCCACAAGTAGGTCGCCTGGGAGCCTCCTCTTCTCCAGCCTGCACAGCCCCAACTCTTTCAGTCTGTCCTCACAGCAGAACTGCTGCAGCCCTCTGAGCATCCCCCGTGGCCCTCCAGCCCTCTGCTCAAACCCCTGTGATCTGCACAGTGATACAGAGAGGGCTTATTTTAGAAGCCTGATGGTAGCAATTAGGCTGAAATGTCATATTCAGTTAGTTTGACATGTATCAGAATAATATAATGAGGTCCTAAATAAGAAGCATTTTCTAACAAGAAGCAGTGAACCCTTGGGAGTGGTTGGTAAATGTACAGGGAGGTACAAAATTATTTGTTAGGAACCTCTGGGTTTGCAAAAAGATCTTCTGTTTTTAGCAAGAGAAAGCTCTATTTGCATGAAGATCAACATTGATTTAATGGTTACCAACTGATTACAAGGGAGCTTTCTTTCCAACAGACTAGCTGCCACTAAAAATGGAGATGGTTTGAGTTGCTTCACAGAGAATTTGCATTGCTTGAATTTAAATAAGTGTACCCTACTTTGTGCAGAAGCTGTGAGTTAACAAGTTGGGCTCTCTCTTTATCAGCTGTGGAGATAATTGAGTAGCTGGAGGTAGATATCAGTGTTTTCTTGTCCAGCTCTCTATGTCCATCTCTTGGCCAGGAGGCTGAGACAGGGTGCTTTGTCTTCTCAGATAGTGGATGTGAAGAAAGACTCCAAAGATAGTTCTCTTCCCACAGCAGTCAAAAAAAATCATAGAATCAGCCAGGTTGGAAGAGACCACTAAGATCATCCAGTCCCATCCTGAGCACAAATATAGGCTGGGCTAAGAGTGGCTCAGGAGCTGTGTTGAGAAGAAGGACTTGGAGGTATCAGTGGATGAAAAACTCACCAAGAGCCAGCAATGGTTGCTGGCAGCCCAGAAGGCAGCTGTGTGCTGGCCTGCATCCAAAGCAGTGAGAGTAGCAGCACAGGGAGGGGATTCTGCCTCTCTGTTCTGATGAGTCATAGAATCAGTCAGGGTTGGAAGGGACCACGAGGATCAACTAGTTCCAACCCCCCTGCCATGGGCAGGGACACCCTACCCTAGATCAGGCTGACCAGAGCCCCATCCAGCCTGGCCTTAAACACCTCCAGCCATGGGGCCTCAACCACCTCCCTGGGCAACCCATTGCAGGCTCTCACCACTCTCACAGTGAAGAACATGGTGATGAGACCCCACATTGAGTGCAGTGTGCAGTTCTGGTGCCCCCAGGCCAAGAAGGACATGGAGCTGCTGAAGCAGGTTCAGAGGAGGCCATGAAGATGATCAGGGGGTTTCCAGCTCTTGGATCAGAGGGTCACAATCACAAACAAACTGTAAGAATGAGAGATGTACCCTCTCAAATTTAATTCCTCTGAGGTGTGAAGGTAAATCACTATTTTTTTTTCACTTGACTCAAAGCCATCAGGTGTAGCTCACCTGCCTCACAACAAGGTGCTCTTTGTGATTGCACATCTGTGATGTTCCAGCTATGGAAGGAAGTCAGAAACGTGGGCAAGATTAAATGCTTCTCTGAACAGCCTGCTCTTTGAGCTGATTCACTCTGAAAATGTGCTTTTTTCCTTCCTCTCCCATTCCTTTCTTTCCTTAGAGAAAACTTGGCCAGTGGAGGTGTTAGCAGGCCCATCTGGAAATGCTGAAATTCAGGAGGAACCTTCAGAAGGTTCCCTGGTGGAAAGATACCAGTGTGAGAGTGAATTTTTAACAATGAGAAACAGCAAATCTCAATCCCACTATGGGAGGTTAATATTTAAAGTAGCTTAATACTTTGAATCTCCTTGTCACAATAACTGACTTTCTTTCCTGTCAAAGCAATTCAAACATGCACACTTCAACCACAACCACATTGAGGGCTCAGACTTACACGTCTGCCAAGAGGTATGGTGAAGGATGACCAAAACCACCAGTAGAGGCTTTTGGACCTGCAGCAAAACCAGTCATAGAATCATAGAATCAACCAAGATGGAAGAGACCTCCAAGATTATCCAGTCCAACCTAGCACCCAGCCCTGGCCAATCAACCAGACCATGGCACTAAGTGCCCCATCCAGGCTTTGCTTCAACACCTCCAGGACAGTGACTCCACCACCTCCCTGGGCAGCCCATTCCAATGCCAATCACTCTCTCTGCCAACAACTTCCTCCTAACATCCAGCCTAGACCTCCCCTGGCACAACTTGAGACTGTGTCCCCTTCTTCTGTTGCTGCTTGCCTGGCAGAAGAGACCAACCCCACCTGGCTACAGCCTCCCTTCAGGGAGTTGCAGACAGCAATGAGCTCTGCCCTGAGCCTCCTCTTCTGCAGGCTGCACAGCCCCAGCTCCCTCAGCTTCTCCTCACAGGGCTGTGCTCCAGGCCCCTCCCCAGCCTTGCTGCCCTTCTCTGGACACCTTCCAGCACCTCAACATCTCTCTTGAATTGAGGAGCCCAGAACTGGACACAGCACTCAAGGTGTGGCCTGACCAGTGCTGAGCACAGGGGCAGAAGAACCTCCCTTGTCCTGCTGGCCACACTGCTCCTGAGCCAGGCCAGGATGCCGTTGGCTCTGTTGCCCACCTGGGCACACTGGTGGCTTATCTTCAGCTACTATCTACCCAGCATCTACAGCTCCCTCTCTGCCTGGCTGCTCTCAGCCACTCTGTCCCCAGCCTGCAGCACTGCTTGGGGTTGTTGTGGCCAAAGTGTAGAACCCTGCACTTGGCCTTGTTCAATCTCATCCCATTGGTCTTTCCCCACCCATGCAACCTGGCAAGGTCCCTCTGCAGGGCTCTCCTACCCTCCAACAGCTCCACACCTGCTTCCAGCTTGGTGTCATCTGCAGACTTACTGATGCTGGACTCAATCCCCTGGTCCAGATCATCAGTAAAGATATTGAACAGGACTGGGCCCAGCACCGACCATTAAGGAACACCACTAGTGACAGCCTCCAACTGGATGTGGCACCATTCACCACCACTCTCCGGGCCCAGCCTTTCAGCCAGTTCTTGACTCATATCAGTCAGCTTGTTCCAAGTACTTTCACAGACTCTGTTCACCATGTTAGGCCAAAAGCATCACTGTCTGGTTATTTTATTAGCAGTAAGTCCATTTATCTTCAGTGCATCTGACATTGCCATCGTTCAACGTCAGATGCCGTTCTCCAGCTCTGGTCTCCACCTCTCCTTCAGGCTCCCAATAAAATTAGACCTCAAATTAAGCTTCCAGGAAAATAACTGGAGTTGGCAGGCATTTTTCAACACTAATTTGGAAGGCAAGAAACCAAAGCAAAACAGAAAGAAAATCAAATCAAGCATTGCTCAACTCTTCTCAGAAACAACTTGTTCTGTAGATAAAGGATTTTCACTGCTGGATGGTTTTGTTCTACTACTACTACATGGATTTTGTGAATGTTGCAAAAGCACTGGCTGGAGAAGCTGACTGAAGTTTCTGAAGATAAAATAGGGAAAATACCTTAAAACCTTCAAAGAAGCAAAAAAAAATAGTGACTGAGACAAAAAAGACCTGCTCAGAACCAACAGATTATTTTGGAGGAGAAAATATTGAAGAAAAAGAAAGTAAAAGCTAAGACACAAATCTAGGCTGGGCAGGGAGTGGCTGGAGAGCAGCCCTGAGGAGAATGACTTAGGGATGCTGGTGAATGAGAAGCTCAGCATGAGCCAGCAGTGTGCACTTGCAGCCCAGAAAGCCAAGCAGAGCCTGGGCTGCAGCAGGAGAAGTGTGGCCAGCAGGGCCAGGGAGGTTTCTCCTCCTCTACTCCACTCTGCTGAGACCCCACCTGGAGTACTGCATTCAGTTCTGGAGCCCCTGTTCCAAGAGGAATGTGGAGATGCTGGAGTGTGTCCAGAGAAGCCAGGAGGATGCTCAGAGGGCTGGAGCAGCTCTGCTGTGAGGACAGACTGAAAGAGTTGGGGCTGTTCAGGCTGGAGAAGAGGAGGTTGTGTGGTGCCCTTCTTGTGGCCTCCAGGATCTGAAGGGAGCCTACAAAACATCTGGGCAGGGACTTTTTAGGCTGTCAGGGAGTGACAGGACTGGGGGGAATGGATAAAGCTGGAGGTGGGGAGATTCAGAGTGGATGTGAGGAGGAAGTTGTTGAGCATGAGAGTGGTGAGAGGCTGGAATGGGTTGCCCAGGGAGGTGGTTGAGGCCCCATGGCTGGAGTTGCTTAAGGCCAGGCTGGATGAGGCTGTGGCTAGTCTGATCTAAGGCAGGGTGTCCCTGCCCATGGCCGAGGGGTTGGAACTGAATAATCCTGGTGTTCCCTTCCAACCCTGACTGATTCTGTGATTCTATGACCTTGCAAGATCCTTTCCGCTCCAAACCATGTTGTGATTCCATGATCCGAGTCTAGTCAGAGCTCTGCAGTTCTCTTTGCATTTGTGCTGTGAATTGCTTCACTGAGTTAAAAATCAGTCTCCACTTTCAGACTCCAAAATCTTGTGGTTGCATGAACAATGCATGTAGCACCTTCTGTCTTTGTTACCCATCAGAGGCACCTGAGAAGTTTTGACTGCAGTGCTGATACCTGTGAAATCCGTGTGGAATGAGGCAGATGCTAAAGGATTGATGTTTGGGATGTGCTTTGTGTGAAGGGTTCACAGAGCAGAAGGGCTGTGGCAGGAGCAGTTTACTTTGGGTTTGAATAGATTAGGCAAATATGTTTGGGAACAAAGCAGTGGGAAACTATTTTTGTGTTGTTCTCAGGGGCTAAAACAAACTATCCAGTGTGCATCGAGCAGGACAGGGACTGTGCTGGGCACAGCCTCCTTTCTGTAGCTTGCCATGAGAATGAAGAAGAGTCAGTAGGTTACACAGGGAAAGGGACTCTCCTCACAGAATGGTAGGGGTTGGAAGGGACTCTTGAGATTGAGTCCAGTCACCCTGCCAAGGCAGTTTCACCTAAAGAAGGTTGCACAGGAACATGTCCAGGTAGGTTTTGAATGTCTCCAAAGATGAAGACTCCACCACCTCCTTGGGCAGCCTGTTCCAGGGCTATGTCACCCTTAAATTGATTAAATTCAATTAAAGAAGTTCCTCCTCCAGGTTAGCTGGGACATATGTTCAAGTTTGTACCAGCTACCCTGTGTCCTGTCTCTGGGCACCACTGAAACAAGTCTGTTCCAATCCTCTTGATCCATGGCCCTGTAAGTATTGATCATCATTGATGAGATTCCCCCCTCAATCTTCTCTTTTCCAGACTAAAAAGACCCAATTCTATCAGTCCTCCTTACCTTTTGGGGGAAAAAAAAGCCAAAGCCATATTTTTTTCTCAGTTAACCTATTAAGGCTAAACTTGAAAGGTCTTTCAAAAGCACAGGCTTTACCTGATCTGTCTGGTTAGGCAGCTGAGTAGAAACTCTTTATGGAAGGAGCCAGGAGGATATCACTGTCTTAAACTTCAGGTAGAGTCTTAAAATTAGAGGTTACAGCAGCTCCTCTCCAGCATTTGTCATATGGTTTGATATTTACTGAAAGCCTCTCTAGACTGTTCCCACTTGTTTACTACATACAGTGCCACAGAATCACAAAAAGCTAGGGGTTGGAAGAAGAGACCTCCAGACATTGAGTCCAACCTCCTGCCCAAGCAGGATCACCTAGGGCAGGTCACATAGGAATGCATCCAGGACACTTTGGTGATTCTCTGGAGAAGGACACTCCACAACCTGTCTGGGCAGCCTGCTCCACTGCTCTGGCACCTCACGGTAAGGAAGTTTGTCCTTATAT
This sequence comes from Tricholaema leucomelas, assembly GCA_013400475.1. Lineage (NCBI taxonomy): Eukaryota > Metazoa > Chordata > Aves > Piciformes > Lybiidae > Tricholaema lacrymosa > Tricholaema leucomelas. The sequence goes on along the minus strand of WAAF01003203.1, from coordinate 29,610 downwards.
TGAAGTGGAATGTCCTGTGTTCCAGCTAGTACCCTTTGTTCTTTTTCATGTCACTGCACCTTCATATTAACACCAACTCCACAGATTTTTATAGACAGTAATAGGATCCCCTCTTGGTCCTCTCTTGTCCAGCCTTCTCTTCCCCTGCTTGCTCATTCTTAATAGGAGAAATGTTCCTTCATCATGCTCCTAGCTCTCCATTGTGCTCTCTCCAGTAGATCCCTGTCTCTCTTGAACTGGGGAATCCAAAACTGGACACAGTATTCCAGGTATGGTCTCACCAAGGCAGAGTAGAGGGGGAGGAGATCTTCTCTACATCTGCTGGACACACCAATCAATTCCAGGATGTGTCTATCATGGAGTGTCTTTCCTTGTCAGTTTGTGTAGGTAAGAATCATCCTAATCGTAGAATCAACCAGGTTGGAAGAGACCTCCAAGCTCATCCAGTCCAACCTAGCACCCAGCCCTATCCAGTCAACGTGACCATGGCACTAAGTGCCTCATCCAGGCTTTTCTTCAACACCTCCACATCTCCCTTTCCCCCACAAAGCTCTCCCCAAAAGGCCTTTGCCCCCTTTTCCCCACAGAACTGGTTGTGCTAGGTGCCTGACAGTGTCCTAAGCACATACATTCTGCTGATGCTACAGACTTGCTGCTCAGACTTCAGCTGATTGCATCTGCTTTTATAGAACCATCTTTCAAGGCCGATTCACTGTCTTGGGGGGCTGAAGGCTGATCTATTTTAGTCTGGAGCCTGTTGGAGTTACGTTGAGTTGTCTGCTTGCCTGCCAGTAATAGAGGAATTGTGGTAACCCCACCAGCTTCATAGAATCAACCAGTTTGGAAGAGACCTTCAAGCTCATCCAGTCCAACCTAGCACCCAGCCCTATCCAGTCAACCAGACCATGGCACTAAGTGCCTCAGCCAGGCTTTGCTTCAACACCTCCAGGGACAGCGACTCCACCACCTCCCTGGGCAGCCCATTCCAATGCCAATCACTCTCTCTGCCAACAACTTCCTCCTAACATCCAGCCTGGACCTCCCCCAGCACAACTTGAGACTGTGTCCCCTTCTTCTGTTGCTGGCTGCCTGGCAGAAGAGACCAACCCCACCTGGCTCCAGCCTCCCTTCAGGTAGTTGCAGACAGCAATGAGGTCAACCCTGAGCCTCCTCTTCTCCAGGCTGTACACCCTCAGCTCCCTCAGCCTCTCCTCACAGGGCTGTGCTCCAGGCCCCTCACCAGCCTTGTCACCCTTCTCTGGACATGTTCCAGTATCTCATCTTCAGAGTGGTAACCTGAAGTGGTAACATCTTCTTGTACACCAGTCCTGATGCCTGAAACAAGGACTGGATGGTAGCAGCCATGGTGTTTGTTTTGAATTTTGGAGTTTTCTGTTGGGTTCAAAAGAAGTAAAACTACTTTTAATGGGAAATGCAAATTGGTTTCTGTTTGACCTTGTGCTAGTGTTTGTTTATCTTCTGTTTTATACTTCAGTGATAAGCTTTTTGGTGGAGCCTGCTCTTGCTGAATGTTTACACAGTGTCCAGGACAGTGAGATTCTTTCCCATGCTACTCCTACGTACTACAGATATTTCAGGAATAATGAAACTGTGTGCAGCTCTCTCTCCTCTCCTGCATGAGCTGCTTCAAACTCCTCCTCCTTCCTCTCATCTTATCTGAAACCCTGTGAATTGTGCCTAGAAATGGTTTTGAGCTTGTCAGAGCTCTCTGCTGCCAGTTTGGTAACAAGCAGCACTCTTTAGTTTCGTACTGGTAAATCTCTTATATTAAAGAGGAGCAGAAACTGTTCTCTGTGTTATGAGGACTTCCAGAAAACCTGGAACAGCAAACAATTTCCCCCCATTTCTAAACACTGAAGTAGTTACTTCTTGTCTTAATCTTGCAAAGACATCCTTCACAGAACAAGGTCTGGAGCAGCTCTGCTATGAGGACAGACTGAAAGAGTTGGGGCTATTCAGTCTGGAGAAGAGAAGGCTCCCAGGTGACCTTCTTGTGGCCTTCCAGGATCTGAAGGGGTCCTACAGAAAAGCTGGGCAGGGACTTTTTAGGCTCTCAGGGAGTGACAGGACTGGGGGGAATGGAGCAAAGCTGGAGGTGGGGAGAGTCAGAGTGAGGGTGAGGAGGAAGTTGTTCAGCATGAGGGTGGTGAGAACCTGGAATGGGTTGCCCATGCCTGGAGGTCTTTAAGGCCAGACTGGATGAAGCTCTGGGCAGCCTTATCTAGGGTAGGATGTCCCTGCCCATGGCAGGGGGCTTGGAACTAGATGATCCTTGTGGTCTCTTCCAACCCTGACTGATTCTATGATTCTAACTGTTTAAGTAAGAGATGTATCCAAAATCTGTAGATGAGAGATGAGGAAGTCAGATCCCAGTTTGGGAGGTAGATAAGTATTCATTCTCTGCACTGACACATGTTTACACCAGACACAGCATTTGGGGTTTTGTCTGTCTGTTGCCACTTCTGGAAGTACTTTGTATATTTAATTAGCAGTTTTTCATTTAAATTATTCCCCAGCAAATCCTTGCTTCCCATTGTCAGCCTCTTTTGCTCTTCTGTCATCTGAAGCTCCTTCTTTCAAGCACAAGAACGAAGCAAACCCTGCATATCCTGTTTCTGCAGACGTCTGTGAACACAGCCTGGACTGCATATAGTTCTCAGTTGCTTGCTTAATAACGGTGTGAATGCCAGTCCTTCTGGGACTGAGGACTGCAGCACCCAGTGTGTTGTCCTGCCCATCTGCAGAGAGGTTAGTGGAGGAGCTTTTTTAATTTCAGTTATCAATGACCTGCCCAGCAGTGCTTTGTCAGTTGCTGTCTCTAGTATGGACATGGAATCTGTTGCTGCCAGCACGCTTGAGTTACACAGGATGCTGCTTTTGATGAGAGGCTGGAAGTAAAGGCTGAGAGTCAGAAACATACATACATATATATGAATGAAATGTTTATTTAACAGGAAGTACCTCCCTTTATTCTAAACAAAGCACATGAACACACAAGGGAAAACAATTGTTTGCTTCTTGGGGCTGAAAGCTTATCAAAGCAGTGATAATTGACTTTATTGACCCCTCTGACTCAAAGTAACTTTTTTCCCCCGCTCTGATTGAGTTCAGATTGTACTCTGTGAAAATGACACTGCCTTTTTCTTCCTGACCCATGGAAGAGCAGATTTCCCAGCTGCTAAATGTGTTTTCCCTGTCCTTTGCTGCCTTTCTACATCACAGCCCTGGATGCAGTTTTCCTGATCCATTACTTCTTGGTGCTGCTACACTGAGTTTGATGGTCCCAGTTCCAGCTGTGCAGATCGCTCATAGTGTAACCATTCTTGTTTATGTGAGGGACAGGAACACTCAGAGCATAAATCCATTATCCCAACCAGGCTGGTATAAGGACTCCTAGGGCAGGCTGATGAATGTGTCATTGTGACCTGGATGATCATCTCTGCATCTTCACCTGGAGTCACTTACAGCTCATGAATCTGAACTCATTGGTTTAAAAAAATGTTTAAGGGGATGAGGAAGTGATAAGGGATCCAAGAAGAGGTTTCCCCACCTCTCTCCAGAGGAGGCATCCTCATAGTCTTGAAAAAGGTCTTGAACAAACCTGCTTTATGTTTCTAGAGCAAAAGAGAGGAGAGCCAGGACGCCCTTGTGGATCCTGCCAGCGATGCAGGAACCTCTCTCTACTGCAGGTCACCCTTTTTAACAGGAGTACTCAGCCATTGAATGTTTTAAACTGACTAAAAAGCAGACTACAGAGCTAAGTTTGGTGAGGCTTTCTCCTCACTTGGATTTTAATAATCCTGAATTAGAATAGCATCCATTTTTAATCATGCTTTTACAGCCTGGGATCATTTTTCTTCTCTGAATTCCATGCTTGCAGACTCTGTGTGAGTCCAATATTGGCATTAAAGGCTTGAGTGCTGTCCTAAATATCTTCTTAGACTGTTTTTGTACATGAAAATGCTTAACCTGCATTTCAGAGGTCTGATTTCTCTTTAATCAGAAGGTAATTGAGCAGCATGGGATCATGCTCCTTCTAAATATACTGATGGATGCCGTGTTGTAAAAGGAACTCAAGTGCATGTTAAACAACCACAGGCAGATAGATTTCTTCATTTAACAGAGGAGCTCAGTTGAATGTTTTCCCGAGGGAGCTGCCACTTCAGTGAGCATGTTGTTTGCCTCCTAAGAATTCAAACACTTCTATCAAAAAGGAAGCCCTATAGAAGGGTCCTGATGAGTGTGAATGTTGAAGAATTTCTGTGTATTTGAAGTTTTTGGATCAGGATTGGGTGTCATAGCGAAGTTTTGGATGAGGCAGAAAGCTCAGGTCATCTTTGAGCAGGTGAATAAATATACAGTAATGGAGGTTTATGTAGACTAGGCTGTAATTTTCTCAAAGGAGGTTAGAGTGAGGCTGGGGTCGGTCTCTTCTCACTTGAAACAAGCTACAGGACAAAAGTAAATGGCCTCAGCTTGTGCCAAGGGAGGTTCAGGTTGGATATTAGGAAAAACATATTCATAGAATCAGCCAGGTTGGAAGAGACCTCCAATATCATCCAGTCCAACCTAGCACCCAGCCCTATCCGTTCATGGACAGTGGCATTGAGTGTACCTTCAGCAGGTTGGTGATGGCACCAAGCTGTGTGGTGCTGCAGACACACTGGAGGGAAGGAATCCATCCAGAGGGACCTGGAGAGGTGGGCACAAGCCAACTTCAGGAGGTTCAACAAGACCAAGTGCAAGGTCTTGCATCTGGGTTGAGGCAATGCCAAGCACAGATCGAGGCTGGGCAGTGAGTGGCTGGAGAGAAGCCCTGAGGAGAGGGACTTGGGGGTGCTGGTGGATGAGAAGCTCAACATGAGCCAGCAGTGTGCACTTGCAGCCCAGAAAGCCAAGCAGAGCCTGGGCTGCATCCGAAGTGTGGCCAGCAGGTTGGGGGAGGTGATTCTCTCCCTCTACTGTGCTCTGCTGAGACCCTACCTGGAGTACTGCATCCAGTTCTGGAGCCACTATTGCCAGAGGGATGTGGAGATGCTGGAGCGTGTCCAAAGAAGGGCCATGAGGATGCTCGGAGGGCTGCAGCAGCTCTGCTGTGATCTAGCCTGATGTAGGGTAGGGTGTCCCTGCCCATGGCGGGGGGGGTGGGAACTAGATGATCCTTGTGGTCCCTTCCAACCCTAGCTGATTCTATGACTCTAATTCATGAAAAGGGTTCTCAAGCTGTGGAACAGGCTGCCAGGGACGTGTCCCCTGGAGGCACATAAAAGATGCATGGAGGTGTTGCTGAGTGATATGACTTAGTGGTAGTGATTAAGCAGTAGTGGTGGGGTTGTGAGCTCTAGAAGAGTGGTTGGGCATGATGGTTGATTCTGTGATTCTATGGTCTGAAAGGACTCTTCCAACCGTAAGAGTCCTGCGATTCTGTGATAGTTTTGCTTTTACTGTAGAAGTTTGAGAAAAGCAAAGCCAACCCTGTGCTGGGCTGCAGCAAGAGCAGTGTGGGCAGCTCCCCCTTTACTCTGCTCTCCTCAGACCCCACCTGGAGTACTGTGTGCAGTTCTGGAGCCCCCAACACAAGAAGGACAGGGAACTGCTGGAGCGGGTCCAGAGGAGAGCCACGAAGATGCTCAGAGGGCTGCAGCAGCTCTGCTATGAGGACAGGCTGAGAGAGTTGGGGCTCTGCAGCCTGGAGAAGAGAAGGCTTCGAGGAGACCTTAGAGTGGCTTTCCAGGATCTGAAGGGAGCCTACAGGAAGGCTGGGGAGGGACTATTGACAAGGTCTGGTAATGTCAGGATGAGGGGGAATGGGTTTAAACTGGCAGAGGGGCAATACTGTGTGATACTGGATGTTAGGAGGAAGCTCTTTACAGTGAGGATGATGAGACACTGGCACAGGTTGCCCAGGGAGGTTGTGGCTGCTTCCTCCCTGGAGGTGTTTAAGGCCAGGCTGGATGAGGCCTTGAGCAACCTGCTCTAGTGGGAGGTGTCCCTGCCTATGGCAGGGGGTTGGAGCTGGATGATCCTTGAGGTCCCTTCCAACCTAAACCATTCTATGATTCTCTGGTTCATAGTGTTTCCTTTACTGATTGAATATTGAAGAAGCTGTAAACTAGATGAGTAGGCTGTTATCTGTGCTGCAGAACCTGCCATGCTTCAAGGCTTATGTTTTCAAGGGAATCTGAAGCTTCTACATCCCTGAGCATTTTGGAATAAGGGAAATACTCACCATCCATATTATTGCTCTTCAAAAGTTGGGAAGTTAATGGTATTTTCTTCCCTCTGCTTTTCATCAAACCCCATTAATGCTGGCAGCAAACCTTGCCTGCTTCTGCCTAAAATCCAAATGCCACTGTTGGAGTTCCTCAATGGGTTTGTACCCCAGCTTTTGAGGTAGCTTCGGGGATTGAAGAAGACATTTAATTTGCAATTTCAATTTATCATTGTCTGTGTAGAGCTTTTGTTCTCTGGGCTGCCTTCCTGTTACATGTTTACTTTTCACAACTTGAATGCCTCTGGCCCTGCAGTTGATGTTATGGCTCTTTTGTAGAGGAGGGGAGAGCTGGTTTTGTTGTTTTGTTGGTTTCTTTCTTTGGTTTTGCTGTTTTCTGAAATACAAATTTTAAAAGGGCTGAAAAATTCTGGTATGTCTCATGTTGGAGGGTAGGAGAGCCCTGCAGAGGGATCTTGCCAGGCTGCATGGGTGGGCAGAGGCCAATGGGATGAGATTGAACAACAACCCCAAGCAGCACTACAGGCTGGGGACAGAGTGTCTGGAGAGCAGGCAGAGAGAAAGGGATGTGAGGGTGCTGGTAGAGAATAGCTGAAGATGAGGCATCAGTGTGCCCAGGTGGGCAGGAGAGCCAATGGCATCCTGGGCTGGCTCAGGAGCAGTGTGGCCAGCAGGACAAGGGAGGTTCTTCTGCCCCTGTGCTCAGCACTGGTCAGGACACACCTTGAGTGCTGTGTCCAGTTCTGGGCTCCTCAATTCAAGAGAGATGTTGAGGTACTGGAAGGTGTCCACAGGAGGGCGACAAAGCTGGTGAGGGGCCTGGAGCACAGCCCTGTGAGGAGAGGCTGAGGGAGCTGGGGGTGTGCAGCCTGCAGAAGAGGAGGCTCAGGGCAGACCTCATTGCTGTCTACAACTACCTGAAGGGAGGCTGGAGCCAGGGGGGTTGGGCTCTTCTGCCAGGCAAGCAGCAACAGGACAAGGGGACACAGTCTCAAGTTGTGGCAGGGGAGGTCTAGGCTGGATGTTAGGAGGAAGTTGTTGGCAGAGAGAGTGATTGGCATTGGAATGGGCTGCCCAGGGAGGTGGTGGAGTCGCTGTCCCTGGAGGTGTTGAAGCAAAGCCTGGATGAGGCCCTTAGTGCTATGGTCTGGTTGATTGGCCAGGGCTGGGTGCTAGGTTGGACTGGATAATCCTGGAGCTCTCTTCCAACCTGGTTCCTTCAGTGATTCTGTGCCATAGTACTTTTGCTCAAAAGAACTTCTACTACAGGCTTTTATTTTCTCCTTGGCAGAACCCCAGCTTTTTCTCCGATTTTATCTGCACTTATCCAATGAAAAATGCTGCAAATTCTTCTTGATCACTTTTGTCCAAGCAGTAATTATATAGTCTGTATAAGAACATCAGACTTCAAATGCAGCATATTGCCCTTTCAAAGGCTAGACCTGGTGTGCTGTTATTTTACCAGGCTATTTAAAGGAAGGCATAAGTGAAGGGGTCTAACATGGGTCCAATTCTGTAAGAACATCATTCCTAGGATAGCCAAATCCCTAAAGCTTTAAGCTTCTCTTTTATCCAAGAGATTAGTAGAGATTTCCATTTTTGCATGGCAAATTTTTGGGCTCTTAAGGATGCACAGAGAAACCATGGTTTCATGGAGGGGAGAGACATGTGGGAGTAATCTTGCTCCCAGTCCTACTCTGCATGTGTGATCCCCTCCACAGTGGTTTGCACAAACTGTCTGGAGCACAGAAGAGTTACTTCACGGAATCCCAGCATGGCAGAGGTTGGAAGGGACCTCTGGGGATCATCCTGTCCAACACCCTTGCTAAAGCAGGCACACCCGTGGAAGCTTGCCCTGGATCACAATGTCCAGGTGGGTTTGGAATCCTTTCGCAAAGGACTCCACATTCTCTCTGAGCAGCCTGCTGCAGGGCTTCAGCACACTCACAGAAAGAGTTTTCTCCTCCTGTTTATGTGGAACCTGCTGGGTTCAGTTAGTTCTGTCACTGGACACCACTGAAGACTCTGGCCCCATCCCACCTTGCCCCCCTGCCCTTTACCCTTGCTGAGCATTGGTCAGATTGCCTCTCAGGCTGCTCTTCTCCAAGCTAAGCCGCCCCAGCTCTCTCAGCCTTTCTTCCTCACAGGGATGCTCCAGTCCCCTCAGCACCTAGGTAGCCTCCACTGGACTGTCTTCAGTAGTTCCCTATGTCTGCTGAACTGGGGAGCCCAGAACTGGACCCAGCACCCCAGATATTGCCTTACTAGGGCAGAGTAGAAGAGAGGGAGAACTTCATTTGACCTACTGGTCACAGTCATCTTAACGAACCCCAGGAGACTGTTGGCCTTCTTGGCCATGAGATTACATTGCTGGCTCATGGTGAACTTGTACAGTAGGATGCCCAGGTCCATCTCCACAGAGCTGCTTTCTAGTGGGTCATCCTCTAACCTTTTGCTGTTTAGTTACTCAAGAAGATAAAAGTCATCTCTTTGGTGATCCAGGCTGTCACCTGCAAACAGAGCTAAGCATTGAAGCAACTTTCTTAACACCAAGCATTTATGTTGCAGCTGTTTCTAGGGGTCAGTGCTGGTCAAACACAGTCGGGTGGCTTTGCAAGGAGATGTGTCTCATGTCACAAGGTTGGCTTGGAGGCTGTATGGTGGAGGCAGGGTTGTTCTTCACGACTGGTCAAACATTTACAGTGGTTTTGCCTGTCATAATGCAGTCCTTTGTGAGGGGAATCCTTAAGTCCTTCTGGAATTGCTCTGTTGCCCACATTGTTTTGGAAGAGGGTGATTTTTACAAGGTCAGCAGACTTGTTTGAGCCAACAACATCCATATGTAAGAGGAGGATGGATTTGTGTCAGCCATTTACACAACTCAAGTTGTTATTTACAGTCTAAATGCTGCATCATCTTTGTAGCATCTCTTCTGGTGACAATCATGAGCACTGCAAGAATCATGCTGAACAGAGTCAGGGTTTGGCTGTCCAGCGAACTGTGGTCTGGGAGAAGCTTTCTCTCAAGCCAGAGCTATTTTAAATGTAAACCCAAAGTGCTAAAATAGCATCAGGCAAAAGAAGTGCTTAAATAAAAAAAACCAGGAACTGTCTCAAAGGATTATCCAAAACATCATCTGTTGTTTTCAAGAGCTTCAGAAGCAGGGTGGATGTGGTCAGTTAGTGCAGAGCTGTGATCTCAATTTGACCTCTCCTCAGAAGGCTGTGTGGGAGATAAGCCAGGGTTTGGTTGGCACAGGAGGTCGCTGTCTGAAGCTGATCTCATTCAGTGGTATGATTGATCTTCATCTTTATTGTGCCTCCCCAATTCAGCATCCTGTGTTAGACATTCATTGCTACTGTACCCAGGGAATTGAGGCAACATGAGGAGGAACTTCTTTACTTTGAGGGTGGTAGAGTGCTGGAACAGGCTACCCAGAGAGGTGGTGGAGTATTCATCTCTGGAGTCATTGAAAACCCACCTAGATGCCCTCCTTTGCAACCTGCTCTAGTTGAACCTGCTCTGGCAGGGGGATTGGACTTGATGATCTCAGAGATCTCTTCCAACCCCTATCATTCTGTGCTTCTGTGAAGTTACTTGGAGATTTGTAATTGTTAAAAGCCAGCTTTGTAAAAAATCTGCTTCCAATCTGAGCAGCTGCAGCTCCTCTCTGCAGGTAAGAATCATGGAGGTCCTTGGTGACTGCTCCTTCACCTTTCAGAACATCTGTGAGACTAAAGCAAAGAAAATGAAGACTTTAAGATAAGTGTGCTCAGAGACAAATATTTTTTAGGTGCAGAGAGAAATTGTGTGAAAACTGCCCACCAAAATCCTCATCTCCTTTTGTTACCTACAAGATTCTGCTCAGCAGATGAGAGCAAAATGTAAAACAGAGGAAAAACCAAGCAAGGAAAACCCTTTCATTCTTTTTCTAAAATGAATCTCAGTTAAACTGTACTGCTGGTTTGGTAGTACTAAGTGTTAGTTTATTTTCTTCAGAATCATAGAATCAGCCAGGATGGAAGAGACCTCCAAGATCATCCAGTCCAACCTAGCACCCAGCCCTGGCCAATCAACCAGACCATGGCACTAAGTGCCTCATCCAGGCTTGTCTTGAACACCTCAAGTGACTGCAACTCCACCACCTCCCTGGGCAGCCCATTCCAATGCCAATCACTCTCTCTGCCAACAACTTCCTCCTAACATCCAGCCTAGACCTCCCCTGGCACAACTTGAGACTGTGTCCCCTTGTTCTGTTGCTGCTTGCCTGGCAGAAGAGACCAACCCCACCTGGCTACAGCCTCCCTTCAGGTAGTTGTAGACAGCAGTGAGGTCCCCCTTGAGTCTCCTCTTCTCCAGACTGAACAACCCCAGCTCCCTCAGGGGGTAGGGCAGATACTAGGTTATGAATGACACTGTCATGGAGGCAGGGAATTAACATGGCTGAGGCAGGAGTTATAAAAATAGAATGATTTTATTTTCCTGGAATCCCACCCACAAACTGTATATACAGAAATTAGTTTAGTTTATTTACAGATTCAATTTGATTGGGAATTTCTTCCAAAAAGGATATTACTGATGTATTTAGGAAGTCAGGAAATGTAAAAGGCTAAGCTATAAACACAACTTACCTCACAAGCCAACCTCATGAGGTTCAACAAGACCAAGTGCAAGGTCCTGCCTCTGGATTGAGTCCATGCCAAGCACAGATTAAGGCTGGGCAGTGACTGTCTGGAGAGCAGCCCTGAGGAGAGGGACTTGGAGGTGGTGCTGGACGAGAAGCTCAACATGAGCCAGCAGTGTGCACTTGCAGCCCAGAAAGCCAAGCAGAGCCTGGGCTGCAGCAGCAGAAGTGTGGCCAACAGGGTCAGGGAGGTGATTCTCCCCCTCTACTGTGCTCTGCTGAGGCCCCACCTGGAGTACTGCATCCAGTTCTGGAGCCCCTGTTCCAAGAGGGATGTGGAGATGCTGGAGTGTGTCCAGAGAAGGGCCATGAGGATGCTCAGAGGGCTGCAGCAGCTCTGCTATGAGGACAGACTGAAAGAGATGGGGCTGTGCAGTCTGGAGCAGAGGAGGCTCCCAGGTGACATTCTTGTGGCCTTCCAGGATCTGAAGAGGGCCTGCAAAAAAGCTGGGGAGGGACTTTTTAGGCTGCCAGGGAGTGACAGGACTGGGGGGAATGGATAAAGCTGGAGGTGGGGAGAGTCAGAGTGGATGTGAGGAGGAAGTTGTTGAGCATGAGAGTGGTGAGAGGCTGGAATGGGTTGCCCAGGGAGGTGGTTGAGGCCCCATGGCTGGAGGTGTTTAAGGCCAGGCTGGCTGAGGCTGTGGGCAGCCTGCTCTAGGGTAGGGTGTCCCTGGCCATGCAGTGGGGTTGTAGCTAGATGATCCTTGTAGTCCTTTCCAACCCTGCCTGATTCTATGACAGGTTTACTGAGCATTTATCTTGGGTTGCGGCGACTCCCATGGGTCACGGAGTTTGGTCTGCACACATTGCAAAGGTGATGGACACTTCCTGCCCTTCCTTCCTATCCTGCAAGCATTTCTTCACAATCTTCTCAGGAAGCTGCAGAGTAACAGAGTACCCTACTTACTCATGTTTAGAAGTGCCATGCAGTAGTATTATTTAGGGGAGAAGATCTCAGTTGCATTAATATCAATCAAGGTCGTCGAAGATTTAATTTAAAGGCAAAAAGTTAGTGGAGGTTTATAATTATAGAGAGCATTGGCAGCAATTTGGAGAATTATTTTGAACAACAGCCTTAGGATAAATAACAGAACAATTATTTTCCAGCTTGCCTTACCAGAAGTCTGGAAAGCAATTTTGATGTTTTAAGAGGACAAGAGATATTTTCTGTCCTCAAATCCAACTGGCAGATGCTGTGAGGCAGAGTGTTGTTAAATCTGTTTGAGCTGGGAGAGCCTGACAGCATGGGATGAGGAGGTAAGGACAGGCAACTTTCATAATCTTGGGTTTGAAATAACAAGATCTGTGGCTTTGTGCCTTCCAAAGAACTTGTCTGGCTTTGTAGGACATGTGTGTGTGCATAGGTCCATGTATTTATCAGATGGAGGGGGGGGTATTTCTCCCCTCTGCTTCACTCTGCTGAGACCCTACCTGCCATGCTGGGGCCAGCTCTGGAGGGACGTGGACCTGGAATCTGAATGCTCTCTGCTGTGAGGTCAGGCTGAGAGAATTGGAGTTCAGTCTGCAAAACAGAAGGCTCCAAGGAGACCTTCTGGTTGCCTTTCAGTGCTTGTACAGTGTGGTCAGAAAGCTGAGGATAGGCTTTCAGGCTTTTTAGCAGTACCGAGATGATGGTTTGGAACTAAAAGAGGGAGAATTGAGTGAGATAGAAGGGACAATTTTTTACATTGATGGTGGTGAGATAGTGACCCAGGTTGCCCAGGAGTAGATGCTTCATCCCTGGAACCTTTCCAGGTCAGGTTCTCAGGGGCTGTGAGCAACCTGCTTTAGTTGCAGACATCCTTGCTGACTGCAGGAGGATTGGACTAGATGACCTTTAAAGATGCACTGCAAGCCAAAACAGCCTGTGGTTCTGTGTTACCATATACAGAAATAGATGCTCATACACCATTCTAGCACTTCCATGTCAATGGCAAGGGTGTGGAGAACACAAACACATGTTCAGAAACGCCTGAAAATACACCGTGGAAACTGTGTTGTTGCAGCCTGCAGCGTGGAGCGCGGTAGTCTGTAGCACAGGTTCAACTCACTTGCTGATTCAGAGGTTGGCTTAGTTTGCAAGCTAAGACAAAGCTGGTGGGAGGCCTGGAGCACAGCCCTGTGAGGAGAGGCTGGGGGAGCTGGGGGTGTGCAGCCTGCAGAAGAGGAGGCTCAGGGCTGGCCTCACTGCTCTCTACAACTACCTTTAGAAAGGCTGTAACCATGTGGAGGTTGATCTCTTCTGCCAGGCAAGCAGCAACAGAAGAAGGGGACACAGTCTCAAGTTGTGCCAGAGGAGGTCTAGGCTGGATGTTAGGAGGAAGTTGTTGTCAGAGAGAGTGATTGGCATTGGAATGGGCTGCCCAGGGAGGTGGTGGAGTCACAGTCCCTGGAGGTGTTGAAGCAAAGCCTGGCTGAGGCACTTAGTGCCGTGGTCTGGTTGATTGTTTAGGGCTGGGTGCTAGGTTGGAGTGGATGAGCTTGGAGATCTTTTCTAACCTGGTTGATTCTATGATTCTACTTTGGGGATGTGGAAGGTAGGATTTTTTCTTTCTGAAACATGCTGTGGAGGTGTTTAGGGAAAGTGAAGATGACCTTTTACCTCTAGCAGTCGCCTGAGGAGGGGAAAAAACCTGAACTAGAATTTTCTCCAGAGCCTTTCTAGGTTAAAAAGCCAGTCAAAAATCCACTTTGAAAACAGAGAATTCAATCAATTCTGTGAGAGAAGTGAAAATGTATGGACTAGGGGTGTGGGACCAAGAGAAAGTGATCTAAGGGAGAAGGGCATATTGCCTTCAGTCTAAGGAAATTGGATAAATGTGTAGGAGTCAGAACTGTTTTTCAGTCCTCCTTGCTCTGTTTTTTTTTGTTTGAGCCTCCTTGTACAAAATATGATGCCTATTTACAGGCAAATCATCTACTGACAGGGCAACTTGTGGAAGGGAGGCTTAGTGTTGAGCTGAAGACTTAATGAAGGGATGTTGGCAAGGGGCTGTCTAGTAGCATAAGCTGACTGCATATTAGTCAATGAATACAGAGTCTTCTGTCTTCTGGAATGCATCTCAGTATGCATATGGGGTCTGTCATGTTCAGCATGAAAAGTTAATCTTGGAAAGTGAGTTAGAGCAGCCCAGAAGCCAGCTGTATGCAGGGTTGCATCACCAGCATCAGGGCCAGCAGGTCAAGGAGAGGAATTCTGCCTCTGCTCCACTCTGCTGAGACCCCACTCGCAGTGCTAGAGTCCTCAGCACAGCAGAGACATGGACCTGGTGGGCTGGAGCCAGAGAAAGCCACAATGATGATAGGAGGGCTGGAAGCCCTCTGCTGTGAGGTCAGGCTGAAAGAGTTGAGGTTGTTCAGCCTGGAGAAGAGAAGGCTTCAGGGAGACCTTCTTGTGGCCTTTCAGTGCTAAAAGAGGCCCATCAGAAAGCTGGGGTTAGACCTGTTGTGACAGGACAAGGGCAATGGTTTTAAACTAAAAGAGGGAGATAGAAGTGGGACAAAGGAAAGGAATTTTTAATGTTGAGACTGCTGAGACACTGTTCTGGGTTGCTCAGAGAGGTGGTAAAAGCCCCATCCTTGGAACCGGTCCAGATCAGGTTATCTGGGGCTGTGAGCACCCTGCTCTAGCTGCACATGTCCCTGCTGACTGCAGGGCAGTTGTGCTAGACGACCTATCAAGGTGTGCTCCAACCCGAACCAGTCTGTCATTCTCTGCCCTGCTCTAGAGAAGGAACAGGAGCTGCAGCTCAGGAGTCTACTAACTGCACAGCAACAAGGCACTCGTGATCTTTTCATCAGAGATTATATAAGAGAAAGGCCTAATATGCAAGAGCTGTCTTGCATATTATTGTGCCACATCATGACAGCTCTTCCAAGTGTTTTCTACTGAGTAAAACTTGCTCTGAAGTGATGCTGTGCCTTCAAGAGGAGTTTGTACCAGTTGTGGGAGAACTACTGAATTGCACTCTATCAAGGTGAAACCTTCTGGAAGTAAGACCAGTTGACTGTCCCTGTGTGAGGGTGGCTGTGAGATACCATCCTGCTCACCACAAAAAGTGTGTTTTTATATCTCATCTTGCTGTACAAATCTCTATAAATTACTCTTTCTGTTGTTTTGATTTAGTAGTTTTTTAATCTCCTTAGTTTGCTGTGCAGAACTTCCTGTGGTAAATAATGAAATGAAGGCAACAAAAGAAGTATTGCTGGTGCTGCCAAACCTTGCTGTGTTCCTTTCTGACACATTTTCAGTAGTGCTTTCTGAGTCCCAACAAGATGTTCTCATTGAGCTGTCTTCAGCAAGGCTCAGGTCACAGTTGTATCTTATTCATAGAATCAGTCAGGTTGGAAGAGACCTTCAAGATCATCCAGTCCAACCTAGCACCCAGCCCTATCCAACCAACCAGACCATGGCACTAAGTGCCTCATCCAGGCTTTTCTTCAACACCTCCAGGGACAGTGACTCCACCACCTCCCTGGGCAGCCAATTCCAATGCCAATCACTCTCTCTGCCAACAACTTCCTCCTAACATCCAGCCTAGACNCCAGGATGCCATTGGCTCTCCTGCCCACCTGGGCACACTGCTGGCTCATGTTCAGCTACTCTCTACCAGCACCCCTCAAGTCTCTTTCTTCCTGGCTACTCTCCAGCATCTGTTACCTTGTGCTTGTCAAGGTAAGTTAATTCTACTTTGAGGCAGCTTACTTGAGTGGCTTTTCTCTGGCCATTTTTTTCTAGTGTTGGTTAATTTGCATTGTTTAATGCTACCCATCATGGATAGCTCATCCCTGGCCACTCTTTTTTGGGCATGTGGTTTAGCCCATCTCTGTGTTTATGAAGAATGCTCATGTGGGTTTTGGAGAGGTTTCAGTACCGAAGTTTATTGCTGTGTGACTGGAAAGAAATTAATGAGGACTAATTGAAAGCAGAGGGGCTGTGGGACTGCTCAGCACTCATGAGTTAGGCTCTTGCTCTGAAGAGTTCTTGTAGGAATTTTTCTCCTGTGCAGACATTCAGTGGAGCCTTATGAGGATAAAATTGCCCTTATGAAGGTTTCCCACTTCTCTCCCTTTGTCTTTTCCCTTTGGCAGACTGGGTGACTTCCTGAGGTTTCATCCAAGTCACTTGCCAGGGTTCTACCATAAATCCCCTTTAAGATGCTGTTGGTGGCTTTTGAAGATTCAAATAACAGTGACATTTTCTTTACCCAAAGAAACCAAGCACAATACTTGAGAGAGACAAGGAACTACTGGAGAGAGTTCAGTGGAGGCTGTGACAATGCTGAGGGGCCTGAAGCATCCCTCTGATGAGGAAAGGCTGTGAGACCAGGGTCTGCTTAGCCTGGAGACGATTGAGAGGGGATCTTGTTAGTGCTTATGAGTATCTAAAGGCCAGGGACAAGAGGATGGGGCCAGACTCTTTTCAGTAGTGACAGGACAAGAGGCAGTGGGCACAAAGTGGAACCCAGGAGGTTCCATCTGAACAGAAGGAAAATCTTTGGTGTGAGGGTGCTGGAGCCCTGGAGCAGGCTGCCCAGAGAGGTTGTGAAGACTCCTTTGGAGAGATTCCAAACCCAGTCAGACATTGTGATCCTGGGCAGCCTGCTGTGGGTGACCCTGCTTTAGCAAGTGCTTGGCCTGATCTCCAGAGGTCACTTCCAACCCCTACCATGCTGATACTGTGACTTCTGTGACTGAAGCCAGGTTAATTTTTACACGACTTTAGTTGTTTTCAAGCACTGTGATTAATTCTGATGTCAAACCACTTGTGGATGGATCCCTAATTTTCAAGACAACTTCAAAGCATTTCCCACTCCTCCCTCTAGCTGACTCAGATGGAAAATGCAATATCTTTCCCTGCTACATTCCAAGTAAAACAAACATGGAATGTTTTTCCAGACTGAGGAGCAGGAAGATGTCATGGGCACGCTTCACACCTCAAACGCCACCTGTACTATTCCCATTAGCTACCAGCTGCGCAGCGGGTGAGAAGCAGTCAGGGAGGTGAAGCGAAGGCATAAAACGAATTCAATATGCAAAAGCAAACAGGATTTGTTCTTACTGTAGGTAAGGTTCCTGCCTGCAATCTGCTGGCCTGCTTTGGAGCCCCTTGTTTTGATTCCCAGGCGTGCCATCCCACGTCATTGGTATTCTGCGAGGGTGCGTGGTCGCTCGCAGGAGCCAAATCCTTGGGGCTCAGGGGGAGATGGCCAGCTTGGGCTGGCTTTTCACTCCTAAACCACTGAAGAAAGCAAGCTGCTGCAGTGAAAGTACAGAAGTGTTTTATAATGTGAAGAGTTGATAATGTAAAAATCAGACTACCTGCTCCTCTCCTTCTGGAAAAGTCTGATGAGCTCTGAAATATCAGGCCTGGTTCTTGTACATAAATAAGAGATCTGTTAATGTCTTCCTCTGAAGCTGTACTTCAGCTTATATAAAATCAAGTAGTAGGTATTTTTTTTCCCCTTAATAAGGCACTTAAAGCAACATTAAATGAAGATTAATGTTCCATTACTCTTTTATCAGTTGTGTTACAGGCTGAACTGCACTGGTCACATGCAGATTGATCTTCTCTGTCAAATAATAGGAAAAATCAATTCCTCTGGGTTTTTTATAACCCCTTATATCTACAGAAAGCCTTTGCTGCAGTGGGCTGCCCAGAGTGAAGTTAGGAAGCCATAGGTAAGCCCAGCTTTAAATCCCTGATTGTATGAGCATCTGCCCCATTTATAGAATCAACCAGGTTGGAAGAGACCTCCAAGATCATCCAGGCCAAACTAGCACCCAACCTGTCCAATCAACCAGACCATGGCACTAAGTGCCTCGTCCATGGTTTTCTTCAACACCTCCAGGGATGGTGACTCCGCCACCTCCCTGGGCAGCCCATTCCAATGCCAATCCATCTCTGGCAAGAAATTCCTAATAAATATTAGTGGTGATGCTGAATATTTATGCTTGAGGAATCACCAGAATTGAGTCCTTTTCTTATTTGATGGCCAGCATCCAAGAATGACTCTGTCCATTCCATCTTTGATCCTGAACTGTGAGTTCCTGAAGTTCCAGTATTCAGCTCCTGAATCTCATTCCAATCTGCAGCTGAGTCTGAGCTGGGACTTCTGCCACAGCATCATAGAATCATAGAATCAACCAGGGTGAAAGAGACCTCCAAGCTCATCCAGTCCAACCTAGCCCCCAGCCCTATCCGGCCGACTAGAGCATGGCACTAAGTGCCTCAGCCAGGCTTTACTTGAACACCTCCAGGGACAGCGACTCCACCACCTCCCTGGGCAGCGTTAGTGTTGGTCCTTTGAATTCAGAGACTTGTATAAAATCCTTTTCTTGCCTGAAAAGAGAGGAGAAAGCTGATAGGGCTGTGGCTTCCGTTCCAGGTGGGACCATCTGTGCATGCTGGCTGGCAGAAGCCAGAGGAATTGATGCTCCTGCTTTTACATCTTGGCTACATTTGAAGTTTGATCTTTGATGCATGCTCAGTGTCCCTTGTTCAGGCAGATCCCTACCCCAGTAGAGTAATCTCACTACTTTTACCAAAGTCAGGAAACATGAAATTGTATTTCTTGAAGTTTAAACTAAATATAACAGGATAAGGAGAAGAAACTACTGCAGAAAGATATAATAACCTTAAGGAAGATGGGGAAGGGTTGAAGTAGCAGTGAAGCAGCAAAAGCAGCAGCAGCCAAAACAGTGGCAGGGGAAGATTTAACAAGGCCAAGTGCAGGGTACTACACTTTGGCTGCAACAACCACAAGCAGCGCTACAGGCTGGGAACAGAGTGGCTTAGAGCAGCCAGGCAGAGAGGGACCTGGGGGTGCTGGTAGAGAGTAGCTGAAGATGAGGCAGCAGAGTGCCCAGGTGGGCAGGAGAGCCAATGGCATCCTGGCCTGGCTCAGAAACAGTGTGGCCAGTAGGACAAGGGAGGTTCTTCTTCCCCTGTGCTCAGCACTGGTCAGGCTGATTCATTGGAGCATCAAGAGCTTTATTTCTGGAAGCACAGCTTGTACCTTCCCCTTGCTGCTTCTGCTGCACCTACTGCTGTCTTAGAATCATAGAATCAACCAGGTTGGAAGAGACCTCCAAGGTCATCCAGGCCAACCTAGCACCCAGCCCTATCCAACCAACCAGACCATGGCACTAAGTGCCTCAGCCAGGCTTTGCTTCAACACCTCCAGGGACGGTGGATCCACCACCTCCCTGGGCAGCCCATTCCAATGCTGTCAAAAACTTCCTCATAACATCCAGCCTAGTCCTCCTCTGCAACAACTTCATACTGTGTCCCCTTCTTCTGTTGCTGGATGCCTGGCAGAAGAGATCAACCTCCACATGGTTAGAGCCTTCCTAAAGGTAGCTGTAGACAGCAGTGAGGTCTGCCCTGAGCCTCCTCTTCTGCAGGCTGCACACCCCCAGCTCCCTCAGCCTCTCCTCACAGGGCTGTGCTCCAGGCCCCTCACCAGCTTCGTTGACCTTCTCTGGATACCTTCCAGCACCTCAACATCTCTCTTGAATTGAGGGTCCCAGAACTGGACATAGCACTCAAGGTGTGGCCTGACCAGTGCTGAGTACATATTGTTCTTCACAAAACCTTGACAAACCACAAATACCATCTCTGTCCTTAGTCTTTTTTTTTTTAGCTTCAGGCTCTCCTGGTAGCATTCTGGATTTAGTCTGTGGAGTTTCAAAAATCTCAACTTGTCCCTGATGGAAGTAGAGTTTATTTATGAGCACTGACATATGCATTGGATGATTCACTGCAGATGACAAAACAGTGGCTGTTTGTCATGGTTTGGGTTTTTTTAATTAGAAAAAATACAATCCAAGAGAAATGAGATAGAGAAGGAGCCTCTTAGTAGCTTCTGAGGTTGATGCTTTTATGCTGCCTCTAGCCTAATGACTGTGGTGGTGTTGTTGCAGTGGAATGTAGGCACCTTTAAATAAAAGTCTTTTAAAAGTCTAATTGGTAAGTTCTCAGCTGCAGCATCATAATTCCGTTGAGCAGGATTTGCATCTAACATGGGCATGGAAAAACACAGCGATGCTGACTGAGGAAGGATTTATGGTGGGTTTGGTGCACATTGCTCTGGAAACTGATTTTCATGAGGCTATGCTGATCAGTTGTCTGGCAATGTGTGATTAATGACAGCAGCATTTATAGCTAGGTTATTTATTGTTATACCAGCAAGACCAGGGCAATGACTGTCATCCTGTACTCACACCCAGTGGTCCAGTATTGGGGTCCTCACTCCAAGAAAGACATTGAGATGCTGGAGTGGGTTCAGAGAAGGGAGGCAACAAGGCTGGTGAAGGATCTGGGGAAAAGGTCTCGTGAGGAGCAGCTAAGGAAATTTGAAATTGTTTAGCCTGGAGAAAACCCCAGACCCAACCTGGAGTACTGTGTGCAGTTCTGGAGCCCCCGACGCAAGAGGGACATGGAATTGTTGGAACCAGTCCAGAGGAGGGCCACAGAGATGCTCAGAGGGCTGCAGCAGCTCTGCTGTGAGGACAGGCTACAGGAGTTGGGGCTCTTCAGCCTGGAGAAGAGAAGGATTCAAGGAGAGCTTATAGTGGCCTTCCAGTATCTGAAGGGAACCTACAGGAAGGCTGGGGAGGGACTATTGACAAGATCTTGAATGATAGGACGAGGGGGAATGGGTTTAAACTGGCAGAGGGGAGATTTAGACTGGATGTTAGGAGGAAGTTCTTTACAGTGAGGGTGGTGAGACACTGGCACAGGTTGCCCAGGGAGGTTGTGGCTGCCTCCTTCTCTGGAGGTGTTTAAGGCCAGGCTGGATAAGGCATTGAGCAACCAGCTCTAGTGGGAGATGTTCCTGCCTACAGCAGGGGGTTGGAGCTGGCTGGTCCTTGAGGTCCCTTCCAACCTAGACCATTCTATGATTCTAAAAGGCTGAGGAAAGACCTAGAGGTGTTTAAAAGAGGTAGACAGGTCTGAGAGTCACCAGACTTGATAGAGTTAGATAATGGTTGGACTTGGTGATCTTAAAGGTCTTTTTGAACCAAATTAATTCTATGTTTCAATGATTTTGAGTCAAATACTGTTCTGGGGAACTGAACTTGGTTGTAGAGTTTCTTGTCTGAGTAATGTTGGCTTCTCCATACAGGCTCAGCTGTGACCATCTGCTTCCATGGGCTTTTGGGAGGGGGGTGCACGACCTATGCAGGACCTTCTACAACACTGAAACTTAAGTCCATATAACTGCACTGTTCAAAAGCTGGGTTTGTGTAGTGCAATCACACTGTTGAGGTAAAACAAAAACATACAGGGTTTGTTGTGGAGGTTTTCAAGGGTTGCAAAAGGGGAAGGCAAGATTGGAGAGCTGGATGGGACTTGTGTGTGGTACTTAAACATTTTCTTGGTGCTGCCTTACTTAAAAATAGAGGGGGGGGAAAAAGGGAAAGAGAGAAAAAGGAGCTGGGGGGGGAGGGTTATTTATTTACTAAAATGTGCAGTGAGCTTTGTGTGAGGGAGGACTGTGGCAGAGCAGAACCAGGTGGGCTCAGATGTCTGACCAGGTCTGCTGCAATGGGCTGAGCTACTGTGTTCTGTTTGCTGATCTTCCTTGTGATTTCAGGGAACCATGGGTCAGCTTTCAGGCTGTCCCACAAGCTGAAGGGTTTTTTCATAGTCATCTAAAACCAGTTTATGTGTTTCAGGTCTAGGACAGGCTTACTGTCAGGTCTGCACACCAGCAGGGCAGCTTCTCTGGTTGCTTTACTCTGCTTTGCTTTGCTCTAAGGGAAGTGGAATTGTGTCTGAAGCTTCTGGTAAACTCTGATTTTGAGTTTTAACTTCTGGAGAAGTAGTGCAGCTTGTAATAATTTGGCTGCCTCGTTTTCCCTGTTCTTTTTTTCCTCCTTAATTAATCTCAAAGCCAATGTTTTCTCTGAATTTAGTCTCACTATTGCTTTGCTAACATAATAAAAGTATATCCAAGAGAGTCTGCCTGCTGTTAGAATTCATAAACATTTTTTTTCCCTCTGATTTTAAAAAGGAATTCATCTCACATTTGAAGCTAAAAGAAGGAAAGGAAGGCTATAAAGATATTGCAATATTTACTCTCAGGAAAGCAGCTGCTGTTTCCATGTGCAAAAAGCTAAATGTGGGAGTAAAGAGGCCAAGGAGCTTAACATGGTACAGCTGTTGGTTGGCAGCCTGTGAACTTGGGAAGCAGCTGTGCTGAAGTTTCACTGTTGCAGGCAATTGTGGACTTTGGTTGGTGAAATGGTCCTGCTGGACCTGACCTGCCTTGGTGTGATGAACCTGAAGAGACAGTAATTGTTCAATTCAACAGTTTATTGCAGTGAGTCCTTCCTGAACATAAGGAGGGAAATAAAGACAACAAAAAATGGAAGGAACAAAGATGCTGAGGAGCCCAGAGCATCCTGGTGAAGAGGAAAGGCTGAGAGACCTGGGGCTGGAGAAGAGCAGCCCTGATTGGGGGTCTGATCAGTGCTCAGCAAGAGATAAAGGTTGAGGGGCAAGAGAATGGAGAGAGACTCTTGTGAGTGGCGCCCAGTGACAGGATAAGCGACAGTGGCCACAACTGGAACCAAAGAGGTTCCATCTGAACAGGAAAAACATCTCTACTGTGTGGGTGCTGGAACCTTGGAGCAGGCTGTCCAGAAAAGTTGTGGAGTCTCTTCTCTGGAGAGATTCCACACCCCCTCCTTGACACTGTGATCCTGGACAGTCTGCTCTGACTGGTTACAGTACATTACTTTTCTAAATAATACACTCAGCAGGGCTATAGGCTTTGAGATAAACCCCCAAGGAAAATGGCACAGCTGTAGGACATCCTTACAGAGTCGTTGTCAAAAGAGCCAAACCAGTGTTGTGCTGTTGGGTACAAGCACTGTTGAAATGCACCAGTTTTTCTTGTAGTTTCTGCATCAATATCAAGAGTAAGTCAAAATATTTCAGCTTTGAAGGCTGCTGAGATGATTACAGTAACTTCTGGCTCTGTGGGTAGTATGGAAAGGTACATATTGTCCCTTGGCCCTTCATGCAAGTGATAGTGTATAATAACTATGGGGGTGAAGGTCTTAGTGCAGTGGATGTTGACATGAAAGAGGAGCAATATTTGAGCATTTAAATCATAATTGTGTGGAGAGTTCTTTGTGGGCAGAAGGAAAAGGAGTCAAAATATTGCAGAAGGAACTGGAAAATACTTTTGACTCAAGATTGTCCTTATGGTCTCAAGTGCTTGAGGGTATGGTTTAAGGGTGAACTTTGTAGAGGAGGGATAATGGTTGGACTTGATCCTGGAGGCAACTTACTCTAGATGACCCTGCTTTAGCAGACTAGGTGATCATAGAATCATAGAATCAAGCAGGTTGGAAGAGACCTCCAAGCTCATCCAGTCCAACCTAGCACCCAGCCCTGTCCAATGAACTAGACCATGGCACTAAGTGCCTCATCCAGTCAGATCCTTCCCACCTGGTTGATTCTATGGTTCTATCATCCTGTGGCCATTTGCATTGTTCTGGCAGCACAATTCCTCAAACAGGTCCCCATTACACTCCAATTCCTCCTGCTTGTGTTCAATGCTATTTGGAACCAGTTTCAATTATTTATTGCATGTTTCTTCTCTGCTCCTATAGCTGAGCAGAATGTGTTATTTTCCCTGCTCTCTATGGTTTCTCTCCATGCATTGACTCTTGTGAAGCTGTAATGATTTCAGATGGCTTTTTTTCCCCTTCCCTTCTATTCCTGTATTGATTTGGCAGAAAAATCCCAGGGAGAGCTTATCTGTGTGGCCAGGCAGTGGTGAGGGGGTGTGAGAGAACATTTCATTTGCCATTTCCTTTCAGGATTATTTCCTCCAGCTTGTTAGTGCTCAGTCACACACCTTCCACAGCTGCAGGACCTCAAGCCAGCAATTCATCTCCCTGATTTGAGACACTTCATGGTCCTGTAGCTAACCTGTTGTATGATCACCTGCTCCTAGATGTGTTCTCTGTGCTGCATGAAGGAAGTTGGGAGCAGCACTTGAGATATTTTTCATAGTTTGAATCAGAGAGACCTAGAACTGCTTTGGTGCATTGGAAATTAATAGTTATGCCTTATGAATATTAATTTCTGTATGGATATTAAATTTCATTATTGATATTTGGTGGATGTGGGGAGGCCTGTGGATGTGGTCTGTCTGGACTTCAGCAAGGCCTTTGACACTGTTCCTCACAGCAAACTGCTGGCTCAGCTGTCAGTCCGCGGCTTGGATGGCAACACTCTGTGCTGGGTGAGGAACTGGCTGGAGGGCCGAGCCCAGAGAGTGGTGGTGAATGGTGCCACATCCAGCTGGCAGCCAGTCACTAGTGGTGTCCCTCAGGGATCAGTGCTGGGCCCCATCCTCTTTAACATCTTCATAGATGATCTGGATGAGGACATGGAGTCAGTCATCAGCAAGTTTGCAGATGACACTAAGCTGGGGGCAGATGTGACTGAGTTGGAGGGCAGAAGGGCTCTGCAGCAGGACCTTGACCGCCTGGACAGATGGGCAGAGTCCA
>WAAF01003202.1:0-25141 GCA_013400475.1 Tricholaema leucomelas | reverse complement strand
GGGTGGGGTAGGCAGAAACAATAAGTAATCAAGTGCTGGAAGTTCTTAAGCTGAATTTCTTTCCTGAAGTGTCCCCCTTGGACTGGATATCTGAAGAACAAACTCTGATTCTATTGGTCCTCGGGAGACGTTTTAAAGCCAAGAAAAAAGCCCCAAAAGTTTGCAAAGGTTTCTACAAACCTCTCCTTCCTTCCTTCCGGCAACATTGTGAGGGTCAGACCTTTGAACAGACAGAAACAAAAGACAGCCACAATTCAGGGGAAAATATGCAAGGAGAACACAGAGTAACAGCAGACACAAGCAGCATCCTGGGGCAAAGGATGAGGGCGTCAGGCAATGTGCATAGCAAGTGATGTTGATGGCTTCAAAGACATAGCTTCATTTTCATGCAAAAAGCAAACAAACCTCCAAAAAAACCCAAGCCAAACCAAACAACAACAACAACAACAACAAAAAAAACAACCAAAACCCCAAACCAACCAACCACCACCAACAAAAAAATCTAGATGAGATTTTAAAGTGATTTTTTTTTTTGTCTGAGTGGGCAAGTAAAAAACAAAACAACAAAACCCAAACAAAACAAATACAAAAAGACTAGTACCATCACGTGCAGTACAACCTGTCATTTTTCTCCTACCATGAGAGTGTTGTTCTGTAGGATGCTGATCGTCTCACCAGAGCTCCTGTGCTTGTCTACTCATTGATGACTTTGCCTTTGTGTGCATTCTTAGCAGGTGACACAGAGATGCAGCCATTATGTTACTATGCTTTCTAAACTCCTTTTCCATGCACATTGCAATTTTGTTTATACGGACACGACATCTTTCTGGAAAGTGAAGATTAAAGTTGGATAGGAATTTTCTTAGATTTTCTCCCTCCCTCCTCCCTCCCCCCCTCGAAAATGCTGACCTGTCAAAACTTTTCACAAAAATAGCTCCTTTTAAACAAAACATTTTTTTGTTGTTGGTTGCCCAAATCAAATGAAAGCAATTTTCTGCAGGATACATTCACATCAGCTTGTGCTATTTGCTGCTGAGAAACCCTCATGTGTGGCAGACACCCAGTGATTGATGGTCTAGGTTTGGGAGAATAAAAAAAAAAGAGGAGGGGGGTGTGTCAGAATAAATGCCCCCCAACTTTATTCCATGGGCTAAAGATACAAAAACTTGTTTATAGCCAAGTTCATAAGAAGCTAAATCATGTTTACTTTCTTGATAGTTAGGATGTTTTTCTTGAGTGAAAGTCCTTGTACTCCCTGACTGTTGGCTCTTAGTGTTGATCTGTAGTTTACCCAGGCTCAATGAATATTTCATCTATCTAATATTCCAACACGAGAGATTGAGCGACAGCCTCCATACTGCCAGTATCAGTAGGCTGCTGTATAGAGTGGTACCATAACCAGTGGGAGTGGATGGTTCATCTTGATGTGGATGAAAACTAGATTTCCAAAACTTCAGAATTTTTCACAGAGTAGAAATTGTTTTCTGGCCAACTTTGGAAATGACAGCTTCTTGGCAACTCTCTCTTCCTTAACTTTCCTCCCCCTCCCCCTTGAAATTAATAAATCCTATTGTTTGCCTTATGGGCAAGAAAGATGACTTTTACCAGGCGCTGCCAATATGCTTACCTTGCTTTTAAAAATACCCATCTACAACAAAAGTGTCTGGGCTTTTATAATGTAGGCAAAGGAAAATGGTGCCATTCCTTTCAGAAAATATTTGTTTGCTTTCTCAATATACATGATATCTTTGTATGTGATGTTGACATTTTTTAAACAGGATGTTTTTAAGAAAGACTAATATTTACCTGGATATCTATTTTTATACATAAGAACAAGCTAAATGATTAAATCAGAATTTAAAAATAGGAGGGGGGAAAAAAAGTCTCTTTCTAACAAGTAGCCATATTTTTTCTATTACTGTCCTGTCAAAGCTGATTTTAAATGCACTGAATGATGAGTGCTATTGCTTCTGTGAATCAGCCTTTTAGGTTTGGAGCCTCATGACCTAAATTCGGTGTGAAGATGATGTCCTGTCTAGGTTTCTGACTTATACATTTAGGTTATTAACGAGTAAAGAAAAACGAGGGTGAAGAAAACACTAAGAAATTTTAATGTCAGCAAGCTGTCCACACTATCATTTTCTGAGTTACTATTTAATATATAAAAGATAAGATGGTGATTGGTGAAAGATAAATATGCAGGGTTCCTATAGGCTGCTTGCCTAGTCATTATCAATATCTTCTAAGTCTGTCACTTGCACCAAGAAATTACTCTGTAACTAATAACTTTATCAGAGAGTTCTCTTCCTTGCTCAGATATTATTCAGTATTCTTAGACAGTATCTTTTTAATAATGTTAATCTAGTGAAACTCAAGCTCTCTGTTTAATCAAAACAAAGAGTAGACTGGCATAGACTGTTCTAGTGGGAGGTGTCCCTGCCTATGGCAGGGGGTTGGAGCTGGATGATCTTTGAGGTCACTTCAAACCTAAACCATTCTATGATTCTATAGTGTGAAAGAGTGAATACTAGAGAGTTATTTAATTTAAAGATTTTTTTTTTCTGTGAAGAGACTGTTGGCCAAGTGCATTTATTCAAATGTGTGAGGGCTTGCTGTAGTCTGGATGATCCGAAGCCACTGCTAATGAAGATGTAGGAGTTGTACTTAATTCCTATAATAACTATTGCTTAAAAAAAAGATAAACCCCAATAAAATCCCATATCTATAATCGATGCATGAATGTTGTGTACTCCTGTGGTCTGCATAGCTAAGTGCATTTTATGAATTTAATATGATTTATACTTCTCCATCCCAGCTGTAGATAATCATTATACTATATACTGTCAACAAAGCGGAATGGTACTCTGCCAGTTGGAAGACTGTATTCCTTCTGTTTAATGGAATCCTTTTGCTGCTCAGTGCCAGGGGCTGCTTGTTTTGCTCTCACATGTAATACAGCACTTACCCTGCTTAACAGATTTTCTGTTAATGCCATTTTCATAAGCAACATAGCAGGAGAATACAGAGTTGAAAGATATGAGATTAAAATGTTGCATAAAACTGGAAAATTGTGCACTGAAGTCAAGGAAAGGAAAGCCTCTTATTGGAGGAGCTCATCTGTCATTATTGTAATACTTCAGCTGAGGCCAGGGTTGGAAGGGAAATGTGCAGTCTCCCTTGGAGAGCATAATATCTCCCCTTTGGATCTTTATGCTGAACATTAGTTTGCCACTTAAGCATTTCAAACTTTTCCAAGGAGATTTGAAAGCAAGATAACTGGGCCTCTTGATGGGTAAAAGCTTGATGTGGGGAGGAGAGAGTTGCTGTGAACATTTTGCAGTTACTTGTACTGGATGAGTGTTGGAATTTCACTTTCTCCCTGTCAGCATTGAGGTGGGGTTGAAGGACGGAGGCTAGAAGGCAGAATGGAGGTGAGAAAGGATTGATCACCACATTTGCTTGGGAAGCATGAATAGTAGGAGAAATGGCATGATGTGAGCAGTGCTTTTGCCTTGTAGTAGGGACGTATGGCAACTACAAAGAACTAGGAGTGGGTGAGGACATTTTCGCTGTCACCTCATCTTTTATTTTTTTGTCAGTTCCCTTAGAGGGTAGCAGAGCTGTTCCTGAAGTGGTTAGTACCTACGTGTAAAGCATCACTGCAGCAAAGCAGAGCTGGGAACATGCTGCAGATTAGTCAGATATGTTGGCAAAATGTAGTTGCAGGCATTTTCAATGGCTTGTAGGCCTCCACCCATGTCCTCTCTGATGAGCCCAGCCATGCCTGGCAGTCCTCAGCGCTGCTGGCCCAGCTGGAGACTGGCTGCTCCCTCTGTCTTCCCTCAGCTCCAGCTCTTCCTACACTTCCCAGTCTTGGCCAGCAGCACGACTTTTATGTATACAACATGCAGCAAGGCTTTCTTTACTCCTCCCAGGGGCTGTTTATCTGCTCTCAGCAGCCTGTCTCTTTGTTTTGCCCAAATCCTTTCCCTGCCTGTTTGGGGTTTTCATTTTATCCCCTACTTCCTACTGGATGTCCTCAGTAGTGGCTGAGACCCCATTGCAAAGAGCACAAGATATTGGGTGCCTTGGTGGAGGCAATGAATGCTCATTGTGATTGTGAAATGAAATGTGGAAAGATGAGGATTTAATTCTTGTGGAAAATGCATAAGAAGACAAATCTTAGAAGGGAAAATCTTCTCACTAATTTAACCAGAGGTAAGCAAGTCAGAGTATGAACTGCAGAACATTTGTTTCTGTCAATGGGTCCCAGCATCCTGCTAAGCAGATAACCTTTTCTTGGAAGAAAAAGTGCTGTCCTTTTGCATCTGCCATCCATTTTTAGACTATACTATCAGTTGTTAGCATTATCCTTAGCTTCTTGAGCTTTCATGCTGACTACAGGAGAGGGTTACAAAGGCAGGATTTAGCATAAACACAAAGTTGGGTTCCAAGTAACATGGCAATATTTGAGGCTGCTAACAAGGGGTATGCGTGCGTGGGGGCGTGGGGGTGAGTGGTAATAAGCAATGTAAAGCCAAAAAGAAATATCTTCTTGATTTCCTGAAACTGCTCAACAGCTACACTGAAAGCCAATGGAAAAATAAGGAAAAAATTATCTCTAAATTATATATCTATATTTCAAACTACTTTCTAAAACATGTAGATTTTTTTTTGTTTCCCCATGATGACTCTTTTGCTAAGAAAATAAATTCCAGAAGTAATCACATCATCCTCCAGATATCTTTCTGAGAAACTGTTTAATTGTGACAAGTTAGAGATGCCTCCTTGGACAGCTGGTTTTATTTTGGTGGATTTCCATCTATACAGTTGACTGCAGTTTTTATGGGTATGGTTGGTAAACTTCTTTCACACCAAATTAGTGTCTTACATAAATAACCACAATAAACTTAATCTGGCATCTAAGTCTATTCAATCTACAGAGTTTGTTTCTAGGGCACATTTTAGAATTGTTTCACCTTCTCACTATGTTGGCCTTTCTTGCCTTTTTTTTTTTTTTTCCCCCAAATAAGAAGTCATTTGGAAAAGATTTTCATTTTAGCCAAGAATCTGGACATTTCTGGTACTGAAACAGGCATAAAAGTAAATGAAAGTAAATTAAAAGTAAATTGACAGTGCTCAGCATTATTTCTTTTTACCAAAGTAACTCTGTTAGGACATGGTTCAAGAGAGAAAATGGTCTTGAATTGATTTGTTTAAGAAGTACTTCCTAAGTATTCACATCGATAGCAATACTTTGATGAGCCTATTAATGGTTTTAGTGCCAACATTAACCTCTGACATATATATATTTTTTTTATTAGTGTGACCATACTGTTAACTTAAGCATGTGGTGTCTGAAATCACTTAGTAACTTCTACTTCCACCGTCTGGTCAAGTTTTGGCTTTGTGCTGTTTTGTTTTTTTTTTGTTTTGTTTTACTTTGTTGTATTTTTCTTAGCAAAAATTTATGCTGTCAAAGGGGGTCCTGCACCAACATGAGTCTACTCTTGATGTTTTATTTCCTTTGAAAAGCATTGTCTTGAAAATACTTCACTGAATTTAAATTATTCCTTGAACCACGTTTTCTAGGCAAGTTAAACACCTTTGCTGTTTTTCATCACAAGTACGTTGAGAACTGTTGTTTTATTTCAAATTCTACTTATTGATTTTTCTCTCACACAAGCTTTGTCAAATGCAATTTTATGTGTTTAATTAAACGTGCTTTATTTCTCATTTTCATCATAAATTGTTACTGTTTATACTGAGATATGTATTCAGCTTTGATATCACTGTGTTCTGGGCTCCTCAATTCAAGAGAGGTGTTGAGATACTGGAATGTGTCCAGAGAAGGGCGACAAAGCTGGTGAAAGGCNGAGGTCTCTTCCAACCTGGTTGATTCTATGATTCTATGATCTCTTATGAAAAGTGTTGTTTGACACTGTGATAATCCATGGTTTCACAGATATTTGCTTTGTACATTTTATTGGGATCTAACATTTGTTTCTTTCTTCATTTTCCATTCAGACAGGAATATATTCTCTTGGGAGTTACCATGGAGTTTTTGCCTTGTACGGTCTTCACTGATAATATGTTTGCTATTTGTTGTCTTGAACTCTACTTTCATAGAATCACAGAATGGTTTGGGTTGGAAGAGGCCTCCAAAGGTCATCTAATCCAGCCTCCCTGTAGTAAGCAGGGACATCCTACACCAGATCAGGTTGCTCAGAGCTTTGTCAAGCCTCATCTTGAATATCTTCAGGGATGGGGCTTCAACTACCTCCCTGAACAACTTGTTCCAGTGTTCCAGTACCCTCAAGCTAAGGAACTTGTTCCAATCTAAATCTCCTCTTCTCTCATTCCAAGCCATTGCTCCTCATCCTATCAACTGTAGGCCTTTGGAAACAGCCTTCTTGCAGGCTCCCTTCAGGTACTGGAAGGCTGGTATTAGATCTTCCCAGAGCCTTCTCTTCTCCAGGCTGAACAACTCCAGCTGCCTCAGCCTGTCCTCATGGCAGAGATGTTCCAGCTCCCCCATCATTTTCTTGGCTTTTCTTTGGACCTACTCCATCAGGTCCATGTCCTGCCTCTGTTGGATACTTCAGGTGAGATCTCACCAGAGCAGGGTAAAGTGGCAGAATCATCTCTCTCAATCTATTGAATGCTTTCAAGGTTGAGGATTTAAATTTTTTTTTTTCCTGAAAGTCTTTCATATGATGACAAATTTCTGTTTTCTCACACCCTTCTTTCCAAGCCTTAAATCACATGAATTACAGCTTTTGGGGTTTTATTTTAGTGTGTTTTTTTCTTCCTAGCTCATTGGGGAAATGCAGTTTACTCTGGCTTGCAGTGATGATTGTTTGCAAAATTAAGTTAATAACTAATCTCATTTTGACATTCTGACCTGGTTATCAATTTTAATGCACATAATTCCATCTTTAATTAGTCCATCTGTTAAGTGCTCAAGGTCAAATGAGTTCATTTATTAAAACCATGATGCAAAACATTAAAGAGAGATCTAAAATACTGATTGATACTAAAGAAAGGAATTATGCCTGTTTCATATTTCTGAAATAGCTGTGTTAATTTATATGACCATTTTTCTTCTCTGAAATATATTTTGGATCTTCCTCTTCTCTGATCCTCCTACAGCATGGAGACAAATTCCCCTCTTTTTTTTTTTTCAACCCAGTGACAGCTTATTTTGTATTTTTTTTTGCACTATTCAGAAGGATTTGAGTTGATTCCTGCAATTCTCTGATATAATCTACCATCCTGAGGAATTTAGACATCTTTTTTATCCCAAAGATTTAGTTGAACTCAGACACTGTCAAGCAGTGGTGATGCTATGCGGCTGTCTATATGTTTTTCAACACTGAAAATTTAAAAGGTTGGGTTTTTTTTCACTCCACAGTAGGAAGATCTGCATATCCAACTTACTTACATTAGTAAATGAAAGTAGCAAAGAAAAATGGTTTTGATCAGTCCAATTCTGAAGTTTGGCAAGTGTAAACAAATAAGGAAAATAAAACTCTTTACTTAAACACTAAACCTTTAATTCAGATATATTTATCTTCTCATTTGGAAAATTTGGTGTTGAATTTTGATATCTTTTTTTTCTATAATAGTAAGTGGGATGCAAAACTGGAATAAAACAAAAGGAATGAAGCTCTCACATCACAAAACTTCACTATGTGTGTTCCATAGACTACAGTGAAACTTGGAAGCCTTGGGAGCTGACATACTGAATGCATCATAGCTCCTGTTTAAAAAAAGATTCTTAGACTCTATGACAAGTCCATAAAAGCAGATTTTTCAAGGGGAGACAGAATGCTCCAGTCGTACTTTGTAAGACTGTAAGTCTGAAGAATAAATATACATCTGTATTAGAAAAAGATGGACTGGTGAAGTAAGGAGAAAGGGATTACCAAGGAGGTAGATAAAGTCAGATAATTTCATTGTACAGTTTTGCTGTAGTCAATGAAAGTAGTGTTTTGATGTCATTATAAAGGACAAAGGTGATCTTCAGGCCTGTTGACATCCTGTATGCTGTTTTCATTACCACAATAAAGGCATGTTGGCTATATTAGTTTTCTACTACTAAAAGTTAATGCACAACCAAATTCTTTCTGTGGTCAAACTAAGAATTGAGAGTCTGAAGCCTGACTTGCTTAAGTGTTTGAACTCTCAATGGCTTGAAACTACAATTGTACTGAATATCTTGACTCATTTCTTGACTACAGCTTGATATCAGACTTATTTCTGCAAGGTGTGAATTTTTAACTGAGATTGTAGAACATAATCAGGTAGTTTCAGGGATGAATATTGTGGTGCTGGGGAACCCAAAGCCCTTTTTGATGCAGGGAACAGGCCAGAAGATAAAAAATTTGCTGCCACTTTCCCTTTAGCCCAATGATTAGGAAATATTTGCAGAATGGGTGAGACCTGAATGCAAACATTTTTACTGAATCAATCTTATTTCTCATGTTAGTTGAGAAAGTGTTTCCCTTTCTGATACTGAATATTGTGGCATCCCTTACTTTCACTGCTTGGTGTTTTACTGATTCTGTTTTGTATAAATAGAAATAAAACCATAGTAAAGTATGTTCTAGAATACAGGTATTGCAACCTTCTATTGAATTTTCTCCTTAAAATGCTGTAGAATTGCAATTTTCATTCTCTCTAATTATTAATTTAGCATGGACAGGAACTACTCCAAGGAAAGGTGGTGCTGAAAATCTAGATGCTGGATGCTGTGTAGTTTGAGCAGTCTCAGTTAATGCTTCACAGCTGAGAAAATTGCCAGAAACCTCATATAAAAATGTAGTAAGGCAGCCCACAGTTGAGTTCTTATAGCCCTCAGGTTGGTGACTTTCATTTTTGTGAGGAACTTTTTTCTTTAGTAAATATTTATTTCAACAAAATAGAAAAGCACCAACAGAGAGACTATGGAAATCCCAAATGAGATTGAAGAGTACCTGTCCAAAGCTACATCCTGCTAGTGTAGTTGTGGTAGTTTTCATTTCCTTGGGCACTGACTGAACTCTTCTTTTTCTGTTCAGACAAGGCTGCTATCATGTAAGGAAATAAAAAGTGACACCCCTCTCACCTTTTTGAGGAATGCCTTGAAGTTGACTGAAGAAATATTTTTAGTTAGTGGCTGTTTCTGTTGAAGAAAAAAAAATGTTTATTCATATTTCCCTAGATTCTTGTGCAATTGAGTCAGCAGCTATTATTTTCAAGTTTAGGTGGAATGTCAGACTTCCTTAGTAACACAATCTTCAACTAGAAGAAACATCAGAGGATGTGCTACACACAAAAAATCCCAAAATTCTGGTTAATCAGAGTTTAGGAAACTCTAATGAATGGCAACCACGAATTAGAAACACTAGTTAAAGCATATTGCATGCTTTAATGTAGAATATTTCTAGGGCATTATTTGATTTGGGATTTTAATAACAAAGGCACCTAATTTGAAGTTAAAAGGCTCAATTATTTTTATTAATTGTGTTAGATTTGTAAAAGTTATGTTTTGTATTACTCTGATGGTTCTAACAGTCACACCACAGATGCATTTGGCCCTTTGCCTCTTGGATTATAGGCAAGTCATAGAATGTTGTTGTTTGAAAGCTAAAGTAAATCAGACTGTTATGAATTGCTAAATGCAGAATCAAACCCATAATCCTCTTTGGACAACTGCTAGGAAAAGAAAAACCACAGAACTATGAACCATGTTTTTTTCAGACAGAACAGAATTTCTTGATTTTTTTAAAATCATATTCTTGCATATTATCTGTTGAGCTTAAGAAGCTGTTATAATTGGGAATTAAGATAATGATACTTATCAGTTGATGGGAAACATTATCAGCAGGAATGGAAAGAGAATACTTTGATATTTCTGTACAAATTCTTACCTCCATTTGGATGAGACAACATGGAACTAACAAGTATGTCTTGTAAGATAATAGATTGAGAAATTTGCCACAAAAGCTTTATAGAAGACTTGTTTTGCTGTGGTTGTCTTAAAAGAAAGACATAATCCCTTTTGTAGCACTGTGGCTCTATCACAAGTACAGCAAAAAATAAACCGGTGTAGACACAATGGTTTCCTGTAACAGGGTTTTGGGAGTTAAGGCAAAAGGGTCCTCATAGCATTTCCCTAAACATAATGATCCCATCCCTGGAGATATTCAAGGTCAGGCTCAACAAGTCTCTGAACAGCCTGCTCTAGTGGAGATGTCCCTGCTGACTGCAGGGAGAGTTGGACTACATGACCTATGAAGATCCTTTCCAACCCAAACCGTTCTATGATTCTGTGATTCATTTAGTGTGCCTGTGCACTAAACAACTATAAGACTGAAAATGCTTAAGAGAACTAATATGAGTCTCACAGCACTAAAATGATTAGCATCTGATCATTCAATCAAAAGATTCTTCATATAATAATAACATGGATTTGGGGTTTATGTTGTGTTGTTTTTTTCCCCAAAATGTTTGTAGTTGCAATGAAAATTTGATATATTAGGTAAAAGGAAATAGCATAGAATCATAGAATCAACTGAGTTGGAAGAGACCTCCAAGATCATCCAGTCCAACCTATCACCCAACCCTATCCAATCAACTAGACCATGGCACTAAGTGCAGTGCAATAGCTCACCAGCAGTTCAAAAAGATGGAGAGTAGGACAAGATGATTATTTTATAGGGACATCACAGCAAAGTTATGTTACTCCTTTGAATTTCTCTCTCTCTCTCTTTTTTTTAAGACTGAAGCTTGACAAATTCTCACTTGAATGTGTTTGGTATATTTTTAGGTGTCTTAAGGATAACTCACAAGTGAGAAGTGTGATTTACTTGAATCCAGTAATAAATGTGAGCTTCCTTATTGATCAGGATGGAAGTTCTGCAAAGAGGACACCCTTCAAGCCCTCTTTGGCTTTCCAGTATGTGGAGTTGTCAGTAACTCTCTCTGAGTCTCCACTGTCTCAATTTAGTTATTCTGAGCTTCTGCACAGAGTATACCAAGCAAAAGTTAACCAATTGAAGCACACACTGCAACTGAAATAGGGATTCTCTATTCAGGGTAACAAAACACTTTTCTGAGGTTTCATAGATTTGAAAAACTCTGACTTAATTTAATAAATTGCTCCTGAGCATTCACGTTCTGTCATTGTTGCAGATTCTCTAGAGAAAAACTAAAAGACAGCTGTAAGAACAGTTACATGGAAAAGAAGTTATGAAAAACACTATTATCTACTTTGTAAATGAAGGACAGATTCATTCACCTAACCTTACCTGGATTAGCCATCTAGTTCAAAACATTTATCTGGAACCAGAGAGTGAAACAGGAGAAATGGATCCAAACGGCAATTTGTCCTTCCTATGTTACTCATCTCTCAAAACAAGGAGAATCACCCTCTAGAGATGCTCTTCTTCCCTCATTGACAGTGGAGAAGCCTATGTTGTAAAAGTAATTTCTATGGAAAAAAAAAAAGGTCAAAACATACATACATAGCTGGAAAATGGTGTATTTTTCTTGCAAAAATCAAAGATTTTTTTCTCTTGTGCTTTCATCAAACATCTCCAGTCAATCTACTATGCCTCATTTTACAGTCTTTCCCCTATGAGCCTTTCAACAGAGCCATGGAAACCTGATCAGCATGCTCCTTTTTTTTGGTAGAAATCTGCAGCAGACTGTTTCTGTGCTATGGCCTCTGCTTCCCCTCATTTTCTTTCCTGTAGGCTAACAACTCTAATTAGGTCACATCTAAACTGGACACAACACACACACGAAGTCTTCACTGTAGCAGAGGGAGGAGAAAGGGTTATTCTCTGTCACTTGCAGGTTCCACTTCTTTTCACAAGTTGTGATAGAAAGTTTTACTGTCTTAAGGACAGATTATCACAGTCAGGTTGTGATCCTCTACGACATTCATATCCTTTTCCTTCTGATTGTATATATACTTTGTCTGTCCAAAATAGACCTTTCTTTTTTTTTTTCCCACTTGAGTTTTTCATGAAAATAGTGTATGGATCTCAGATGTTTTGGGGCTTCTGAAATTATATATTGTCATGGAGGGCCCGTAGGCTCCAAAACAGGCTTATTCATGCCTTGCCTTGCCTAGACATGTTTTTCTGCCCATAACCAGAGGTAAACACATTAAATGGATAAAGGGGGCACAATAGGCCTGGTGCCGTAAAGTCTGGCCTGCCCAGGCTTTAGGTTGTGTAACATGCTTGTGTAAGCCCACGAGCCCAGCTTATGTCCCACTGTGTGCTAGGCCTGTGCTATCCCCATATTTGGGAGGTCCAGGCCTGTGGCTTTTCCCTATTGTGGTATTGCTTTGGCTGACTGCCAAGCTGATTGGCCATTTTGATGGCCAAGGGGCCACTAATCTTGGCCCACATTTGATTAATATAGATACACAGGTAAACCATGGGCTTGCTCGCTCTCATTGTTATGCTTAAGCCTGCCTGTATCTACGGAGCTCAGTCTCCCGTGCAGCCGTGCACCCTATTGCTCACCCACTGCCTTATTATTGCCTGGTGCACACCACTGCCACAAAATGACAGAAGCAGACTCCACTTGTCTGCACGTGATCTGCCTATATGGTCAGTGTGACTTTGTGCTGAGGCAGCATGACGTCCTGCCTCTGCGTCTGAAGGTCCTGCCTAAGAATCCCTGGATAGAGCATCCAGAAGAAGCCAGGAGAACAAGGTCAGAGATTGTCTGCACATCTGCATCCTTTCCCCAGAAGCCAGGAGGATTCCAGCCAGCGTCCACAGGCAGAGTACCCTGAAGATTGGACACTTGTAATAGGCTGTGACATAGCCCTGGAGGGTAACTGATAATTAATCAGAATTTGTGAGCAAATGCTTTAATCATNAAGGTCTCCCCTGAGCCTCCTCTTCTCCCGGCTAAACCATCCCAGCTCCCTCAGCCTCTCCTCGTAGGGCTTGTGCTCGAGGCCTCTCACCAGCCTCATTGCCCTTCTCTGGACACATTCAAGCATCTCAGTGCCCCTCTTAAACTCGGGGGCCCAGAACTGGGCCTCTGTAATTTCTACTGCCTCCTGCTATTGCAGAAAGAGCTTTAGCCCATCTACTGGACAAGCAGCATATTGACCCCAAGTGGTATTTACCGTGGGGAAACTCCTCTCTCTGTTTCTAGTTTGAATGTCTGCTAGTTATTATAATAGTTACTGTTTGTTGTTATTCCCATAATGTCTTTCATAACCGTGTAAGAACAAATATTAATATTAAAAATTCAGTGGTTGGGGGTGGTGAGAGTTCAGAACATTGAAGTTAATAAATCAAATATTTTCATAGAATATCATCTCACACCAATTAACTTCTACTCTCTGTCAGAGTTGGCGTAGGTGGCAGAATACCCTCTGTGACATATATGTATATATATATTTACAAAGCTTGACAATTTCCTTTTGCCCTTTTCTAGCATCCTAGCACTCATTCTAGTATTCAAATCTTTATTTGAAATTAATTTTGCTATACTTCCTACCATTGCTATTTTAAGAATGGAGATTACTAACTAAAATGATAAAACATTCTCAAGTATCTGCTTGTACCTTATTTTTTTGTGAAGTTCTCCATGCTTCACCTACCAATGTGCCTACAATTCCTAATAAATGTTATTCATATCTAATGCCATATTTCGTGTCAGTGCTCTACTTTACATACTTTACAGTGTTGTTTCTCTATTTTTTTTTGTTTATTTTGGTTCCCCCTCCCCTCTTATTTTGCTCTTTCTTAGAGGCTAAAGGAAGAAGGAGAAATCCTCTTCACGACTTCAAAAAAACAGGAGAGTTAATGCTTATAAAAGTAAACAAAACACTGGAAGTAAAAACCAAGCTGTTAAATACCACTGAGCAATGTGCCAAGAGATGCAGTAGGAACAAAGGCCTTTCATTCACTTGCAAGTAAGTTATGTATCTTTTTTTTTTTTTTGGGGGGGGGGGGCTTCTTTTTGTTTTGTTTTGGTTTTCCTAATGAAAGCTGTAAAACACTCTTTTATTGAAGTTCTCTCTGCAGTTGTCATCAGTGGTAGTTTGTATAGAGGGCATCTAAAAGACTGTGCTCTTTGATTTCCAAGATCTTGTTCTACCTGTAGAGTGGGTGAAGTCTTTTCAGAAGCTTTATCTGAGCTGTTTTGTCATCTTAGCTTGTCCAATCTGTAATCTTTTCCATAACAGCTGAAAAAATGGACTTGTTAAGATGTAGATGACTGCACTGTAGTGTTCAGTGAACATTTCTAAGATTTTTATGTCTCTTATAAAATGGTTATTGTCACACATCACAGCTGCAGTATTTCAGCACCACTTCAGACCATATTCTGTCTTCATTCTTTGCACATTATTCCTGCTGAAGTCAATGGGAACCTCACACATGGAGCACAGATACATGCACTTCTGAAGTTCACTGGCAAGTACTACGAAGCTGATACAATGGAATCAAACCTTCTGGGCTGCACAATCACTACAAGTATATGATATTCTCCAGCATCTGCTGTCTCTTAGAAACACATCATACAGTTAATTGCTTGTCTGCCCTGAACATATTCTCTACTATTTTTTGAACAAATCACTATTATTCTTCTCATGTATTAAACTTAAATTGTCCCCCTGGCCTCTCTTAGTCTAGACCCTTAGCAGTGAATGAGAGGACATGAGTGCAGGAATATCTTGGAGAGAATGGATGACCCACTACTGATTGGTGCTGGGCTAAATATGAGCCTGATATTGGCACATAAAAAAGTTTTGACAACTGCTACAAATGGAAGCCAGATCAAATATGATAACAAAGGTCTTCCTTGGCAGGAAAGGTCCTTGACTGTAATTTAATCCTTGTTCAGGCCTTTAATTGCCTGATAATGTGTTACAATGTCTAATTTTTGTTGTTTTGTGCTTTGACTATTTATATATGTAAACAATGAGCAGAGTTTACTTAGTTCTGTTAGAAAATATTTTCCAGACACTAATATTTTTCACATGGTACAAGCTACTCCTTTTCCTACTGGCAGAGCTTCCACAGATATCATTGCCAAGTGGATCGGGTTGTATTCAACACAGCAACAGATCCTTGAGTTCTGAGGGTCAGCAGCATGAAGTAGTACAAAATTAGATTTCACAGTATTAAAAAGTTCTGAATTATGTCAAGCAAGCAACAATTCTCTATTTCAACATCTGCTTAGAACAATTGTCTGAAGCTAGATGTAGCTGCTGTGGATGGTATGTTGTGTCTGCTGAAGATAAGAAGCTAATATATTTGTTGATTCTATTTTACACAACCAATGATCTACAATCTCTTTGAATTTTTAAAACTTCTTTTCTGAAGAAATGTTTTCTACTGGGAAAGTATCTTGCATTCATTAAAGGGGAAATTCTCCCTGCCTAATCAGTCAGTAAAAGAACACAGAGGAGCCATGAGGGACTTTGAGAACAGAGCTGGGAAGAGTCCTACTCACAGATAGTATAATTGCAATCAGTCATGCAATTGTTTTGCACTGAAGATGAAAAAGAATTACAAATCTGACAACACACGCTCTGAATTTCAGTTTTCCCTAACATATTTTTTCTCAAGGAACGCTAGTAGCAGAGATGTACGCTGCTAGGTCTTGCCTGTGCTACCACTACGAAGAGGAGCAGGAAGGCTTTTCTCTATCTGGGAACATTCTTGTGGCTTCCCATCTGGCCCCAGATGAGTCCTATTGTAGTGTGCACAGTTCTTTGATGTTACTGTAAACACATATTTGACATGTGTTCCCTTTTAAAGGAACTAATTATTTCCAATGCTCCCCTTTTGTTCCTAGGGTCCCCAGTCTTTAACTTGATACCAGCATGTGGTTGCTGCAAGGTGAAATTTGTTGCTAGCTTAAATTAAAACCAATTAGTTTACTGGCTACTGTGGGAACATTTTAAATTAAAGAGAGATGTTAGCATAAAATGTCTTCTTAAGTACTTGAAATACAAACTTGGAGTTTGTTTATTGACAGTTTCATGTCTTGATTCTGATACTCCACACCCATGTAGTTTTCTTCCATCTCTTGGGTCACAAGACTGATGTTTGATTTTTTTTGGATCAAAAATCAATTTATTTCAGTATTGAGATCAGATAAAATAGATTTTTTTTTTTAATGTAATTGTGACAATAGCACTGGAAGGTGCAACACCTGAATCTGTGCCCTGTGAGGTACTACAAGCAGGAAGAGGGTTAGGTTTCTTTTCTGCCAGAAAATGATAAGTAGCATCTTGCATGTACCACAAGATTACAAAGGATGAGACACTCCTTATTTTCTGGAAGAAAAAAAACCCAACAAACAAAATCCCAATCAAAACTAATCTCAAAATAAACATACAAACAAACACCCCCAAAAACTTAAGACAACTTCAATTTACTTACAAATTTCTGTATCACTTGCAAGTAAATTTTTAGTATTACATTTGGTAATCATTAATCCTTACTGTTTTTAACTCTGACACATTTTTGCTGTCACTTCTCAGAGTGGACATTATTCCTTTCTCTTGTTGACATACTTGTGTAGATCTTGATAATTTCCAAATGAGTTAGAAGATTTTAACCTTGATTTCCTTCTTCATGGCACTACTCTTAACCTCCATCCCCCATCAAATTCCTGCTTAGATGCACTTACCTTGTCTTTTAGACTTAGTCACTCTCTGTTCTTAACTCTAAATAATTCTTTTTTTCTGCCTCCTCTATCAGCTCTGTTAACCTGCTGCTAAGCTGTTGTTATTCCCTTGTTTCACCATCGTTTGCAGTCCATTACTCCCACTGTTTTCATTCAGTCATCCTTACAGTTTCCTCCACTACGTTTCTCAGGGATGAGAAAAAGATAATATAGTTACAATTTTATTTGCTATGCAGATGATTTTTGCAGGCATATCACTTCCTTAACTCCAAAGCCATTCCTGTCTTATCGTCTGCTATCTGCTTAATTTCTGCAGTGTTTTTGCAGTTACACAGAAAAGGATTCTAATATAGACCACAGGGTTTCAGTATCTGATCAGAAAATCTCCTGACTATCTCAGTACAAATGGTGACAACAGAAATTGTTGTGATCGGCAGTATCAGTAGAAGGCAGCCCAAGAATTTGCTTTAATATGTTGACTTTGGAAGTGTAAAAACCCTCCAGATTTGTGTCCAAGAAAAGATTGCTAGAAACTTTTTTTGTGCAGAAGTGGCTGAAGCCAAACTGGAAAGAAACCAAAAGGCAACTGAAAGGCAAAAGCTGAAAGAAATGTTTGTAAACAGTGCATTCTGCATTCTCACTTTAAAAGGAAAAAGGGGGAAAAAAAGAATAATGTAATTGGAAAGGCAGAAAAGGTCAAGGATATTTTTGTGAAGATAGAGATAGAGGCACTTGGATATGTTCATATTTGAGAATCAGCCAGGAGAGAACAGAAGGCTGAGCAAGGGCACAAGGATGAAGGTTAGCAGGTTGGAAACATTTGGAGTCAACAGAGTAGAGAGAGCAGTTGGATGAAAAATCTGTTTGGTGATGGAAACGATAATGAAGAGGATGTTTGAAAGAGAGGAGTGGGGAGGTTGGATAGACTCTTGTAATATTTTTAACTGAAGTCAGGGAGATTTCACACAGAAAAACTTCTATGATGAATTAAATGAAGCTGGAAGAGTTTTGAGTTAAGGGACTCAGCACTCAGGAATATGGCACGGATGAAGCTTAGGAAATGTATGGATGAAGTGTAGGAAGTATGCATATGTTGGATAATATCAGGTAGCATTAAAATGCATTCTCAGG
Organism: Tricholaema leucomelas; assembly: GCA_013400475.1. Taxonomy (NCBI): domain Eukaryota; kingdom Metazoa; phylum Chordata; class Aves; order Piciformes; family Lybiidae; genus Tricholaema lacrymosa; species Tricholaema leucomelas. The sequence continues at coordinate 7,348 of WAAF01003202.1, read as the reverse complement.
TCAGAATAAAATCCATGAGAAGGTTTGGGATGACTGACAGAAGGACAAGTGCAAGAAAGAACACCAGGTACCAGTATAGACAAGGGGTCATCCTGCAGAAAAGCAGCTCCATGGAGAAAGACCTTGGAGTTCTAGTGGACAGGAAGTTCTCCATGGGACAGCAATGTGCCCTTGTGGCCAAGAGGGTCAATGGCATCCCGGGGTGGATAAAGAAAAGTGTACATTAGGTCTAGTGAAGTACTAGAGACTTTCAAAACCAGCATGGAGGTGTTCCTGTGTGACCTGCCCTAGGTGATCCTGCTTTGGCAGGGGGATTGGAGTCAGTGATCTCTGGACATCCCTTCCAACCCCTAACACTCTGTGATTCTGTGAAATGTAGGCTTCATGATAGGCCAAAGACAATAGGATCATGTTAGTGATTTGTCACCTGTTTCTAACGAGAAATTAAGAGGGAAAAAAATCTTGGGTTTTTGTTTTTGTTTGTTTGTGTGTTTTCTGGAGGTAGAGGAGGGCTTTTGGTTTTGTAGTCATGCTTTTTGGGCTTGGTTTTTTTGTTTTTTTTTTCTTTTTTTCTTATTGAAATAACCATTTCTCCCATTTAGGCAGGCAATTATGTTTCAAAAATACTTTAAAATAGTGTACCTACACTGAAGGGATTTTCTTTCAAAAGAACGAAGGAAAAAGATCTTCACATTTCATTTAAAATAGTCAAAGCATTTTTACTCCTCTGACTTTTGTTTCTCTTCCTTGTCCCACAAAAATCCACTCAGTTTAGTATCACAGTATCACTAAGGTTGGAAGAGACCTCATAGATCATCAAGTCCAACCCTTCACCACAGAGCTCAAGGCTAGACCATGGCACCAAGTGCCACGTCCAATCCTGCCTTGAACAGCTCCAGGGATGGCGACTCCACCACCTCCCTGGGCAGCCCATTCCAGTAGCCAATGACTGTCTCAGTGAAGAACTTTCTCCTCACCTCAAGCCTAAATTTCCCCTGGCACAGCTTGAGGCTGTGTCCTCTTGTTCTGGTGCTGGCTGCCTGAGAGAAGAGAGCAACCTCCTCCTGGCTACAACCACCCCTCAGGTAGTTGTAGACAGCAATAAGGTCTCCCCTGAGCCTCCTCTTCTCCAGGCTAAACAATCCCAGCTCCCTCAGCCTCTCCTCATAGGGCTTGTGCTCGAGGCCTCTCACCAGCCTCGTTGCCCTTCTCTGGACACATTCAAGCATCTCAATGTCCCTCTTAAACTGGGGGGCCCAGAACTGGACACAGTACTCAAGGTGCAGTCTAACCAGTGCAGCATATGTTGTAGTCTATCCTTGAAAGCATTTAAGAAAAGGGAGAAAGAAAGAAAGGAAAAGTAAAGCAAGGACAAGCTGTAGTTACTTTATCAGTGTTTAGATATTAATACAAATAATGATATTTTTAAACAGCTCTGTTGTTCTAGGCAAGAAGCAGACTCCTTGTCTTTGAAACTTTCAATCTTCCTCAAGCCATCGGTGTGAGGTACTATTTCAGAGGCATATTGTATGCACAACAAAGGAGATGTTTTAGCCCTTTTTCTTTTTTCTTTTTTTTTTCCCCAGAAAGCAGCACAACTAGGGTCATAAATGCTGTCTCAGTCACATTTATCTCACTTTTAAAACAAGGATCTTTAATGACAAGGGAACTCTTAGATTAGTGTGAACAACCAAGCTTGTATTTAATGTAACGGCCACATCAATTTAATTTCTTTGTTTCTTTGTTCTTGTCAGCACAGTTGTGGGTTTAAAATGTAATTTGGACTCTTTCTCTGACTTTCCCAGTAAAAATAAATCTGATGTCATTGCATGCTCCTTGGCAGGCCATGTGTCATTATTATAAACCACACAGAGATTTTTTTCTCATCCAGATTTTCTTTGCAGGGCCTTTGCTTATGACAGAGTTACAAAACGGTGCCATTGGTTATCCTTCAACAGCTTGACAAATGGTGTGAGAAAGAAGCAAGACCATGCGTTTGATCTGTATGAAAAGAAGGGTAAATGATTTATTTACTGATCTTGTTTTTCCAGCTATGGTGGGCAAAAAAAAACTGAGGTCAGTCAGTGACTTTTTGGCTGTAGGAGCATCCTGAGTATGGAATGGTTTTAAGCATTCTCAGAGCTGTATCTAACAGTTTTATTGACTAATATCGTGGGTTGACTGGCATGCAAGCTCACCTGCATATTTGCCTGCCATCATATGTAGTGGTCTGAACTGCTACTCTAGTTTACTACTCAAAAAACTCAGCTGTATGAGTTATTGTTACTGACCTAATCTTCTTTTTATTCACTTCATTAATGAAAGGGGAGAACCTAAGGCACCAGAGATGGACTTCTGGTCGATCAGACATTTTGGAAACATTTTCAGTAGATTTCTTTGATAAGTTAGCAATCCATAGCTTGGAAAAAAAAATAAAAGAAAAAAAAAGAGAATTGTGCATGTGGAGAATTAAGCAGTTTTGAATAATTAATTATTTAAAGGCTATAAAAAAAAAAAGTTTTTTTATGTGAAAACTGATGTTGAGCTCTAATTTTAATTACATTAACCAAACCTCTAATTTTCATCTTTTGTCTTTCAATAGACTATGTCAGGAATTGTATCATTGGAAAAGGAGCAGACTACAAAGGAACAATATCTGTTACCAAAAGTGGTATCCAGTGTCAAGCCTGGAATTCAATGATCCCCCATGAGCACAGGTAAGAGTTCAGGAGCAGAGACAATGGGAATAATGCCCAGACAGCTTCCATAAAGTCAAACTAATTTGACTTATTAGCAGACAAAGAATTTATGAGAACACTGGCCTTAGACAAACAAATCTCTTTGGTGTGTTCTTGCTTTTCCCCAAGGAGATGCCTCTCTCCAGACACTGGAAAGTCCTTACCTTCCTAGAGTTTTTCCAGGAAGATTGTTCCTAATACCAGCCCTTCTATTTGAATCCCTTCCTTTCCTGTTTTTGGGTTTGTTTTTTTTTTTTTTTTGTTTGTTTGTTCTTTAGCTTTTTCTATCTTTTTGATCTCTTAGCTACTGGCAGAAAGAAAACATCTGCATAATTTCAGCTTGGAGTCTGGAAGTTTGTCATTGTTTTGTAATCAATTCCCAGGAAATGGGTAATTAAAAAAAATATTATTAAGAAGTGAGGGATGTTAGGGACATTAGCCTATCTATTTGATCAGTGTCTAATTATTGTCACTATCTTTTGCCTACTTACTATTAATTCTCTATTACTTGTTAATATGTTAAGCTGTATAAAGTACTTCAGCCAGGAAACAAATACATGGCAAAGACTTAAGAGATTACTGAAATCCTTCCCTTCAGATCATGCTAAAGACTTGTGCAACACCTGTGATACTTTTCAGTTTAAGACCTGATATAGTGAGGAATTCAGGCCATATCTAAACCTTGATAGTAGACTTAGTTACAACTATATTGGCTAAGGCAAAAAACAAGAATTGAAGCCAGAAAGAGTAATAGTGAAAAACGATTCAATCACAACTACTGGTCTGTTTATTGTACCATTTGTCTTTGCATCTTTTTGTATTGGTTTTAGCCATTTAGATAATAAACCCTTAAGAGCCAAAACCGAAGTGTGCTCTAACCCAAAAGTTTCCTATCCACATTGCTACCTTTTCCTCTGGACTCCCACAACCACCACTTGATTTAGCAGCAACCAAGCTGGAGATAACTACTTCTTGAGCAAATCCATCCAGCGTGAAAGATGATATCTTGGAACAGCATTAAAAGGCAAAGGATACTTGGATTCTCTGCTCTTATGATGTGTTACAAAGCTGAGCCTCAGGCTTGAACTTGGCTCGACTTAGCTGCTTATAATATAGATGGTAGTGTATCTGATTTTCAATGTGAAGCCCCACTCATTCTTAATTGTGAACCTATGATAAATGCCATCAGTTCCAACAGCAATGACCTCTTGAGACTCGACACCTTGAAATATGCAGTCTTCATCTTTTAGAAGTGAAAGAACCCTCAATAATTGCAGCCTAAGAATGAGCATTTATTCTATAAAATATACATATGACTTTATGTAATCAATGAAAAAGAAATGTTTGCATAATATATATTATCACTAAATTGCCTTTTAATATACAGCATACACAGTTTTATCTAATACGTTTGGACAGCTGCTCTTCTGTGATGGGTTTTATGAGAATGACTTTTCTCCTGCCTTGTGCAATAAGTTTAATTTTTAAAAGGTCACTGGATAAATGAGGTGGCTGCATGCTAATTTTGTTTTTCAACATCAGAAAATATGATTTCATCATCAGAGGCATGAGGGAGATGGGAAGAAGCAGACAGTAGTGTGTTTGGAACTTATTAGTATGAAAGGCTTAGATTTTTAGGTCAGTTTTTCTCAACATCTGATTATCACAAAGTCCCATTGGAAAATAAATCCCTTTTTTCATATTCAAGGGAGAAATGTACTTTCCTAGTTTTTCATTATCTTTCTAGACAGAATTGAAATAACTTCAGTCTTTAAACTTGTGCTGGGATTTAACAAATTGTATTTTTTCTTTATTTGTGTTATGGTAGAACCTGGAGACTCCCAGTTAAAATCAGGTTTCCATTATTTTATCTCCTAGTGTAGATTTTATATTTTTTCACTCTTAATAGTTGTTTTTTTTTTTAAATCTAATTGCATAAAACCAATGCAAAAAGGGTTCAGATAGAAATGGTCATAGAAGAGATGAGTACTTTATAGGCTTTTTGCCAGTTTCCATAACTTTTACTACAGTTGAACCTGTTTCTACTATTACTCTTACCGGATTCAATTTTTGGCTTTTTCTTTTTTACTTAATGCTTGAATTGAATCCACACAGAGTTTAAGGAGTGGCTCTGTCTCCCATTTATGGATGTCTCCTTAGGGCATCTCAACTTTTCCTCCCTCAAGAATACTGCTTAAGAACCTGTTGAAACCATAGAATCATAGAATCAACCAGGTTGGAAGAGATCTCCAAGATCATCCAGTCCAACCTATCACCCAGCCCTAGACAATCAACTAGATCATGGCACTAAGTGCCTCAGCCAGGCTTTTCTTGAATATCTCTAGGAATGGTGACTCCACCACCTCCCTGGGCAGCCCATTCCAATGGCAAATCACTCTCTCTGGCAAAAACTTTCTCCTAACTTCCAGCCTAGACCCCCTCCCAAGCACAACTGTGTCCTCTTGTTCTATTGCTTTTTTATATCCCAGCTTGAGTTTCTACTGCTATTCATTCAGACTTTATAGTTGTTGTCTTTTTAAGGCTGCATATAGTACATAATTTTAAATGCCTTTTCCCTATATTTTTAATGCCTGTGATATCTAAGAAGAAAGACTTTCCAGCAGGAAAATTAAATGAAATATTCTAATATGCACTGACAAATTGTTGCTCTTCACCAGCCTTGTTGCTCTAAGAGCAACAAAGCTGGTGAGGGGCCTGGAACACAAGCCCTATGAGGAGAGGCTGAGGGAGCTGGGGTTGTTTAGCCTGGAGAAGAGGAGGCTCAGGGCAGACCTCATTGCTGTCTACAACTACCTGAAGGGAGGTTGTAGCCAGGTGGGGGTTGGTCTCTTCTGCCAGGCAACCAGCAACAGGACAAGGGGACACAGTCTCAAGTTGTGCTGGGGGAAGTATAGGCTGGATGTTAGGAGGAAGTTCTTCCCAGAGAGAGTGATTGGCATTGGAATGGGCTGCCCAGGGAGGTGGTGGAGTCACCGTCCCTGGGGGTGTTCAGGAAAAGCCTGGATGAGGCACTTAGTGCCATGGTCTAGTTGACTGGATAGGGCTGGGTGCTAGGTTGGACTGGATGATCTTGAAGGTCTCTTCCAACCTGGTTGATTCTATTCTATTCTAATTGCTTTAATATATACACAGGTTGCAAGGTCCCAACTGAAAATTTTGCCCAGAGCTGACCTTAGCTAAAAAGAAATGGAAAGGTTTATATTACAAGACTATAGAGGAAAAACAATAGCAACAATTTTATAGGCATAAAAAAAATATTCTCTTCAAGCACTATAAAGTAAGCAAAACACTTTAAAGTAGTGCCTCCACATTGTGTTAACTAGAAGCACAATGTGATTAACAGAGGTATTTTCCACTTCAGCTAGTTCAAAGATTCATTAACTTTCATGAGTGAAATATTATTAAAATGCCACATGTCAAAATCTTATTTTTATTTCTCTCTCTTTCTATCATCTTTTTTTGCTTTTTCATTTTTTAATTTATTCATTTGCAACGTAGAATTTGCCAAGGACAGTAGAAAGCACACATTTCTCTTCTGCTTTTGTATATAAATTTAATCAGTGTCTGTGTATAAAGACTGTCCCAAAGGCTTAGTTTAGTTTTCTAAGCTGCAGGAGTCTACTAAAAGTCTTCTAAAAGAAATTAGACAAAAGAGGCTCAGGGGTGATCTCATTGCTGTTTACAACTACCTGAAGGGAGGCTGTAGCCAGGTGGGGGTTGGTCTCTTCTCCCAGGCAACCAGCAACAGGACAAGGGGACACAGTCTCAAGTTGTGCCGGGGGAAGTATAGGCTGGATGTTAGGAGGAAGTTCTTGCCAGAGAGAGTGATTGGCATTGGAATGGGCTGCCCAGGGAGGTGGTGGAGTTGTCATCTCTGGGGGTGTTCAAGAAAAGCCTGGATGAGGCACTTAGTGCCATGGTGTAGTTAACTGGCTAGGGCTGGGTGCTATGTTGGACTGGATGATCTTGGAGGTCTCTTCCATCCTGGTTGATTCTATGATTCTATGATTTCTTTTTAAAATTTTTAATTAAAAAAAAATTTCTCTAGAATAGAGAGATCTTTAAATTCTCTTGGTGAAGAAAATAACACAGGCTAAAGTAAACCAACCAAACAAAAAACAACAGAAAAAGCTTAACCAAACCAAAATTCAACTCCCCAGTTGAAATATTAGGACTTTTCTGAATAAAAGGCGTACTTTTGTTGTCACATTTCCAGTAGAATTTAAACATACAATTGAAAAAAATGAAACACACTTAAGAAAGCTCCAAAACTTAATCTATTCAGTTGAATTACAAGTTTTGGGTGACCTCCTATGCATTTAATTCAGGTATTAATTTCCAATATCATTTGATGTGATTTTTATGTTATTCAATTTAGAGATTTAGCTCACCTTTAAGCACCGCTGTAACGATGCTAGCATTGAAATGTCACTTAAGTTTGGCCTGCCATGTTCAGTCTCAGTGTGGTCATGAGCTCCTGCAGAGATATTTACCAGAAACAGCTACTATGGGATTAGCTACTCCCTAGTTTGTGGGAAAAAATCACTACTATTTCTTTTATGTGTGTGTGTGTATATATATATATATAT
>WAAF01003201.1:0-34482 GCA_013400475.1 Tricholaema leucomelas | reverse complement strand
TCCAACCTCTAATATCCTGTGAGCCTGTGATTCCAAGCCCTGGTGCACAGATTAAGCAAGCAGTAGTTCCTAGAGTGAGCGTCTGGCATACAGTTCATAGGCCAATGAATGGGATGCTGAGAAAACAGAACAACAACATTCCTGAAGGAAGCATCTGGCTCTGATCTGCCCCTCTACTATCCCTGGCCAACCCTCTGCCATGCCAGCTGGTCCCTTGCCATGCTGGCGTCTCTTGTTGAGGACTACATATTGTTTAATTGCAAGGCTAAGGAAATGTATGTAAACCACTGTAATGGGCAATAAAGAACTATGGAGAACAACTTGACACAGGAACAGAAAAGTGTTACAGAAATCTTTCAGAAAATCCTTAAGCAACAGGGTGTGATGATTTGGGTGTTAGCTGCCCCCCCACTCTTACGAAATCACTCAGACTAGACTCAGCCAAGCTGGGTATTAAGAATGTAGGTTTATATTTACAGCTTAACACAGCATACAAGCAGGTATTTACAATCTGTGCAGCTATAGACAGAAATACACAAGTTAAAAAGTAATACAGAAACACAGCAGCCCTCCCAGAAACCAGAGTCCCCAGGAGGGGCTCTCAACCACCCATCTACATCCTTTCACCTCTCTACCTTATCCCAGACTTTGCCTTACATTCAAGGTGAGTTTGGAGGATTCGCCGGGGGGTTAGGAAGCAGAAGGATTAGCCACACAGACAGCAGGTTAGGGAGAAAAGTACAGGCAGCCAGACACACACAGCAGCTGTGTTATCTATGTTTGTGTTCTTGTTTTTATACTTCTCAGCAAGCCTATGAGTGAAGTAGACATCACCATTGTTTCCCCTTCACAGCCTGTCATCTAATTTCTCTCACTAAAATATCCTAGTTAGCCTTAAACTAGCACATAGGGGGAAATTTTCAGTAATGATGCTCTCCAAAAAACACTTTTATGGCTTTCTAAGTATGATCCTGTGGTCATCTCTCAGGCTTTGGGACTCTCTTACAAAAAAATGATAAAACAGCAGCAGCACTTTTGGGTACATGGCTCATGGTTGTCTCAGTCTGGAGGAGAGAGACTGAAAATATCTCTGTTCAGAGGAGAGAGATTTGTTCTTATATATTCCAGTGGGGATTAAGATACAAGCAAGACCAAATATAAAAAATGAGACTATTTGTAAAAGGATAAAGTAAATGGAACAGAGGAAAAAGGAGAAAGGGGAAGAGAGAGGAAAAAACAAAGAGAAGAGAGATGAACTGGAAAGGGATTATATTACCATCAGACAAAGGAGGGGAGAAAGTCCTTTTCAGTTTGTATTGCCCAGGGATGTTTCCAATGGGTGATGTCTTCAGTGGAGTTCTTCTCTAGAGTTCTTCTGTGGAGTTCTTCTTTTCTTCTTACAGTAGGCAAAACCTAGAGCACAGCGTGGTTGTTGGTGGTGATGGTGGTGGAAAGAGGTTTTCTGGGCTGTTATTTCCAAGTTGGATGTCCATGGTGATGTCTTCTCCCACTCACTGACTAAAGCTGGTATAGGACCAAAGTCTTTTATGCAGTTTTTCACAGCTCCCTCTGGCCACCTTAGTCACACTAGAGCATAAATGACTGCCAGCTGTGCTATCAGTGGGCAGAGCTGACCTAGCAGGCAGGTCATTTACAACAATTATTGTACATTCTGGGAGTCCTTGTGCCTTGCAGGGGTCCAGCACTGTCAGTGTGTGTGCTAATTTGAGCCTAGCTAGAATGTTTTGGTGAGAAGAATTAGATCATAGGCTGAGAAATTAAACCAATGGTGAGGTCTACTTCCCTCACAGTCTTGCTGAGATGTGTAGAAAGGAAAAGCAAAACATTAGATAAAGTCACTTTGCTTGGGCACTTTGCTCTGGGCTGTGCTCTCGGCTCTTTACCTGCTGGGGAGCTCAGTCTGCTGGCTGAACTCCATCTTGCTTTCTAACCTCACCCTCCATTTGCTTTTGTTGCTGATTCACCTTGCTTCTTAATCCCCTTGGCCGAACCTCCATTCTTCCTTGGGATTGGGGTAAGGTTGAGAGGGGTAGGGAGAAGGTGAGGGGGTGGTTGAGAGCCCCTCCTGGGGACTCAGGTTTCTGGGAGGGCTGTTGTGTTTCTGTATTACCTTTTTACCTTGTATATTTCTATATGTATCTGTACATACTGTAAATATCTGCTTGTAAATTGTGCTAGATGTAAATATAAGCTTCGTTCAAATTTCCAGAGCTGGCTGAGTCTCGTCTCGGTGATTTCCAAAGTGTGGAGGGGCGGGAGACACCCAAACCATCACAGTGTGTGGGAGAATTTTCTTGCTAACAGGACGTGAGCTGATAAACAGGAGAACCTGTGCTGCGAAGTGTCCTTGAGTCCATCTTGGATTCAGAATACCAGGCGCTGGGTGGCACCCCCACGTGCAGCTGCAGGAGGCTGAGCCTGCCAGATGCAGGGGTGGGCACCACAGCTTATTTTGATACAGCATGACCTATCTGTACCTTGCACATAACTCTGAGCCAATCTGTACTTTTCACTTGTACCAATCTCAAACTAGTTGTGCATGCCTCTCCCAAGTAGCATATAAACTGCTGTATTGCCTTAATAAAGCATACTGCTTGCAGCTGGCTGACTCTGAGTTGACTTGTCAGTACCCCAATCCCGCCTTCGCCGGCTTCCCGCAACCGTATCAGTGGACGTTATCTTTGTTGATGTACTGTGTACAAGAGAAACAAGATTAAGTCTCTCATAGTGGTCTTTGAAGCAGTTAAGGCACGTACTGTTTTGCAGGACTATGTAGCAGAGGAACCTGAGGGGAGAGCTTCTTGCCCCTTCGCCCCCGACACAGCAAGTCACTCAGAGCTGCCTGCTCACCAAGCCCTGAGCTTCAATTGCTGGGAAAGAGTCCATCCGCTTCAAACTTTTGCTTCACCATCAGAAGATTCAGAGGATCTCTATGATCCGGGATGTGTAGCAGTTGGTGGGGCAGTAGCAGGCATAGACTTCAGAAGGCTTTTCCCCTGCAAAGACATTTATTTGCACAACTTACTTTTCTTATATACACTTCCAGCTCTATACATATGACAGTCTTCAGATCACACTACCCATGTATACTAACTACATTACATCAGACCTACACCCCCATTCCTTCCGTTCACACTTCCATTTATCTTATCTACCATCTACAACTAGATGGCAGACTACTGTTTCATAGTAAACTGAGTTGAAATATGTCATTCCCATAGGGATGGGTAGATCTTGAAGAAGAATCAGATTTACTTCCTTCTGATTCTCCTGACAAATGGTCAGCTGTCAAGGAAGGGGCAAAGAAAATACTCAGTCTTGGAAGTGTAAAAGGCTTTTCCAGTCATATATGCCCCAGGCACAGATCCTCAATGGGAAGGCATTTCCTATTCACTCATAAAAGATCTGCCAAATACAGTTGTCAATCATGGTCTTGGAGCTCTAAACTTGAGTTTGCAACAATGCAGTTTTCACTCCACATAATTTTTAAATAATGTGTTGTCTTATGACTGATATGCAGTTGTGCTGGTTTGAGGCTAATCGGAATATTCTAATAAGAGAAATTAGAGAAGTGATTGTAAAAGAAGAAAATAATGATAGCGTCTGTATCATTCAGTGGTTTGCTAAAAGCGGTAAGAAGCCAAAATGTAAACAATTTGTCCTTTTCCCTTCTTTGCTCCTAAGCATTGGATCTATTCACTGATCTCTAATCTCTCCACTATCCTTGACTGACAGATAATAATAAAACTTTGCTGTCTGGGAGAGAGAGGGTGGCCTTGAGCCCCTTCTGGGCTTCTTTTGTTTGTCTGGGAAGAAGTTTGGATTTCTGTATTATTTCTAAATTGTATACAATTGTAAATACTTGTAAAGATATTGTATATATATGCTTGTAAAATTAGACTTGCTGTAAATATAGCTTTATCTTACTTCCATCCCATCTGAGTTGGTCTGGTAAATTTCAGTGGTGTGTGTGAGGAGGTTCTCAATCCACCACAGCAATTTACCCTGTGGTCATCCAAATGGAGAGAAGTCTTGCTCAAGCAGTTGAAAATGGGCACTTAGGGCAAGATAATCCTCTCCAGGGGGTAGATGCCAACATATTATTAGGAAAGAGTGGTTTTACCACACCTGCACAACTGGCTCCAATCAGAAGCTTCACCTGCACAACTGGTTCCAACCAGAAGCTTCACAGCAAGTTAAAATCCTGATACTCAGAACATTAAGAACACAGCTCTAGGCTGGTAAATAAAAAACAATCTTTTGTAAACATCAAACAGAGTCCACAAGAGCCTTAGATGCATTTTTCACACAAACTAAAGGATACTTTAGAAAAGCAGGTGGACAATGACCAAGCAAGAAATCTCACATTTAAACAAGTGGAAATTGAAAATGCAAACATTTGTCAAAATGTGCTGCAGCCTCTAAAAAATTCTACTATTGAGGACATGCTGAATGCTTTCATGATTATTGGACATATCAGCATCAGGTATCTCTAACTGTGAAGCCTTTGCAGCTATGGCTTTGCACTTGCAGCAATGCTTTTCTTGTGGGCAATTTGGCTGTCTTCATAGAAACTGCCCACAAAATAAAGCACAGCCTGTGAGGGGTACTTGGCCTTGTTGCAAGAGACAACACCCTGCAGCTCAGTGACACTCCACCTTTAATAAAAATGGCCAATGCCTGACAGGAAACTTCAGGCAGCGTACGCCCAGGGGTCATGCAACAGCAGTAAATTACTCTCCACCTCAACCAGCATCCGCTGCTTATATGAAAGAACAAACAGCAGCACAGGAGTGGACCTGGCCCCTGCCACAGACGCAACAATCACTGGTACATCAGTGGCATTAATCCTGACAGGCGTTTATTGGCCTCTGGGAAAGGGCAAAGCAGCCTTATTGCTGAGTTGTTCATTGACTACGCAGGTGGGATTATTTGTATTGCCAGGAGTTATTGATGCAGACTTTGAAGGGGAGATGAAACTCCAACTGCACCATACTGGCAGGTATCAGAACAGCACAGCTATTTTATTTTTCACCATGTCTGCCTTTAGAAGTGCCTCTGGATAGAGGAACTGCAGGTTTTTGATCTACAGGATCACATGGTACAGCAAGTCCACACAATGACCACAAATAACCTACACTCTATTTTGTGGAAGAAAGCAGACACTCTTAACAGGAATCATAGATACAGGTGTTGATGTCACAAGCATAGCTGCATCTCTCTGTCCACCATCAAGGCCTTTAACAGATAGTCACCCCTTTCTTTCTGGAATTGGGGAAGATATTGTCCCAAAGCAAAGCAAGCTGATAATAACATTTTAGTCCTTATGGAAAAGCTGTTATGACAAAGCCCTTTATCTTAAAAAGTTCAGTTACATTGTGGGGCAGAGATATTTTAGGTCAGTGGGACTTAAGGGTATGCATGGATTTTTTGTAAGGGCCACTGCTTGGCAGCATGTGTCCTGGTAGGGCATAAATTCTGCCAGGCAAGTTTAACCTTGGCTCTCCTCATTCTGTCAAAGCAGGGTCTGGGAGTGAGTAGATGAGCAAACAATAAGGGTTTGGCCCCAGCAAAGCCTTGAGGGCCAGGGGGCTTAGCACCCACCTCGTGTCAGGTGTCTTGTGCTGCCCTCACCGTGTCTGTGTAGTCAAAGGAGGCAGGAAGCTTTGAATTCATTGGCCAGAACAATGGTGCTAGTGCCTCTTGGCCAGCTTGATTTCAAAATCAAGTATAGGTTAAGTGTATAGGGTTAACAGTCCAGGGGGAGTAACCCTGAACCTGACCATAGGTGGTCTTGACCCCTCCCCAGGTGTGGGTCTGAACACCACCAGGTGATGGTTAGCTCACTCCCCCTTCCTGTCTAAAGAGCCATAAAAGCAGGGGGACTTCCTCTGCACTTCCTGCTCCCTGCATACCACCATCACCATCTGTTCCTGGTTTCTCCTTTGTTTTACCATGTGGCCATCATCCACGAGGTGGACAAAGCCATCACAATCAGGTTGTATTTATACCTTTTGTATTTACTTTTTTCCTTCCCTATACCTTTTGTAACTTCCCTACCTCAGACACCTTTTTAAGTTATTGTTAAACTTTTCTTTTTAACTTCCAAATCGAGTGAGATTCATTTATTTGGGTGTGCTTACTTCTCTCTCTGTATCTAATTCCTTTCTTTTGGGAAAGAAAGGGGAATAGAGAAGGGCACTTTATAAAATTGTTATTGGTTCTATCAAATTTATCTGAGTCTCTGGAAATTTAAATTAGAACTGATACAGTAAGGGTCACAGAGCCCTGGAACAGGCTCCCCAAGGGAAGTCATGGGGTTTCTTTCTCTGGAGACTTTCAGGGCCTGTCTGGATATGTTCCTTTGTGATCTGTGTTAGATAGTATGGTTCTGCTCTGGCAGGGGTGCTGGACTAGATGATCTCTTTGGGTCCTTTCGAACCCCTAACATGCTAAGATCCTATGAGACTTGTAAAGACATGGCAGCAAAGTAAGACTGGCATTTGGAGGGTAAGATTGTCCCACATTTGTAAAGACACAGAGCATTATTTTAAAGATATACAGAAAAATCTACAAAGCAAAATTACTTCTGCATTTGTAAAACATATATTTGTAATAAATTAAAACATATCAACCACCATCCCTAACAGCTGACATTTTAAAGAATAAAACCTCTACCTTATGTGACAAGGTCTGGATTAAAACTATAAATATTTTCCTTTTGAAAATATAATCCCATGACTCAAAATACAGACTGAAGGTGTATGCTTTTAGTAACATAGCTATATCACGCACTCCTGACTACAGCCTATTAAGAATTGACCTTTTGAGTCAGTCCCTAACAATCCTGGTTTCCTTTGAGCATAGGGAAAAAACCAGTTCAACTGAGGTATTTAATATTCCAAGAACCATTTAACAACTTTCTAAACCAGTGTGGCATTTGAGACTGAAAATCAGTATTTCATTTAAAAATTCTCATGGCTTGAAGCCATTTTGAAACCTAAAGACCTCCTTTAAAAAAAAAAAAAAAACACAACAAAACTATTATTTAACATATTTAAAAATCCACTCTGTACAGTCTAAAACCTCACACATCAGCTTATAAAATATTTTCTGGGAAAAGCTCCCAAAACAAAAAAGTCCAAGCAAAACTGATTGACTTTATAATTACATGTAATTTCTGATGAAAACACTTTTCTTTGAATTTGTTTGGTCTCGCTGGGATTCATAATTTTATGACTTAATCTGATCACTGCCTTTCTAAAAAAGTAATGATTAGTTGGGGTCAGTTTTGCAGTTTGAGCATTATTTAAGTTACCATGGTGTCTTTCTCTTCTGTCTTCTCCAGTAACCTTGAGTCATTTGGCTGCTCCAGATGCTTTAGCACAACTCACTTTTATGTAAGAGGCAAAATCCTTAGAAGAGTTTTGAAAAGACTGATAGGCATTTTAAGGACATAGCTATTGGGGATGTGCAGAAGCTTTATGTTATAGCATAGTAAGCATTTTAGCCGATATAATTAAAACTCATTTCATTTGTGCAAGTTATCCTGTTAAAAATATTGATTTTATTTTTTTTTTCAGTTATTGAGTGTAACTTTTTTAACGCCACAGGCAAATAAGATTTCAATCTAGCAAACATTGTGAATAATTGATTTCAACTGTACCTATAATAATAGCGCTATGATAATAAATGTAGGTCCATACAGAAATCTATTTATTATACTTAGGCAGGCATCAGAAGTTAGTGAGCATCTTGCCTTGACCTGGAGTTGGTATGATTGCTAAAAGTGAATACATCTTCCCCTTCACTGTAAAGGAAAGAAGTAAAGATTACATGGTAGATGGCTAAACTGACTGACAATTTTTCAGACCTAGGTGACCACCTGTCCTGCTAGGGCATAAATTCTGCCAGGCAGGTTTAACCCTGGTTCTCCTTCTCCTGTCGTGCTGGACTCAGGAAGCGAGTAGATGAGCAAAGCCTTGAGGGCTAGGGGGCTTAGCACCTCATGTCAGGTGTCCTGTGCTGCCCTCCCTGTGCCTGCATGGTCAGAGGAGGCAGGAAGCTTTGAATTCATTGGCCAGAACAATGGTGCTAGTGCCTATTGGCCAGCTTGATTTTAAAATCCAATATATAAAGTGGAATGATTTAGAAATCCTGCCTTTCTGCACCATGCCTTTCTACATTACCCTGTCTATATTCAGCATGGAGCCTTCCTATCTCCGCTCATTTGCGGTCCGTTATAGGCAGCCACCTGTTACAGCTAACATTAGTGGCTTAGCAGCATCTTCTTTCCTCTGCCTGAAATACAAATGTATTTTACCCCAGGATCATCACAAGTTGAAAGTGTTTTTCATACAGGAGACTTACTCGGGGACCAAAAGAGTCATGAGTACATATGCTGGAGTGAATGCTGAGACTACATAAGCATAGTTAGAATTCTTCCTGTTTTCCAAGTTCTGATTGTTTAAACTGTTCAATTCTGTGCAATTGCTTCCTGTTGACCGAAAATTGAAAGAACCTCATGGAATTTTCCCCATGTTCAAATATTATTAATAAAAAATAATATTCATACATAATAGTTATAATTCACAAGTATTATTAATTTCTGCTACACCACCTACATAAATCAGAGTATTATTACTGCTATTTGATGAAATTAGTAAAGTCTCAGGTAAACTGAAGAGAAACTACTTGAACCACACAATTTAAATGCTTATTCTCATTTAGAGTTCGCTTAAACTTCACATGAAAAATGTTGTTTTGAAAAACAGCTGATCTTTCTCAGTTCAAGAAGAAAAAACTTCTGGCAGAAATATTCTAGAAAAAAAGTATAAAAAATATTCCAAGTAAGAAAAACAGATTAAATTATTTTCACAATTTTTAAATTAACTAAACCATTTACAGGAGATATTAATTACTTTCAATCAATAAGATTATAAATTGTGTTGAAAATGGAAACACAAAGGTGAAAATAAATTCTTGCTAGTTTCCCAGAATGAGGAATGTGGAAAGAAGTAGGCATGAAGTTCAAACCCCCACCCCTGCAGGCTTGAACGGGGAAGAGCAAGTTGCCCCAGCATACATATATATGGCAACTGGACACATTGTCTAGTAGGACCTTGATCTTGAAAGGGATCTTGAGGAGCATCTGGAAGGAAGCTGACAAGAAAGCGCACGGTCCTTGTTTTCAGACTGCCACATCCTGACTTCATGCTGCAGAGACCTGCCTCTGCCATAAACCTCCGCTGTTAGTGGGAACATTGCAGAGCAGCCTGGCTTTGTCCTGCATTGCCCCATGACCTTTGCCTGTGGAAGCCATGTATAGTCATTTTGGGCTTTGGTGGGTTCACTCACGTTTGATTCTATACCGCTTTGATCCACTACTGGATTACAATTCACAGTTCCAGACACTGTTGCAAAGGAACCAAAGGACCATCTCGAAATCCTTACTCCACCACCATGATATATAATAAACCCTGAGATGTTTCAGGGTTTCCTATATAAATCATAATCATAGAATCAACCAAGTTGGAAGTGACCTCCAAGATCATCCAGTCCAACCTAGCACCCAGCCCTATCCAATCAAGTAGACCATGGAACTAAGTGCCTCATCCAGGGTTAGGGATGTTGCTAGGAAAATTCCTAGTCTGGTGCACTCTACGGAGTACTACTCATTACTGCTCTTCCATGTAGGAGGAGAAGAAATAATGTTCTGGTAGTCCCAGAACAATCAAAAAAGACTTCAGGGTCTTGGGAATGAATGGTACAAGATTCAGGGGCACAAATTATCTTCTCTTCTATTATTCCAACTGACAACAGAGACACTGGATTAAGCAACTGCATTTGGTCTTTTAACGCATGGCTCTGTGGATGGTGTCACCACCATAAATTTGGGTTCTTTGGAAATAGTCAAAGCCCAACAGCACCAGGGTTGTTGACAGCAAACAGAAGACACCTCTCTTGAAGGGGGAAGAGGGTCTTTGTAGAGAGATTTTTACTAACAGGACATGAAATGATAAACATGAGCAACCCATGCTGAGAAGTGTCCTTGAGTACGTCCTGGAACGTAAGATACCAGGCGCTGGGTAGCACCTCCAACATGCAGCTGCAGGGGATGGAGTGCCAGCTGCATGTGGGCAGAGTTAGCCAGCCCCAGAGGCTGACCCTCAGAATGTTATGGTTAAATCACCTATCCATGCCATGCTTGTAACCCTGGACCAACCAGAGCTACCCATATGTAACCAACCCTGAACTAAGTTAGTTGTGCAGCCTCTTCTAAGAAAGCAGATAAGTTACGGTATCACAGAAATGAAGCGGAGAATGACCATTCTAACCACATTGGTGAACCAAGAGTCATTTTATCCCAGGTGCAATGCCAGCAGGTCTTTGCGTAGGACATAGCAGAATTAGTTGACAGGGCTTTAAAATGGTTGTGAAGGGGGAGGGGGACAATGTCATCAGACTTCCGTGTGGCAAGGTGTGGGAGGACACACCAGTGTGGGAGCAATGGGGGACTAGTAAGGGCTCTCAACCTGCTGCCTAGAAGCATGCTGGGGACAAAATAATGCAGTTGAAGCCTTGCAGAGACAAGGCGGATCCCCTACAGGTAGTAGATGCCAACAAGGAAACATCATGTGGTAATCCACATGGAAGTGAAGACATAAGTGGTAGAAATAAGTTGATAAATACAGAGATGTCTGAATGTAGACAGGTGGGATCTAAGCCTGAGGTTGAAGTACAGACTGAGAAAAGAGTGCCCAAAGAACAGGATAAGGGAAAATTAGTCAATAAGTCAACTCCAGTAGAGGAACAACTGAAATGCCTCTACACTAATGCAAGGAGCATGGGAAACAAACAGGAAGAATTGCAAGTATGTGCAGGTCTACAGGGTTATGATGCAGTTGGTATAACTGAGACTTGGTGGGATGGATTTCATGATTGGGGTGGGGAGATAGATGGTTATAGACTCTTCCGGAAGGACAGGCAGAGGAGAAGGGGAGAGGGTGTTGCCCTCTACATAAGTGATAGAGCCAAGTCCATGGAGTTCCACCTGGGGATGCGCAATAGAAAAACAGAGAGCTTATGGGTAAAGGCTAAAGGGAAGGCACGGGAAGGTGACATCACATTCGGAGTCTGCTACAGACCTCCTGATCAGGAAGGAAAAGCAGATGAGGCCCTTTACAAACAAATAGGAGAAGCTTCATGCTTACAGGCCCGGGTCCTCTTGGGGAACTTCAATCACCCTGACATCTGTAGGAAGGACAAAACAGCAGAGCACTAGCAATCTAAGAGGTTCCTGGAGTGCATTAATGATAACTTCCTCCTCCAAGTTGTGGTGCTTTGGGTGTTCCCCGCTCCCTGCCCCCCTCCCCACTTTAGAAATCACCCAGACTAGACTCAGCCCATCCACAAGAAGGGTCGAAAGGAGGAGCCAGAAAACTACAGAGCTGTCAGCCTGACCTCAGTGCCAGGCAAGGTCATGGAAAAGGTCAGCTTGAGTGCCATCACAAAGAACCTACAGGATGGCCAAGGGATCAGGCCCAGCCAGCATGGATTTAGGAAGGGCAGGTCCTGCCTGACCAACCTGATCTCCTTTTATGATCAGGTTACCCACCTGGTGAAGGTGGGGAAGGCTATGGATGTAGTCTACCTGGACTTCTGCAAAGCCTTTGACACTGTCTGCCACAGCAAGCTCCTGGCTAAACTGTCAGCTCATGGCTTGGACAAATTCACTCTGTGCTGAGTGAGGACCTGGCTGAAAGGCTGAGCCCAGAAAGTTGTGGTGAATGGTGCCACATCCAGTTGGCAGCTGTCACTAATGGTGTTCCCCAGGGATTAGTGCTGGGCCCAGTCCTGTTCAATATCTTTATTGATGATCTGGATGAGGGGATTGAGTCCAGCATCAGTAAGTTTGCAGATGACACCAAGCTAGGAGCAGGTGTGGAGCTGTTGGAAGGTAGGAGAGCCCTGCAGAGGGACCTGGACAGGCTGGATGGGTGGGCAGAGGCCAATGGGATGAGATTGAACAAGGCCAAGTGCAGGGTTCTACACTTTGGCCACAACAACCCCAAGCAGCACTACAGGCTGGGGACAGAGTGGCTGAGAGCAGCCAGGAGGAAAGGGACCTGGGGGTACTGGTGGATAGTAGGCTGAAGATGAGCCAGCAGTGTGCCCAGGTGGCCAAGAGAGCCAATGGCATCCTGGCCTGTATCAGGAACAGTGTGGCCAGTAGGACGACGGAGGTTCTTCTTCCCCTGTACTCAACACTGGTCAGGCCACACCTTGAGTACTGTGTCCAGTTCTGGGCTCCTCAATTCAAGAGAGATGTTGAGGTGCTGGAACATGTCCAGAGAAGGGCAATGAAGCTGGTGAGGGGCCTGGAACACAAAGCCTATGAGGAGAGGCTGAGGGAGCTGGGGTTGTTTAGCCTGGAGAAGAGGAGGCTCAGGGCAGACCTTATTGCTGTCTACAACTATCTGAAGGGAGGTCGTAGCCAGGTAGGGGTTGGTCTCTTCTCCCAGGCAACCAGGAACAGGACAAGGGGACACAGTCTCAAGTTGTGCGGAGGGAAGTATAGGCTGGATGTTAGGAGGAAGTTCTTCACAGAGCGAGTGATTGCCATTGGAAGGGGCTGCCCAGGGAGGTGGTGGAGTCACTGTCCCTGGGGGTGTTCAGGAAAAGACTGGATGAGGCACTTAATACCGTGGTCTAGTTGACTGGATAGGGCTGGGTGATAGGTTGGACTGGATGATCTTGGAGGTCTCCTCCAGCCTGGTTGATTCTATTCTATTCTGTTACTTGCTAATAGCATTCAGAGGCACCAAGTGAGAAGCCAGCTCTGGAAATGTGAATGAAGCTTATATTTACAGCTAGCACAACATACAAGCAGATATTTACAGTAGATACAGTTATAGACAGAAATAGACAAGGGAAAAAGGTAATACAGAAACACAACTCCCCTCCCAGAAACCTGAGTCCCCAGGAGGGGCTCTCAACCACCCCTTCACCTTCCCCCCCTACCCCTGTCAACCTTACCCCAGTTCCAAGGAATAAATGGAGGCTTGGCCAGGGGGTTAGGAAGCAAAGGTCGATCAGCCAAAGAAAATGGAGGGTAAGGTTAGAGAGTAAGATGCAGTATATCCAGCTGCCCCGAGCTCCACAGCAGGTGAAGTGCCGAGAGCAAAGTGACTTTATCTATGTTTTGCTTTTTATTCTTATACATCTCAGCAAGCCAATGAGTGAAGTAGACATCTCCATTGTTTTCCTTTGTCAGCCTGTAATCTAGTTCTTCTCACCAAAACATTCTAGCTAGCTTCAAACTAGCACACAAGTGGTAGAGTAACTCCTAAGAAAAGGTGTTATGTTGGACCTAGTCCTCACCAACAAGGAGAGGCTGGTGAATGAAGTGAAGCTGAAAGATTGCCTTTGCTCCAAATACCATGAAATGGTAGAGTTTAAGATCCTCAAGGCATCAAGGAGGGTGCATGGCAAACTCACTGCTCTGGACTTCAGAAGAGCAGACTTCAACTTACTCAGGGACCCGCTTGGCAGAGTGCCATGAGAAGAAATACTGGAAGGAAGGGGGCCCAAGAAAGCTGGTCAGTGTTCAAGGATCACCTCCTCCAGGTCCAGGGGCAATGCATACCAAAAAGAAGAGGAAGGCAAGTAAGAATGCCAGGAGGCTTGCATGGATGAATTAAGAGCTCCTGGACACACTCAGATGCAAGAAGAAAGCCTACAGAGGGTGGAAGCAAGAACAGGTAACCTGGGACAAATACAAAGAAACTGTTCATGCAACCAGAGCTCAGGTTAGGAAAACTAAAGCACAGCTAGAATTGAATCTGGCTAGGGACAGTAAGGGCAACAAGAAGAACTTTTTCAGGTATTTTGGTAAAAAAAGGAGGACTAGGGAGAATCTGGGACCCTTCCAGAAGGGAAATGGAGAGCAGGTGACAAAGGATACGGGTAAGGATGATGTTCAAGTCCCAGAGGGCAAAAGTAAGGACTGGGAGAAGGAAGATCCACCTACTATAATTAAAGACCATGTTTGGGAGCACCTAAAGAATCTGAGTGTGCACAATTCCATGGGCCCTGACAAGATCCACCTGAGGGAACTGGCGGATGAAGTTGTTAAACCACTGTCCCTCATATTTGAAAGGTAATGGCAGACTGGTGAAGTTCCTGCTGACTGGAAAAGGTCAAACATAATGCCCATCTTCAAGAAGGGAAAAAAAATATGACCCTAGGAACTCCAGAGCAGACAGTTTCACCTCTATGCCTAGCAAGATCATGGAGCAGATCCTCCTAAAGGCTCTGCTAAAGCAAATGGAAAACAAAGCAGAGGTGATTGGTGGTGACCAGCATCACTTCACCAAGGCCAAATCATGCATGACAGATTTGGTGGCTTTTTATGATGAAGTCATAGCAACAGTGGATAAGGGAAGGACAATCGACATCATCTACCTGGACCTGAGTAAGGCATGTGACTCTATCTCACATGACATCCTGGTCATCAAACTGGAAAAACATAGACTTGGTGGGTGGACCACTCGCCAGATAAGTAATTGGCTGGATAATTGCACACAGAGAGTTGTGATCATTGGCACAATGTCCACCTGGAGCTCAGTGACAAATGGCATCACACAGGGGTCAGTGATGGGACTAGTGATGTTTAACATCTTTGTCAGTGACATGGACAGAGGAATCGAGTGCACTCTCATCAAGTTTGCAGATGACACCAAGCTGTGTGGCACAGTCTACTTGCTAGAGGGAAAGGGTGCCATCCAGAGGGACCTGGACAGGCTGGAGAGGTGGACCTAGTCCACCTTAATGAAATTCAACAAGGCCACATGTAAGGTCCTGCACCTGGCTTGGCGCAATCCTAAGCACAACTCCAGGCTAGGTGACAAATGGCTGAGACCTGGGAGTCTGGGTTGATTAAAAACTTAACGTGATCTGACAATCTGCAAGTGCAGCCCAGACACCAATTGTGTCCTGGGCTGCATCAAGGGAAGCATGGCCAGCAGGGTGAGGGAAGGGGTTGTCCCCCTTTACTCTGCTCTTATGGGATCCCACCTGAAGTACTGTGTGCAGGTCTGGAGTCCCCAACACAGGAAGGACATCAAACTGTTGGAGCGAGTCCAGAGGAGGGTCACAAAGATCCTCAGAGGGCTGGAGCAGCTCTGCTATGAGGACAGGTTACAAGAGTTGGGACTCTTCAGCATGAAGAAGAGAAGGGTTCAAAGAGACCTTGGAGTGGCCTCCCAGTATCTGAAGGGGGCTGGGGAAAGACTATTTACAAGGCCTCGTAATGACAGGATGAGGGGCAATGAGTTTAAACTGGCAAGAGGGGAGATTTAAACTAGATGTTAGGAAGAAATAATTTACAGTGAGGGTGGTGAGACACTGGCACAGGTTGCTCAGGGAGGTTGTGGCTGCTCCCCCCCGGAGGTATTCAAGGCCAGGTTGAATGAGGCCTTGAGCAACCTGTTCTAGTGGCAGGTGTCCTTGCCTACAGCAGGGGATTGGAACTGGATGATCATTGAGGTCCCTTCCAAGCTAAACCATTCTATGATTCTATGATCTTGCTCTGGCAGGAGAGTTGGACTAGATGAGCTTTTGAGGTTCCTTCCAATCCCTGACCAATCTGTGATTCTGTGATATTGATACATTCAAAAAATGTCATGAGCATTGAGAAATCAAAGTGATATTCCTGAATAAGTCAACTTCAATCTTAAGAGTTGTCAATAATGAGCAATGAGATTTTTAAGTTATTGCAAGGGAAGCTGATTTACAATAATCTGCATCTGTCTTCAGAATCACAAAAGCAATGGGTTAAAAGTGCTTCACAAAGGATAACAAGAAAAGAATGTTTTCTGTAAGAAAAAAAAGTTTGCTAACATTTCCACTGTTATGGTGTTAACGTATCAAAAAACAGCTGTGACATTATTACTTTAAGGTACATTCCCATTGAACTTATTTTTACCCTGTAAAAAATGACTTTGATAATATAAATCTAAGAGTTCATGAGGACAATGAATCCATCACTATTTCCTACCCTTCTCTTGTCACTCAGGAGAGGAAATGTAGGCTCACATGTATCCCACTTCATGTCACACTGAACTCAGTTATTGCCATGGCCACTGCTACAACAGAGTTCTTTGTCAGTAAGTCAGAGCAACAGACATTCACAAAAGATGATACAACTCACTAGTGGACTTTGCTTTCCCTTATGGAGTTTCTGTCTGTCACGGAGGGGGATTCTGCCACCTACGCCGGTTTGTGGCGAAGGGGAGAAATGAATAGGTACGAGATAATTATGTATAAAAATATATATTTATTAAACTCAATATTCTGAACTCTTGACACCCCAACCACTATATTAATATTAAAATGGATTCTCACGGTTATGGAAGAACCTTATGGGAACAATCACAATATGGCTTATTAATAACTCTATTACAATAACTAGCATACAACTATTAACAGACTATTAACAGAGAGAGGAGTTTTCTCCGTGGCTCAGTGCCGCTTGGGGTCAATATACCATTTGCCCAGCAGGGTGGGCTGAAACACTTTCTGCTCTATGGCAGGAGATTACAGATATTACAGAGGTATTAAAGTATTCACTCACAATTCTGATTAGTTATCAATAATCATCAATCACCCTCCGGGGCTATGTCAACAGCCTATTTATCTAGGAGTGTCCAAACCTCAGGGGAACTTTGCCTGTGGACTGTGAGGCTGGAAATCCTCCCAGTTTGAGGGGAAAGAGAATCTTCCTGATTCTAGGGGATATTAATAATCCTCCCGGCTTCTGGGGGGAGGATACAGTCTTCCCAGATGTCTGGGGGAAATTAATACAGTCTCTGACCTCATTCTCCTGGCGAGGGTACTTTATCTGCCTTATCTCCTTCTGGATGCTTTGTCTGGGGACTGTTGGCAGGACCTCTGGTGCTGGAGAAGGATGGGTGCAGTCTGAGCACAGTTCTCACACTGGCTGGCAGGCTGATTGCGTGTGCAGACGAGAGGGTCTGCTCCTGGTATCTCAGCAGCAATGGCTCTTACCAGGTAATGAAAGCAGCGGGCATACACAGCTGCATAGGACTCTGTGCTCCACAAATACATAGGCAATGCAGGATCAAAGTCCTGATTAGCCACACCACGGCTGTTGCAGTTAGGGTCTGGCGACCGGAAGATGGTGTGCCATCACGGAAAGATAGGGCTCCTCTCTGTGCTCTCTATGATCTCTCTATGATTCCTTTGTTATACTTAGCTTCCTGTCTGTGATGCATGCAGACGGAAGTGATGTTGCTACCTATCCTATATAATCCCATGCTACACGTTAATAAACACCATTTTGCTGTCCACCACATCGGTGTTTGCATGCTGATGACCATGTGCTGCCATTACTGAACCAGGGCATTGTGGCAGAACAGCCACACACAGCTGGCTGGGAGATTCTGTCTCCATAACAGCATAAGCAAAGGCTGGTGAGTCTAAATAATAATAATAACAAAGTGTGCCAGAATGTTAGCGATCTTAAGTAGGGGGGCCCGAGGATGGGGCCTGAGCATGAGTGTAAGCACGCTTGTGAAGCGAGTGCATGAGCCAGAGCTAGTGAGAGCTTGCAGGAGCTCACAGAAGCATGCAGGAGCTAGCATGCACAGGAAGCAAGCATATACACAGCAAGAATGTCCGCAGAACCCCTTGGTGCATGTGTGAGCTCTCATTTATGAACTGTGGGCCGAGATCAATTGGCTAATTTGGCCACTATTGACCAATCGGTTTGGCAGTCAGCCAAATAACACCATAATAGGTGAAATCACTTGCCCTGCACCTCCAAATATGGAGAGAGCAGAGGCTGGGTCACACACTGACAGTGTGGGCCCATGCAACCCATTTACAAGTAGCTTATATGACTTGTTTGCTACACAGGCCTCAGGCAGGCTAGACACCATGGCACCTCGGCCTATTGTACCTTTTTCTGCCTTTAATGTGTTTACCCCTGGTTCGGGGAGGAAAACATGCCTGGGCAGGCAAAGCAAAGTGAGGCATAGAATGAGCCCATCCTTTGGGCCTACAGGCCCTCCATGACACTCACTCTTTCCAGTGACCTCAGATCATTGATCTGGCCTGCCCAGATCCCTCTGTAGAGCCTTTCTACCTTTGATCTGTTGGAGGGTAGGAGAGCTCTGTGGAGGGATCTTGACAGGCTGCATGGATGGGCAGAGGCCAATGGGATGAGATTTAACAAGTCTAAGTGCTGGATTCTACACTTTGGCTACAATAACCCCGTGCAGCGCTACAGGCAGGGGATAGAATGGCTGGAGAGTGGCCAGGAAAAAAAAGGGCTGGGGGTACTGGCCAACAGCCAGCTGAACATGAGCCAGCAGTGTGCCCAGGTGGCCAAGAAGGCCAATAGCATCCTGGCCTGTATCAGGAACAGTGTGGCCACTAGAACTGGGGAAGTTATTCTCCCCCTGTACCCCACACTGGTTAGGCCACACCTTGAGTACTGTGTCCAGTTGTGGGCCCCTCAATTTAAGAAAGATGTTGAGGTGGTCAAACATGTCCAGAGAAGGGAAACAAGGCTGATGAGGGGTCTGGAACACAAGCCCTATAAGGAGCAACTGAAGGAGCTGGGGTTGTGTGGTGGGTTGAAATTATCCCCAAAATAGTCACCAGACTAGCTCAGAAGGTTTGGAAGCAAAATGAAGCCACATTTTACAAGCAAGCTAAAATCTAAAAAGCTCAAAATATGTACAAAATATATTGCCATATAATTACAATTATTTGTAATTCAGAAATAACAACAAAAAAAGCCTAGACTTGTTCCGCCCCACCCCTAGACAGAGGAACAGCTCTCCTCCCAGGGAGAAATCAGGCCTCACTGCCGCTACCTACTTAGCCATAAACGATAGTCTCAGAAAGGTCAGTGAAGCCATGCAAAAGCATCAGTCAGTGTGGAGAAAAGGAAGGGAGGAAGAGTTTGTGCAGCACCCTTTATCCTAACCTGTGGGCGAATGGAATGATACAGACTTACCGTAAGTGGTTTTGGTTTTTGCATCCAATACCCTTTTTTTTTTTTTTTCTGTTCAACATCTCTGGAATTTTCCTATTTCTGGTCTATAATTTAAAATCAGGAGAGAGTGTTAGCTTTAAATCGCTATGGGTTGTTTAGCCTGGAGAAGTCTCAGGGGGGACCTTATTGCTGTCTACAACTCCCTGAAAGCAGTTGTAGCTGGGTGGGGATCGGTCTCTTCTTTCAGGCAACCAGTGACAGAATGAAGGGACACAGTCTCAAGCTGTGCCAGGGGAGTTTTATGCTGTACATTAGGAAGAAGTTCTTCACAGAAAGTGTGATTGCTCATTGGAACAGGCTGCCCAGGAAGGTGGAATCACCATCCTTGGGAATGTTTAAAAAGAGACTGGATGTGGCCATGATTTAGTTGGTGTTGGGTGATATGCTGGACTTGATAATTGTAGTGTTTTTTAAAGATAGCAACAGAAATTGAGCTCTCAAATGAAATTGGAGAAAAAAAAATACAGAATTATATTTGGAGAGAGTTACAGTCTCACAGTATCACCAAGGTTGGAAGAGACCTCACAGATCATCAAGTCCAACCCTTTACCATAGAGCTCAAGGCTAGACCGTGGCACCAAGTGCCACGTCCAACCTTGCCTTGAACAGCCCCAGGGACGGCGACTCCACCACCTCCCCGGGCAGCCCATTCCAGTAGCCAATGACTCTCTCAGTGAAGAACTTTCTCCTCACCTCAAGCCTAAACTTCCCCCAGCGCAGCCTGAGGCTGTGTCCTCTCGTTCTGGGGCTGGCCACCTGAGAGAAGAGAGCAACCTCCCCCTGGCCACAACCACCCTTCAGGTAGTTGTAGACAGCAATAAGGTCACCCCTGAGCCTCCTCTTCTCCAGGCTAAACAATCCCAGCTCCCTCAGCCTTTCCTCGTAGGGCTTGTGCTCGAGGCCTCTCACCAGCCTCATCACCCTTCTCTGGACACGCTCAAGCATCTCAATGTCCCTTCTAAATTGGGGGGCCCAGAACTGAACACAGTACTCAAGGTGTAGTCTAACCAGTGCAGAGTACAGGGGCAGAATGACCTCCCTGCTCCTGCTGACTACACCATTCCTGATGCAGGCCAGGATGCCACTGGCTCTCTTGGCCACCTGGCCAAGTTAGAGAGAGAGACATCATAAAGCAATTACGACATCCCTGGCAAACCCCCTTGAATTTTCCCCCAACCCAAAAACTAAATCTACACTCCCCAGTGCTCCAATCCTCTCCCCCTCCCTCCAATGCCTCTGCCATGCAAGAGGTTTAAACAAGCCTCTGGAGGCCCCAAAACAGGCCTACTGCTTACATTTTCTTCCCAATAAAGTGGCTCCTGCCAGACACAGGGCAAGAGGAGGAGGTAAGGAGAACGAGATGACCTTGTTGTGAGTTTATAAAGTGATACCAGAATTATGGGATTGAATAACAATCTTCTAGTCCCCAGAAGATTTTTTAACCCTATACTCTCACTTTAGGACATTCCATCTTTTATTCAATCCCATAATTCCTGCTCATCACAGTACTCATCTAACTAGAAACAGACTCTATATAGTGAACAGTACCATCCAAATCTCTCATTGTTCCAGTGCTTTTCTTCAAACCCATCTGTCACTCAGCTCCTGGACACAACTCTTCTCATCCAATGGGACTTCTCAGATGACATCAACTATCTGAAAGAAACTCAATTACAACTTGTACATACTTTAAACTCAAACTGTCTCAGTCTGAATCAAAATTCCTTTGTAGAACATGCTTGATCTTACCACCTTCCTTCATTGCCCAACATACATGTCCTGGACTTCCCCCACCAGGAAATAAGCACCCCTCAGACAGGTTCTATCCCCACCCAAAGGCATAAAACAACCATACAATTTTTCCCAAGAAATTCTTTTTCACAAACAAAGGAACTCTATTTCCATCTGCATTGTGCTCAGAAGAACTCAACATCAAATAATGGACAGTCCCAGTCCATTCTCACTCACACCTTTGCAGTCCTGCATCCAAGCAACCGCTCACTGTAAAGTCTCAATTGCTCATTGCAGATTCTCTTAGTCTCTCTCAGCACAATCTGGCTTAGTTCACAGTTGTCTCCAATGGCATGGCTCTACCCCTGGGGCACTCAAATGGGGCAACTAAGTCCAGTTCACTTCCATTCTTCAAGCTGTTGCTCCATTCTGCTTTTCATGTGTGCAGGAGTGAAGATCCCTTTGTCACGGATGAGTTCCATCTCTCTGTCACAGATGAGTTCCAGCATCTACAAAAGTCCCATGTTTCTACTTGTCTCTTGTACCAGGCCATCCACCACCCCTGAGGGCTCCATCCTGCAGTTTCTCTGCTCTAGCTGCAGAATCAGAAGTGAACCTGCCACACCACCAGTCCATGCCCTTATCTTTCTTCCCCAATCTAAACAGAATTGTTTCAAATGTTATTTAACCTTTCCCAGCACCTTTCTCTCCACCTTCTCAACAGACAACTGAAAAGGAGGAGGATCTGGTGGTGGATGAGACGGAGGTGGTAGAATAGGGAAGAAAACTACTAGATCAGTTCCATTCACAGGAACCACTGCCTGACCAGGAGCATCCATCCTCGCCACTGCCTCACTGGCCAGAGGATGCTTTACCATCAGGGCACCCTTGTGGCTCACCCTGCCACTTGAACTCAGCTCCAGGGCTGCCACTGCCGCTTCTGCCACAGCTGGAAACTCAGTGGGGATACGCAGGAACACACTGCCCTTTGCCACTAGTCCTGGCTGGCTACCCTATGCAGAGCCTCTCCCTCTATAAGTGTCCTTACCTGATTTGTACATTAATGAAAATACAGTTTCCTCAGGTATTAGGTCATTAATGAAAGAGTTATCTTTTCTTGCCCTAGATAAGAATCCATGGTTAGCTAATGTGGACGTTTTTAAGAAACATCATTAAATATTCCACATGACCTAATAAAAAGAGCCAGAAGCAAACTATCCTTCAGATATTCAGATCTTTCAGATATTCAACATACGTCAGAATCACAAAATTGAGATAGTTTACTGTTTAAAAGTATACATTATTATTATTGAGTAGTAGTAGTAGTTCAAAGTCCCTTCCTCCAGAGCCTGGCAAGCACAAATTATTTCCAGCCTCAGCCTCTCTTCTGGCAAGCAGGCACAGGACTGCAGATTTCTGCAATGAGATGGCCTTTTCCAACTCAAGTATTGCATTTCCAGCTGGTTTCATGGCAAAAGGAATTCACAGCTGCAACAGATCAGTTGGAACACTGCAGAACTGATACTGCACAAGTGTTATAATTTCTACTTCCAGCAAATTAATAACTGCAGCTGATTGGCTCGTGTCTTTTCTGTGCAGTCTTCCTCCTCTCCAGCCACCCTCCTTGCCGCTCCACTTGTTTGCTTTCCTGTGGACCAGTAGTCAAATGCTCAGTCAATTAGCAAGCACTGAGAATTGGATGATTTGTTAACTCATCTGCTTCCCACAGAGAGAACAGATGCCTTTATGTCATTAAATTATTGCATATGGTGCTACATCCCTTTTCAAGTTTCACCTGACACTGCAGCCCTAGAAAATAAATAATGAATAATAAGTAATCTAACAAGATTTTAGAGTGTAGCAAGTATTTCCTTCTAGTTAAAATTTAGTATTATAATCACTGAACTAACAATGTCTCAAAACGTTGCAAACAGTTGTGCGTGCAAAGCTTAATCTCAAGAGAATCCATACTCTAAAATACCAATGAATCTTCTTTTGAAGCAGTAGGACTGACGTATGGAAAATGAGACCTCACAACACACAGAGTGTTATCAGGAAAGATATGTTTTAATCAGCACTGGGTGACAAGGGGAGGTTCCTCCTCAAAGCCCTTGCACATCTTCACCTGGTTCAGGTAGAACATTTATGCTACAAAATCATGCATATTAAGTACAGGGGTAGGGTTATTACAATTAGCTCTGGGAATAGCTCATTTCCATCCTGTCCCACCTCTTCTTGCATGCTCATTGCCACCTGGTGGTCATCTTTTGGGGTCTTTGGGAGGAAGGGCGATGTCTTCCTCACTCTAACATTTCTACCTTTCATCCACCTGGCATCAGTTGTGGGTCACATTCTGGGCTGGAGTCTCCAATGTTCTCATCTTTGACTACAGTATTCTTCTTCTCTATGGGAGTGTTTCAAGACCCTCTCAAGTTTAACCCACCTCCTTTGTGTTTATCTCATTGATGATGCTTAATATCAATCACACAGTTAATGATTTAACTATGTTGCTACACTCTATGTTCTCTATCTCTTTTCCCATACCAGGACTGTGTCTTACCTCTTGTAATAAAAACATGGTTCACATTTGTTTAAGAAAAGAATAGCAATCATGAATCAGACCAAATAATCATTTGCTATACCATACATAAGGATATTAAACTTAGAATCCGCTGATGTGTGAAACACATTTCAGTGTGATCTATAGTGTCATAAAAGACTGTAAAACTGATAACAGTACTGTCAGGTTTGTTCTGCAATGGAAAAGTAACCCAGGAGGTGCTATAACTTGCCAGCAGTTTTGTTACATTATTTCCAAGTGATATATAATCTGGTAAGTGGTGTGTTTTATTAAATATTAAAACAAAACAAACCAAAACATAACTGTTCCAAACATGAAGCTATACACTCCAAATTGAATCACAAATATGTAGTAAGTCTGAGGCTGGTGAAAAGAGATATGTTATAAATAGTGTCCAATTACTACAATGGTAGTAAGGCCAGACTGGGCACTTGTACATTTAACCTAAAATCCTGCTCTTCTTTTGCCTACAAGAAATTCAATCACTCTAAGTGTTTTTATTTTCTTGTTTTCATAATAAACGTCTTCCAAAAACTTCCTAGAAATCAGTGTTTATTTTAGAGCTAGTCAAATTATACTACACAGTGTAAATGTAGCTCTTCTTTTTTGCATATGATTAACAAAATCAGTTCTGACTTTTGTGGATATATAAGATGCATAAATAACTTCAAGTAGTTTATTAATATGAAAACCATCTTACAATTTTCCATGAAATGTCATCTTTGATGGTTCATTGTTAACTGCTTTTGGACATATAATACAGTTTCATTCCTTTCCTGAAATTTTGATATATTTGAAAGTAGGATGCCATGGACTGACAAATTAAACCAGGAATATGCAAGCACATCTCAAAGTTAATTTCTTATTAGGTTATTCTGGGTCTAGACTTTTCTTCACATCAAAATCCTCAAAATTCTAATAAAGTAGCTTCTAAAATAATTACTCAAATATTTGAGAAAATATTTGGGAAACATAATATGATTAGTTCTTTCCAGAATAAAATGTTCTCTTTTAGTGTCTTAACAATTCTCCCATCATCATCTTCCTCATGTAGGCAGAGGTTCTGCAGTTTTCCCTTCTAAAAAACGGTAGTCTGCAAGGGAGGGAGTATAATGTAATTTGTCTCAGGATGGAACATGACCTTAAATGAGCCATAAGTTCATTCATATAATTATAACCAGATTGATGAGGCATTTTGACAGAGACT
The DNA here is from genome assembly GCA_013400475.1 of Tricholaema leucomelas. Taxonomy (NCBI): domain Eukaryota; kingdom Metazoa; phylum Chordata; class Aves; order Piciformes; family Lybiidae; genus Tricholaema lacrymosa; species Tricholaema leucomelas. The sequence goes on along the minus strand of WAAF01003201.1, from coordinate 9,855 downwards.
GTCAGTTATGCTCCATGCTCTACTGACAGTACATAAAGCCAAATATTCTGGTGTCAAGGAGACAGACAATTTTATTTTAGCTTTTCCATCATCTGTCAACAAGCCACTATTTTTTAACCCTTCCCACCCCGCTACTGTCTGTAACATTAACTATTGTCTTAGCAGTTGTGCTGATTTGAAGCTAATTCAATATTATTTTAATATTTCATTCAATATTCAATTTCAATTCAAATTCAATATTCAATATTCACTATCCAATATTCAATTCAAATTCAATATTTCGTTCAATATTCAATATAATATTCAATATTATATTGAATATTTTAATGAGAGAAATTAGATTATTTTCTGTGAAAAGGAAAATAAAGTGATCTCTGTTCCACTCATAGGTTTGCTGAGACATATAAAAACCAGACCACAAACATAGATAAGACAGTCTGTGTCTCTTTCTGTCTTTTGCCATATTAACTGCTTCTCCTTGACTCTGCATGTAACCCAACTAATAATTTCCTTCTAACCCTTTGACCTCCTGCAACTCACTTGGGGAGGGGGTGGAAAGAGGGTGGAAGGGTGGTTGAGAACCCCTCCTGAGTACTCTGATTGTTGGGAGAGGTATTGTGTTTCTGTATTACTTTTAACTTGTATACTACTGTATATAGCTGTAAATATCTGTAATATATTGTAATATCTGGTTGTATATTGTGTTAAGCTGTGAATATAAAGCTTCATTCCTTAACTTCCAGCCTGCTGAGTCTAGTCTGGGTGAATTAATCTGGGGGGAGGCAGGTAATGTCCAGAAGCACTACAGCAGTAGATATCATTCTGTGTAGGTTATTGTGCCAGTTGTTGTATGTCCATTTGTCTGAATCATCCTGTACAGTCATTTTCTCTCCATGTACATTACATGTAACTAGAGAGAGAGATCATTCTTATGCACTGCAGCACACCTCAGAATCATGTTTGTTCATTACATACATGTCCATATTCATGGAAGTCCACCTTGACTTCTAGCTTCAAGTCCTGGTTTCTTCTCTACAAAAAATTGCAGCATAGGCAAAGAAAAATGTACATGACAATGTTTTCCCCAGAAAGAATTTGGAAGCAAGTCAGGGGAACATGCAGATAACAATAAAAACCAACCCAAACAAACAAAAAACCCACAAAGCCACCACTTTATTGGAATATTTTGAATAGGATGATGGAAAAGAAATCAAATTTCCAACAATCTGACCACTGACCATTGAAGTGGTGTGTGATGGCAGCATGGTGCAAGATTTTATGTTTCAAAAATTAATATAATTTATTATTTTTTATGTTCAGGACTCTTGCCACAGGCCATCATTTTTAATAATAGGTTCTTTGCAACAGTCATGAAAAACATTACACATAGGAATAACAGAGGATCTAGAACACTTAAGAAACAACTATCAATAATAAAACAAACATTAAACTTAATTGAACTCGGAGAGAGGTTCTTGCGGTCAATTATATTGCTTGCCCGCTAGAGAAATTTGAGAAGCTCCTTCCTGCTTAAGGCAGAAGGCTATTAGATCCAATTACAAGAGGTTTTAAGTATTTACTCATAAAAGTTATCTCTGGATTCTCAGGGCTAACTGCAGTTTCCAGACAGTACCCAAACACTTGAAGGGAGTTCTGTCAGTGTATTCTCAGCTGTTGAGGCATCTAAATCTTCTCAGGCTCTAACAGGGTGCTGGGAGAGGGGCAGATAATCTCTGACCTGATCCTGGTTCCTCTTGACTTCAGGCTTGGCATAGAAGTTTACGGAGGTGCAGGCAAGATATCTTGCAGATGTGCAGATGGACATAATGTCACACTGGCTAAGTGAGCCTATCACAAGAAGGCACTTGATGCCTATTCCCTGGTAAACTTAAGGCAAGGCAGTTCCCAGGTATACACACTGAAAGTATCAGGGCTTGTTATTATGTAGCAGGTAGGATGCAACAGCAAAAAGCAATGAGGCAGAAGCACAATAAGGCAGAGCACATTGTGTTTGCCTGCTTGTCTCATTTTATCAGCGTAGCCCAAATCTAATGGCATCGTTGGCCACAGATTAGCCAATCAGAATGCCACTTTGCCAAAACTGACCATATTAGGTGAAACCAGGGCTTGCTTATCCTTATTTGGGCAAAATACAAACAAATGTATGAACATGTGTGGGTACCCTGTTTACAAGTTTGGAAGGGACATGGTGTTGGGAATAGTAATATTAAATGTAGTGAATTGTCGGAATATTATACACTGGAACATAAGCCATGGACAGGCGAGAGTGCATGAGCTCAGTAAGTGCTGAGTTGAGATAAAATAGAAGGTTGGAATGACCTTAGAGAATGGTGTAACAAATATAAACCAATGTAAGGCTGGAGCCTGTGGTTTTCACCTATCTCTGCTGACTTAGATTGCTTAGACACAGTGTGGGTGCTGTTGAGAGAATATGATGAATGTCTACACTAATGAGTATGGAATTTCTAAGGCAAGTACATGTAGTCAATTATAGTTTAATATAATTTGTAGCCTTCTGACAAAAGGTACAAAAACACATGTTTGGAATGCAATAAATGGATTGGATTGAACTTGCTTACATTAAGCATCTCCCCATCTCTTCTGATGCCTGTGGCATTCAGCCCGTGGCAACATGGTGGAGACTTGAAGGCACCAGGCTTTTGTCTTCCTTTCCCACAGTTGCTTCCTCCATCAGCAGAAGAGAGGGAGAGCAGAAAACATGTCTGTGCAAGCCAGGACATGTTCAGGATTATTTTGGTCTTCCATGACATGGTGCTGGAAGTGCATTTTGAGGGTCCTTAATCAGCTGCTTCTCAAAATGTTAGTTCTCGTGCATTTTTATAAACCAGCTGATCCGTGGAGAGATTTTTGCTAACAGGACATTAAATGATAAATATGAGCACCCGTGCTGGGAAGTGTGCTTGAAGGCAGGAAGCTAGGCGGTAAATAATAGCACCCCACATGCAGCTGCAGGGGGTGGAGTGCCAGCTGCATGTGGGCAGAGTTAGCCCCGCAGATTGTTACTGTAAGCCACCCTATCTGTACCATGCCTGTAATCCTGGACCAATCTGTACTTTCCACATGTACCAATTCTAAACTAAGTTAGTTGTGCAAGCCTCTTCCAAGTAAGCATATAACTCATTGTGACACGGAAATAAAGGGGAAAATGACCATCTAATCATAGTGATGACCCAAGAGTCATTTATCCCCTGGTGCAACACAGTCCTACATAACTACTTAAGTGCATACATGATCCATTTCTGTTGATCACCTTAATCTACAAACAAAATGCTAACATTTTCTGTGTGTAAAAAAAACATACCTTGTGAATTTCTGCATCTACCAAAACAATTTATTGTAGTAGCAGTAAAGTTTCCTGTGTACTATTTGATCAATTCTATGGCAGAAAATACTGGAGAAAGTCTCTGCAATACCTAAACCATCTTCTCACAATGTTAATCGGCACATTGAAGTATATAAATAATGTCTGTCAATTGATCCTAGGACAGCCTGAAAAAAATCTACAGGACTTCTTTGAAATTCTCACCTGAAGGGCTTCTGTAACAGTTAGTCATGTCTCCATGTGTAGTCAGCAGTCAGATTTTAATCAATCACCTTTGTCTCAAGTCAGTCCATCATTTCATCTATGTGAAGAATTGATGGTGAGCACTTGAACTACTCAGGGAAGTGATGGTGATACAAGTTGCACATGCACTTGAGTACAGTTGCAATAGCTAGCTACACTGCAGTTGTATCTTGAACTTCCACTATTGTTACCGTAACAAACTCAAACTTTTCCACAAGATACAAATTTGGGGCACAAATTCATTTCCAGTCCCTAAGTGACCATTATTCACTATTTAGAAATTGTATTTTATTAGGCATAGATGTCTACACTTAGATGGTTTGAACCAGTATCTATCTAACTTTTGATTCTCCCCAAAAGTGGAAACTCCATGTCTTTGTATAGCCACACAAAACATGATGCTTGTCACAAATAACAGGCTCAGAGGAATCACTCAGTTCTTCCTCAGTTCAAGCCTGCACCATTCATCAACTTTAACAGCCACATAGTGTGTAGAATGAAAAACAAACACCATACAGATCACTTCCAGCTAACTTTTTATGATGCTCCCCTAAACAGTGTTTGTGGCTGAATTTGTAATTAGCATACTGAACAGATGGAAATATCTGAAACACCAAAGTGTCCACAGAATGACTGATACCACTTAGTGCTTGTATGCTGGAATATAATTTGCTCACCAGAGCTTTGCCTCTGTGGAGAATGCTCCCTCTGGACAGAAGAAACAGGTAAAAGAAGGAATGTTTTATAGCCCTGGCTCTATTAAGAGCCATACTCCAGGAAACAACTGCTGCATCGATTGACTTTAATTGACAACGTGTTTGATAATCATAATGGCAAACACTCAGAAGCAAACCAAATGTAAATGTTTCCCAGGAAGGCTCAAAATTATTTGACATCTGTGAATGTTCTTACAAGAAGAATTAAAATATCCACGTCTTTTGTTCACTTTCTCAGTGACAACTACAAACAACTCCAGACATCTTTCAATGCAGCTAAATACTAAGTGCAGAGAGACTCAGCTCCACTGTGCCAGATATTCACAGCTGTGCTGTCAGTTAAATCACTGACAGGAACATGACGTACCCATCACTGTGTGTCAAGGTGAAAACATGGATGTGAGTGAGAGATTTAGCCTCTCTTCTTGGCTACAGCGCTGAAGGACTCATTTGCTGTTGGCATTCCACACTTAGTTTTTCCATCTGTAAAATGAGTATAAAGAATTATACTTTGCACAACGGTCATGGGAGTTAGTCTATAGTTCACTAGAACTTTAGTGCATCCCACACTCTGCTGGAATATGTAATAAAACCAAGCAAAAATTTGCATTATTCCAATGAGATTATCAAGAGCAAAAAATTACTGATTTCCTCATTCTTTATTCATTAAGACCTTCTGGTAAGCTAAGATCACCTTCAAATACATCCTGCAAAATGCTTTTTGTGGCTACATCTTATGTCCAGACATTTTATATATGAGTCTGCTGGTTACAAGTATTACATTATTTAGAAATACAACTATCCTGAAAGAGAGCTAGGCAATGAGATGATCTCTCGTTCTAGAAACCACTAAGGCTCATATTTTCTAAGGTCCTAATTTGCAACAGAAGTGAGGTTATAGGTTTCCTCCATAGTAGTATTGCAGGCATCGACCACTAGCTTTTGAGTCAGTGTTATAAATGGGTTAGTTTAAATCTTGGNGAATAAAGAATGAAGAACACTCACTAGTCCTCGGTCTTAATATTTGTGGCCCAAAACGTAGGCAGGAAAGTTTTCAGTAGAAGTTCTGTGGTGAATCCCACGTCGAGTCAGCTGCTGGCACAGCAGGCTGTGATGGCGGGCGGATGGCAGGTAATTGAGGAATTGGGCATACAGGCAAACACAGCAGGGCAAGCAAGCAAGCGAAAGCAAACCCCTTATGTCCCTTTTATAAGGTAATGGCCGAGGCTAATGGTCTCATTGGCCATATTATCACCCAATCACCTTTGATAATCACCCAGATACAGCAAAAAAAGGAAGAATCCACAGGCTATTCCCTTCCAACAATGGCGGGGGAGGGGGTGTGTGGGGGGGTGCATATACCTTTCACTCGACAGGGGCGTGGTCTTGTGGACCCCCTCTTGTGCAACCAGACCAAACCAGCTTGGGTTGTCAGGGTCTCTCTGCCCTGTTTTCCCGCCACTGGCCACATTGCAGAAAAGGCAGTTAAACACACTCGAGCCCATTCTGAGTCCTAAGGAATCTCTACCACAGTCAGGACTCAGCGCACATGCATACAGACTACCCAGTGTACTTTGGGTGGAAGAATTTAGTCCAAAAGCACGCAAAGAACATACATTTAATATTATCATGAAAAAATAACTATGATATTTGGAGATTTTCTCCTAAGACAGAATGGATGATCAACTGTGGAAGCTTGTTCCATGACTTCTAACAAAAGACTCATTTATTACCTTAAGAAATGTGAATGTAGCTACATTTGTTGCTCGCATTTTTTGTCCTCTCAACGTGTTTTCTTTGTTTGCTTGGTTTTAAATAGCTGTAGGTCAGTTTCTAATCCCATTCAAAATATGACAAGTACTAATTGGACTATAAGAAGTTGAGACTTCTGCTGATTAGCCTTTTCTTTCTCTTATTCCAGCTTTTCAAGAAGGTTGGAAACATAGCAAAGAGCTTAGTTCAGCTGAATAGCTGCTAAGGGAGGGCATGCGTATGGAAAATTGAGAGGAAGGGGAGAAGGGAGGGAGAAAGGGTGAGAAGAATGGAGGGCCTGTTAAACTGAGCCCTTTTTCTCAGACTTGAAATAGATATATAAAATAATTCAAGTTCCCTAGCAAAAAGTAAAAGGACTTAAAAAAAATTACAATGAAAAAATGTTTTTCTAAGAAAAATATTAGAACAGATGGCAAACTATGTTTGTTCAAAAGTGATAAAAAAGTAAGTATGATGAAATAGACAGCATAAAATAAGAACATATACAACTTCTATTAGCAGAAAAAGATAATTAGGATACTTAGGCTGCAGAATAATACAAAATGAGCAGAAAGACTGAGTTTATTGAGAAATAATCCAATTAGAATAGAGCCCTACACAGCAATTATAAGGGAGCTCACCTCGCAGCAAGGAAATGAAAGTAAAGTGTATTTTGTATACATTGATATTACGCAAAATCAACCACTAAACAGTTTCTTCTTTGTTTTCGAGAACAAGATACATGGGAAGAAATGTTTAAAATACTTCACAGCAAGTTAGATGTTTGTTTTTTTTCCAGGACACATTAAACAATGTAGAATGAAGGCCCTATTTAAAACTGCTGGTCATTGTTACTTCAGTAAATAATAAATCAACACTTTACAAATTACTTCAGCACATACAAAAGTAATGCACCCTTCATGGACCAGTTGATGCATAACTCCGCTTGTGTCAGAATTCTGAGAGACATATTTGCATACAAAGGAATTTAACTCTCTGCATCTGAAGAGAAGCAAATGCAAGTTATTTAAAAGCTTGGAAGGATTCAGAAAAAAAGTGAAACCACAGAGAGATCCTAAGAACACTTAGAAAACCAAATGTTTTAAGGATTGTATCTCACTTTTCAACCTCTTACCAAAAGGGATGAGAAATACAACCTCCCTGTGAGCAGGTGGCTTCACAGTTTTTCACAGAATCACAGAATTTCTTAGATTGGAAAAGCCCTTCAAGCTCATTGAGTCCAATCATTAGTTGCACACTGACAAGTCACTCACTAAACCAAATCCCTCAGCACAATGTCTCAGCACTAGGAATCGCTATGGTTGGAAAGGATCACCAAGATCACCAGGATCATCCAGTCCAACCTTCATCACAGCAGCCTTCATCACTAGACCATAGCCTCAAGCGCCACATCCGCTCTCTTTCTAAACACCTCCTAAACACCTCCAGGGATGGCAACTCTACCACCTCCCTGGGCAGCCCATTCCGGTGCCTGACCACCCACTCAGTAAAGAATTTCCTCCAAACATCCAACCTAAACCTTCCCTGATGCAACTTGAGGCCATTTCCTCTTCTCCTAGCATTAGTAACTGGGGAGAAGAGACCAGCTCCAGCCCCACTACGACCTCCTTTTAGGTAGTTGTAGAGGGCAATAAGGTCCCCTCTCAGCCTCCTCCAGACTAAACACCCCCAGCTCCCTCAGCTGCTCCTCATATGTCATGTTTGCCAGGCCTCTCCCCAGCCTTGTCACCCTTCTCTGCACCTGCTCCAGCACCTCAGTGTCCCTTCTATACTGTGGTGACCAGAACTGGACACAGTACTCAAGGCATGGTCTCATCAGTGTTGAGTACAGGGGCATGAGCACCTCCCTACTCCTGCTGGTCACACCATTTCTGAGACAGGCCAGGATGCTGTTGGCCTTCTTGGCCACCTGAGTACACTGCTGGCTGGAATTGTTACAACTTCCCCCTCTGCTGTTCACGACAATAACCACTATCAGCAAGAAAGAAACACCTTGGCTGCATTAATCTGTAATGGCAGTGACTGTGACCTTCAAAGCCCTCTGCAGGGATCAAGGCCAGGTGGGTCAGGCTGCCCCAGCCCTACTTTAATCTCATGCAGGTATCTCATCTAGGCTTTTGAATAAAAGTGGCCATCATATAAAGATATAGCAAAGAATCTGTATCACCTCTGTAATGACAAAAGAGATTGATTCAGTGAAATTACCATTTGCAGATTCTAGACAGAATATTTGTAAGTACCTTTCCCATTGATCCTCTGCTGAAACTGTTTTAGGGAGTGACAGCTTTTTAAAAGAAGCAACATGTAAAAGGGTAAAGGTTCACACAGACTAAACTAAGGATATTTTTGTATTACGTGGTACAGTGGCAGTACTTACACTTATAGAGGGTATAAAAAGGACATAATAAGATCTTCCTATGAAATATTTTTATTACCAGCAACATTTTTGCACGTATGGGGCTGGATTGGCACAATTAAGTTTTTATCTCCACCTCTTTACAAATTTGATGTCAGAATCACAGAATCACAGTCAGGGTTGGAAAGGACCACAAGGAGCAGCCAGTTCCAATCCCCCTGCCATAGGCAGGGACACCCTACCCTAGACCTGGTTAGCCAGAGCCTCATCTAGCCTGGCCTTAAACACCTCCAGGGATGGGGCCTCAACCATCTCCCTGGGCAACCCATTCCAGGTTCTCACCACTCTCATGCTGAAGAGCTTCCTCCTCATGTCCAGTCTGAATCTCCCGATCTCCATCTTTGCCCCATTCCCCGTAGTCCTGTTACTAATATAAGCATTTAAGAAAGTAAAAGCTTTTCCTTCTTGATTGAAACCTACAGGCTTTGCTTAGCCAAATCTATATTTTAAAATGTGACATATTAGTTATTAATAGAATCATAAAATAAGCATTTCAGAGAGTTCTCATAATCACTTCCCCTTGTTTTTGTGGGACACCTCAACTTCCTGGATATCTTCTGGAAATACAATACAATGGGAAGAGAACAGTCCTGAAGGTTCCTGGAGTGTATGGAAGATAACTCCCTCACACGATTGGTGAGAAAGCCAACCAGGGAAGGTGTCCTCCTAAACCTGCTTCTTGTAACCAGAATTTCCCCCAACTTGTGGAGGAAGTAAAAGTTGGTGACTATCTGGAGCCCAGAAATCATGAGATGATTTTATCTATTCTTGGAGAAACAAGGAGAGGATTTAGTAAAACTGCCACCTTAAATTTCCAGAGGACAAATTTTGGCCTGTTCAGATGACTGATCGCCGAAGATCCCCAGGAAGTCTGGATATATTTCAAGAGGGAAGTCCTAAAGGCACAGACGCAGGCTGTCCCTGCATGTCAAAAAGTGAGTCAGTGGGGAAGACATGGGGCCTGGCTGAATAGAAACCTTGGCTGGACCTCAAAAACAAAAGGAGAGTCAATGGCCTTTGGAAGAGGGAACAGACCTCTCATAAGGAGTACAAATCTGTAGTGAAACTCCGCAGGGAGACAATTTGGAGAGTCAAGGAACAGCTAGAGCTCAAACTAGCCACAGCCATTAAGGATAATAAGAATTCATTCTATAAATTCACTAACAACAAAAGGAGGATTAGGGAAAATCTCCATCTTTTACTGGATGCAGAGGGAAACACAGAGAAGGGAAACATAGTGACTAAGTGTAAAGGGTTAACCTTCCTAGGAGGTGGTCTTGCACCTGATCCCAGGTCCTCTTGACTCCTCCCTGGGCATTAGTTGACACAGGTGCTCAGTGTAC
>WAAF01003200.1:62907-75021 GCA_013400475.1 Tricholaema leucomelas | reverse complement strand
GAATCACAGGATCAACCAGGTTGAAAGAGACGTATCCTAAGTTACTGTAAAGACTCTCTCCTGGCATCTCATACCTCTTCAGAGTATTTTTTTTAGATACCATGCAGAAAGATAATGACAAGATGATAAACAGCTAGAGTAGTTTTTTTTTTAACATTGACAACTAAGTAAATTATTAATGAGTTTGAAAAGAATCACAGAATGATGGATGTTAGAATCATAGAATCAACCAGGTTGGAAGAGAACTCCAAGATCATCCAGTCCAACCTAGCACCCAGCCCTAGCCAATCAACTACACCATGGCACTAAGCGCCTCATCCAGTCTTTTCTTGAACACCTCCAGGGATGGCGAGTCCACTACCTCCCTGGGCAGCCCATTCCAATGGCAAATCACTCTCTCTGGGAAGAACTTCCTCCTAACATCCAGCCTATACCTCCCCCTATAAAGCTAAGAGTCAATTTACAACAAATTTATCAATATATTGATAATGGCCTAGTAACATTAGCTTAGTTGATTCACATACATGTCATAAAATCAGTGGGCTGGAGCACCTCTCCTATGAGGAGAAACTAAGGGAGTTTGAGCTGTTCAGTTTGGAGAGGAGAAGGCTCTGAGGTGACCTTATTGTGACCTTTCAGTGTCTTAAGGGGGCCTACAAGAAAGCTGGGGAAGGACTTTTTAGGATGTCAGGTAGTGATAGGACTGGGGGAAAGGGACAAAGCTAGAAATGGGTAGATTCAGACTGGATGTTAGGAAGAAGTTCTTCAGCATGAGGGCAGTGAAACCCTGGAAGGGGTTGCCCAGGGAAGTGGTGGAAGCCTCATCCCTGGAGGTGTTTAAGACCAGGCTAGATGAAGCTCTGGACAGCCAGATCTAGTGTGAGATGTCCCTGCCCATGGCAGGGGAGTTAGAACTAGATGATCCTTGTGGTTCCTTCCAACCATGACTGATTCTATGATAAAATACACCTTAAACTATTTCTGGGAAAACACATCTCAAACTATTTCTGGGAAAACACACCTCAAACTATTTCTGGGAAAACATTAGCCTTGTTGAACACCTCTACAAGTATTTCCAAGCTACAAGCATTATTGTCACTGACTGCTACTGATTTAGAAGCAACTTATAAAAGACTTCTGGTGTAATGTAAACTAAACCACATAAAATAACTCCCAAACAGATACTTGCTGCTTTAGGAATATTGTCTTCTAAATGAAAATTCCTCTTTTTTCTTTTTTATTAATAAAAAGTAATGTGGTTTTTTTTTGTTGTTGTTTCTGGTTTTTGTTTCTTTTATTTAATCCATATTGTCCAAAAATCCCTCTTAGTCAACGTGCTAGTATGAGCCTAACTGGGATATTTTAATGAGAGGAATTAGATTATAGGCTGTGAAAAGGATACAATAGTGATGTCTACTTTGCTCATAGGCTTGCTGAGATGTAGAAAAACAAGAACACAAACACAGATAACAGAGTTGCAGAGTTGCTCTCTGGCTTTGGCTGCCTCCCTTCTCTCTCTAACATGCTGTCCATGTATTTAATCTGTCTGCTTTCTAACCCCCCTGGCCAATTCTCCAAACTCACCTTGAATGTAAGGCAAAGTCTGGGATAAGGTAGAGGGGTGAAAGGGAGGTGGAAGGGTGTTTGGGAGCCCCTCCTAGGGACTCTGATTTCTGGGAGGGCTGTTGTGTTCCTGTATTACTTTTTAACTCGTGTATTTCTGTATACAGCTGTATATATTGTAAATATCTGCTTGTATATTGTGCTAAGCTGCAAATATAAAGCTTCACTCTAATTTCCAGCTTGGCTGAGTCTAGTCTGGGTGATTTTCTTAAGTGTGGCAGGGTGGGTAACACCCAAACCATCACAGCCAAATGAAAACCCAGACAGCTTACTAACCATGACAGTAACAGTAACTGAGTTTAAAGGATTGCTTACCCACAGGTTTCTCACACACAAGCCCATCTGCCATTGCGGTGCAGGGATTCGCTTTCAGACCTGCCACCTCTGCTCTTTCTAGATAGGCACAGAAGCCAGAGTCATTTGGCTCTCCAGGCAGCCACTGCAGAGTTGTGTTTGTGAAAGGAGACATGTCATCCCAACCCCAGTAAGAGATGTTGATTTTGCGTAAACCTACCCAAGGGGAAATTTTCTATGAATCAGAACGGGAAAAAAAAGACACAACAACACAAAAAAAAAAAAAGGCAAGATAATTAGTTAGAATCCTTTCTTTGTTTGGGATATTCTTTTCTTAAAACATTTCAAAGAATAGCTCACATCCTGAGAGAACTGACCTTATTTTCTCACTCTTTTCACCTCATCAGCCATTATTCATGTGTTTTTATCTTAATTAGTCTAGCTTGCTGAACCCTGCTTCTCCATAAAAGAAGACAAAAACCCCATCCACTGTATGTTTCTGTCCTACTAAAAATCATAGAATCGTACCATAAAAATCTGTTTGTTCTGCTGAAAGTCCATTCTGATTACTGTTCTTTGACACAGAGACAGAAAGCAGGCCAAATAGTCATAATTAAATGGTTGGTCGGTGGGGATTTTGTCGCCAGTGGTTACTATACCGATTGCTAACTGGTAGGCCAGTGTGGAGAATAAAATACATTTCACTCACAGCAATTCACATAAATCAGAATTAATGAAAACACAGGATGAATGTTCCATCCTCTGAAGTCTGTACTGCTGATACCAACCAATATCTTTAGGCAATTCAGAGACAGAGGTGAAAGTGGCACATCTGTAATTTCAAGTACCCACTGAATACTCTTTTACTACTGATTTATCAGCTAAAAAAAACCCCACCAAAATCAAAACAACAATAAAAAACTAGTATAGAAAACACAAGAATGCATTAATGCTGTTAAAATATTTAGGATATGCTGGTAAAATTAAATCACAAATTCTGTTCATTTTTATCATTTCATCTTTATACAATTACCAAGAGAAAACACAGATTTTGAGAAATAAAGTCCTTTGTCTCTTCTGGGATAAATCTACGTACAATCCTTGATTCTGTTAATGTGAAATCTCAAGATACCAAAACCAAACACATTTCCTCAGTTCATCTCTGCACAGACAGCTTTCATTAACCACAGTTCAAACATAAGGAACAGAGACAGACTGACTACAGGCTGTGACGGGTGTGGGATGATAGCTGAATACCATGGTGCCCAAAACCACAGCCATCTGCAGCAGGCAAAGGACAGCTCCAAAGAAGATATGTTGATCTGATTGTGATTAGGTTCTCAGCTGATTTAACTTACAGGTCAAGGCAAGCAAAACATTATAATATACCTAAAGGGGACCTGCCACAGTTTGGGATCAATGTGCTATTTCACCAGTGAACTAAGTCACAGTCATCATCTCTCAGTCAGCTCTTTCATCTTTGATCTCATTTCTTTCTCCAGCCACTCAGGATTAATCCATGGCTGAAAAATCTTTCAGAGCATTTCTTCCTACCCTTGCCTTGTTATACCACACTGCACTATGAAGGGCTGTTAATTTTGCTTTAAGAATAGCAATGGTAATTACTGTTAAAAAAAAAAAAATCAGTAGGTAGATAATCAGTGCTGCTGACCTCCATAAAATGTACTCTCTATACTCTCTTCTTTCTCTCTCTTACAAGTTGGGAGCATGATCAAACAAAAATTGCTACAGCAACCAACAGACTTTTACAGGTGTGAGAACAAACTTTAATAAAGCAGAAAATGGCTTAGAAATATCCTATTCCAGGAGCAGTGATGCACTCTGAGAGACTCCTCAACAGCCAAAAGAACACCCGATAAAAATGCCACCACTCACTCTTGCATCTTACTTTGGTGATCAGTTTTCCAGGTATCTGTGGGAGCTCCCATATTCTCGATACAACAACAAGACACAAGCAGTAAAAGCAGAACTTGTATTATCTACCATTTTCTAGATGCACATCTGTTGTTGCTCCACTTGTGATTTAGTATATGTAGGGATCCATGGGCATCAGAAAACATGAGATATTTATGCATGTCTCTAGACACACCTCTCTGTAGAAAGCTAAGCATGCATATCAGACACGTAAAAAAGTCAGAGACTTAGGCAAGAGAAATTGTTGACAGACACAGACCTAAAAAAATCCTAAATGCCTGCTTTGGGGATGAAGAATTCCAGCCAAGAGAACCTTCAACATATTACTGACTGTTTCTATTGCACTGCCAAATAATTTGGCATTAGTATACAGAAAACACAGATCCTATTGCACCTATGGTGAAAAGCATGTCAAGCCAATAATGTAAACTGATGGTACAGCAGAAGAGACTTGGAGAGAAATTCTTCTGTTTGAGTAGGGAAGTGTCTCAGAACCATTTTAATGATGACAAAGTCCCAGGGAGGATCACAAAAGCCAGAGCAGCCTTGGGAGACAAAAGCACTCCAGAAGTGAAGGCCTTCTTACAAGAGCAATATACACCACAGTCATCACCATTCCTTACAGCTGTAATATCTGGACAAATTAGAGTCATTGTGTCAGATATCTCAAATTCCATATGTACTATCTGGCTCTTGGCTAGTGCAAGACATCAAAACACAATCCTGGATGCTGATTAGCACATCAACAAACACACACCATCAAAGCTATCACCTTGCAGGCTCACTGACACTGCTCTGGGCATATTGTTAGGAAGCCAAAAACAGATTACTCAAAACAGTTTGAAATGTCTGATTAAAATATGGTAAATAGCTGAGAAGTAGGCCACCAAATCATTCCAAGGAAATGCTTAGATCACATATTCAATTATGTGGCATTAATTTCATGATATAGTGGACTACAGCTGACCCTTGGTGAGAGCAGAACTTGCATGCTGCTATCAGCAAAAATGACTCTGCTGAACGGCACAAAAGCAAGCAAGAAAAAAAATAGTGAAGAGAGAATTCAGGATGTTCCACATGTAACACCTGCAATCACCAGTATGTTGTAACTATCAAACTAATTTCTTCACAATAAAAACACCAATCTAGCCATTATCTCTCAAACCGATGAAAGGTTCAGTCATAATAGTGGGAATCTCAAAGCACTTGAAGCAACTGAGGAACTTCAAAAGGTGCCGCATGAGAATGCCAAACCAGTTTCTTCTCCAAGAAATAATGGGAATTGAACATCCTCACTTGAAGTCCATGGTGGTTTCATTTAATGCAAAACGAATACAGGAAAGTGATTCCTTTACCTTTAGTATCTTGCCAAAGATGCTTCTGAAGAGGATCAGACAGCAAAGGAGCCAGCCTGCCTGCTCCCTGTACCCAAAACTCACTGCCGATTCTAGTTTCCAGGCCTCTTGAAAAATATTATCAAACCAGGTGGGTGAAAGACATAGTACAAACCCTTCAAAAAAAAAACAACCACTTGCTGACATGAAATCAGCCCTAAAAATGTCTGAAGTTTTTCTTCTCAAGAATAACAGCTGGTTTATTGGAAGGTCAGATGATCTTTGCTCAAGAAAAGTTACTTCTTAGAATCCTTTCCTGAAAGAAAGTTACTTCTCAGACTGTTCTGAAGATTTGTTCTTTTCTTTCTTTCTCAAACCTTGATGAACGTATACTTTCAAGATGTTCCAAAATCACAACTGAGAAATCTGTCTTGCCCTCACTGTATTTAGTACTTAATAAGTTGCTCAGAGTTGAACAGGACTCTGACTCAGCCAAAATCAAGTCCTTCTCAATATTTGAGTAAAGAGGAAAAGTTCCAATACACATGTGAACAAGTAAAGATATGAACATGTACACATGCAAGAACTCATCAGTAACAAACGACATGACCTAACTCAAGACACCTTTGTCTCACCACAACAGAGCTGTCCTGCTGCTTAGCTTATTACTGGAAGGCTAGGCAACAAGTGGAAATGTAGTGAAACTCTAAAGTGATTTGACTGTGCCCATCTCAGCTCTTCAAGCTCACTGTTATCTAATGTCACAATTTTCCTGAGTGTAGTCCTCCCTTGATGGAATTACCAGTCCACTGGGGACAGAAATGAATGAGAACTCCAAAACAATGTGGCTCTTACCATTGTCAAATGTAGAGTTATCATACCCTGCACTTTCAAGGAGGCAACAAGGTTATCATCTGGAGACTTCCACTACTTAAGTTCAGAAAGACCCATTCTAGCTCTTGCCTCCTAGACAATCTGTTCAGTTTCAGCAAAGACAATATCTTTAGCTTGAAGAATAGGATTTAGTAATTATTTCAATTCAATTACAGAGTTGTATGTGAAATGGTGAAGCTCATTGAACTATGCCTTTAAAAGTTTTCCTTTATCTGGGAAGAGCAAAGGACAGGGAGGAAACTGACTTGTAAGAATCATTATGAACATCAATCTACTATTTTTCTGGTTTTATTCAACATGTATGCATCAGAATTTGTTAAAATATGGCGATAAATTATCACTGCTCATATTCTGGCTGTTCAAATTCTGACCATTTTTTTCTGGAATGCTATCACTCATCATTTGTACTTCTCAAAAATCAGGCTCCAAGGCCTATTATTATCACAGAATCACAGAACTAAGGAGGTTGGAAAAGATCTTCAAAATCAAGTCCAACCTATCACCTACCACCTTCTAATGAGCTAAACTATGGCACTAAGTGCCTCATCCAGCCTCCTTTTAAACACTTCCTGGGACGGTGACTCTGCCACCTCCCGGGGCAGTCCATTCCAATGCCAATCACTCTTGCTGTGAAGAACTTCTTCCTAACTGTGAAGGATTATGCAAAATTAATAATCTGTGTTAATGTTGATATCCAGGCGATGATTGTTAATAACTACGAAAACTGTTTATTAACATTGAAACTCGCCAGAAACTTATTCACGGGTTCAAAAAAGGCACAGGTTGGAAATGTATACATGCAGGGCACAGGCAAAACTAGACCACTTATTTCTTAAAGTGGCAAACATAAATATTACACTGGAAGAAGCTTTTAAGTATTTGTTCACAAAGTTATAAATCAGACAGTACCCAAAGCACATTGGAACTCTGTCCAATTGGCTGCTGAGACTTGATTTCTCCCAGGTTTCTGCTGAAAGGAGGCTGACAATCTCTGACCTTGTCCCCAGCAACTCTGGATGGTCTATGTATCTCCAGGACTTGTAGTCTTAGCAAGAAGACTTTCAGGGGCAGGCAGGATGTCAGCACAATGTCAAGCTGGGGGCTGCACTGGGGGCTATGCAAGGCAACTGCATGCAGGCATTCGAAGCCTGTTCCTGGTAAGCCCTGTGAAGGGCCTGGAACACAAACCCTATGAGGAAAGGCTGAGGGAGCTGGGGTTGTTTAGCCTGGAGAAGAGGAGGCTCGGGGCAGACCTCATTGCTGTCTACAACTACCTGAAGGGAGGTTGTAGCCAGGTAGGTGTTGGTCTCTTCTCCCAGACAACCAGCAACAGAACAAGGGGACGGGACACAGTCTCAAGTTGTGACAGGGGAGGTATAGGCTGGATGTTAGGAGGAAGTTCCTCACAGAGAGTGTGATTTGCCATTGGAATGGGCTGCCCAGGGAGGTGGTGGAGTCACCATCCCTGGAGCTGTTCAAGAAAAGATTGGATGAAGCACTTAGTGCCATGGTCTAGTTGATTGGCTAGGGCTGGGTGCTAGGTTGGACTGGATGAGCTTGCAGGTCTCTTCCAACCTGGTTGGTTCTATTGATTCTCTCCAGGAAACTTCAGGATGCAAAATGAGGTGGCAACAGCCTCATGCTACCTGCTCATCCCTTTTATCAATATCCAGCCTGCGACTAGTGGGGTGTTGGACATCGATTAGCCATTCGGAATGGCACTTTGCCAGGCCTCACCATGTTAGGCAAAGCCAGGGCTTTTGCCCTCCCCTCCTGAGGTTGCTTTCCCAGCACAGAAGGAGAGGGGGCAGGCAAACATATCTGGGCACAGATAAGGACATGTTTGCCCCATCAAGCCTACCACTACGCTAACATCCAGCCTAAACCTGCCCTAGTCCAGTTTGAGCCTCTGTCCTCTTGTCCTATCCCTGGTTGCCTGGGAAAAGAGACCAATCCCACCTGGCTATAGCCTTCCTTATATTGCAGACAACAAATTTTAAAACAACATCAGCAATAACCAAGCTTAGTCAGTAACATTCCAGGCAAGTTATCAGTTAAAAAAAAGAAAACAAACCACCAAACAAAGAAACTAAGAGAGGAAAACACCCAGAAATTATGGCAGCAAACTTTCACAGTGAGCGAAAGCAATCCAACACACAGCAGGTGGCCAAATACATCTTGGGAAAGCTTGTATCAGGCCTTACTAATGTTGCAATGGAGAATACAATCAAACATATCTTGAGAACTATTGCAAAGCTTTATCAGACCATGCCATTTGTGATTTAGAACCACTCCCCAGAATATGTTTCTCCTTTCATCTACTTCTTTCTGGGCCAGTGTTTAGCATTCAGTCTCCTACAAGCCACACACTTCTGCTTGTAATGCAGCTGGTCACACCTTATCTGCTTTTATAGAACAATCTTTTATAACAACCACAAGTTGCCAAAACCCCTTTTTTAAGTGAGGAATCAAGCTTTCTGTTAAGTTACAAAAGACTTAGGAATTATTAAATTCAGAGACAAATTGCTGGAGAGGGTTTTATTCTAAGCTGACAGAAGGGCGAAGCGGCAATCACAGGACACAGGCCACCAGCACATGGCTCTGCACTCAACATCCACAACCCTGTCGTGGCTTTCAGCCATTACAGGAATTTACTAAACATCGATCAATACAAGTTTCAAAACTTCAAAAAGGCAATTGAAAAGTAGGTTGTTCTCTTATTCTAAACCTCTTAACTTTAAGTAGTAATTACAGAGCTACGTCAGAAAGGAAAGTTGTGTAACCTTAAGATGAGAGTTGATACTTCATGTTAAATCCACTGCTTACTTGGAAATGAAGTGAGACTAGACTGCTTCAAAACCCACAGCAAACGTGATCAGTCAGTCAGGACACTTTTCAGGCACTACTGCTGCCTCAGCAATAACATTTAACAAGGGATGAATAATCTGCAGATGAGTGAAGAGAGCAAGTCTACCTTTACTGAATGGCCAATTACTACTGAGACTCAAATTCTGCCTGTTTCTTAAGCAAATTGCTGAGGAATTATATAGATGCTCCAGAAGTTTATCCACATCTTTACTTAAATTCCTTTCATTTTGAATCTTAAATTGTCTTGGCATTACACAACACATAGAATGGTTTAGGTTGGAAGGGACCTCAAAGATCATCTAGTTCCAAGCCCCCACCGTAGGCAGGGACACCTCCCACTAGAACAGGTTGCTCAAGGCCTCATGTGGCCTGGCCTTGAACACCTCCAGGGAGGGAGCAGCCACAACCTCCCTGGGCAACCTGTGTCAATGTGTCACCAACCTCACTGGAAAGAGCTTCTTCCTAACATGTAGTTTGAATCTTCCCTCTGCCAGTTTAAACCCATTACTCCTTGTCCTGTCATTACAAGACCTTAGTTAACAAGGTCATGTAGGATCCAGCACAGACTCTCCCCAGCCTTCCTGTAGGCCCCCATCAGATACCGGAAGGCCACTCCAAGGTCTCCTGGAAGCCTTCTCTTCTCCAGGCTGCAGAGCCCCAGCTCCCATAGCCTGTCCTCATAGCAGAGCTGCTCCAGCCCTCTGAGCATCTCCATGGCCTCCTCTCAACCTGCTCCAACAGTTTGATGTCCTTCTTGTTTTGGGGGCTCCAGAACTGTACAGAATACTCCAGGAGGGGTCTCACAAGAGCAGAGTAAGGCAAAGAACACTGTAAATATTTACCCAGTGAATGGCACACAGACAGTGTTTTTTAAATGCCACAGTATTTATTAGATACGAATTATGAAATTGTGATGCAATAAGTAGTAGGCATCATATATGCAGTCATAATAACACGTATTTCTCCTAGCCTTTTCAAATTTTGGCATCCAGTAGGGCTTTGGTTTAGATACCCTTGAGTTGTTTTCAGTACAGGGGGACAATTTTTTTTGGAAAGTCAGATTCTCCCCTCAGGCATCCAAAACCAGTTGAGCTTCAGGAGGTTTAGGGAGGTTCTACCCCCCCCTATAATCTGCCCTAGTGACAGCACACCTGGAATACTGTGTCCAATTTTGGGGTCCCCAGTTTAAGAGAGACAAGGACCTGCTGGAGAGAGTCCAGCAGAGAGCCATGAGGATGACCGTGGTATGTGATCATCTCCCCTACAAAGAATGACTGAGAGCCCTGGAGCTGTTTAGTCTGGAGAAGAGAAGTCCGAGAGGAGATCTGATCAACGTGTACAAATATTTGAGGGGTGGGTGTCAAGTGAATGGGGCCAAGCTCTTTTCAGTGGTCAGCAGCAATAAGACAAGGAGCAACATCTACAAATATGAACAGAGAAGGTTTCACCTCAACATGAGGAGAAACAACTTTACAGTGAGGGTGACAGAGCACTGGAACAGGCTGCTGAGAGAGGTTGTGGTGTCTCCTTCTCTGGACACTTTCAAAACCCACCTGGATGCATTACTATGTGAACTACCCTAGGGGATCCAGCTTTGGCAGGGATGTTGGACTCAATGACCTCTAGAGGTCCCTTCCAACCTCTAATACTCTGATTCTGTGATTCTCTACTTGGTGCAAGTAAGAAGGAACTTAAGTAGAGGTAAACTAATGGAGAGATAATGTAACAACTCTAATATTGAGGCAAAGCGCTGAAATAATTTGAGACTTCCAAAACTACAACAGTAAAGTGAGACTGACAGAAGCTGTAGTAAAGACAATAATTCAGGAAAAAAAGTAGATGTCACCTTCACCACAACCAATCATACAATAAGTGCACAAAACCATTTCTCCCTCTGAGGGTACTGTGAGCCAACAAGGAATAGCCTCACTAATTAACTGCAACCAACACTCAAGTGTAATTTTATAAAGGATGCATAGTCCTGGGAACAGTGAATTAAAAGGGAAAGCTGCAAAGAGTTTATAGAATGAAAGGCATTGTTTATAAATGTTCTCAGCTTGGCTTGTGCTTGCTACAGCAAAACTAAATTTTCTCAGAATTTATTGCAAGCTAACAAGAAAATTATTATTTTTAGTTAAGTTCCATAGTTATGAGCAAACTCCCAAGAGAACTAATTTCACTTTTAAATTAATATACAACATTTGAACATTAGCAGGAACAATTAATTAACCTTATAATCTAACTTTGCAGAAAAACTTACTGGGTCAATAAAACAGTATATTAAAAAAAAAAATCAGGTATCATTTTGCTTTAGTATGGGAATCTGCAATCTCTCTATTGTGTTTATTTTGGCATTCTCTTAAAGAATTTAATTTCTTTTTAATGAAAAATACAAATTAGACTTTGGATTTCCAATCTAGTATTGGAATTAAGACAAATGAATGATAAAAAAAATGAAGTCTGGACAGGATTGGGCGACAGTAGCAATCTCCTCCCAGTTGAGTCCTTCCAAAGCATAAATGTTTTGTATTGCTCTAAACATGGTGAAGAAATTGTCCTGAAATTGTCCCAAAGGAAGGATTTTGGATATTAAAAAACAATCTGCAAATTCCACATTGTCTCTATGAACAATAAAGAATTTTTAAGTCTTTCTAGGCTCTAGTATTTACTACTTTAACTGTTAGAAAAATACACGACAGTCACCAAAGTTGTTTTTCTTTCCATTACAGTATATCAGATAAAGCAGAGATGAAAACAGAACCATATTCTTATTTCCATATGTTGCGTATACACATTCTCCAATCCTGAAAGCTTTTGTTTTATGTAAGTGAAAGATCTTGAAGCATTTTGTATTAACCACACATGTCAAACTCCACCGTAGATAACAAAGATTAAAGGTGTGTACAGTGGCAGTGTACATTTATGAGCTCCATACCACCACCTGTTACAAAATCAAGCCATCTATAATTAAAACACACTCCTTAATTGTGATTGCAGCTTCAGAGGAAAAGGCAGACAAAAGAAAAACCAAGAGACTTCAGACAGACACTGTCATACCTGTAAGACATTTAGGCTTTCTCACACAGAATAAAAGTAACTGGATCAACACATACAAATTAAAAAAATGGGAGATTGTTTGATTTTTTTCCTGGTTTTTGTTTGCTGG
>WAAF01003200.1:0-62900 GCA_013400475.1 Tricholaema leucomelas | reverse complement strand
GGGGGGTGTTGGTTTTGAGTTTTTCTCTCTAAATGCCACTGAAAACACAGGGATTAAGTCTTGATTTCATTAGAGATTCTGGTAACTACATGATTGTTTATGCCAAGATACACTTTGAAAGCACATCCATTTGTCTACAGTTGCATAAACAGTGTGTGAGCTATCTCAAATTTGTATCACCACATTGGCTCAGGACATACTTCATTTAAACAAAGATATGCTCAGCAGGATGTCACCTTGTAGAAGTCCTAAGCCCTGACATGTAAGAAAAATCTAGCTTCCAAGCACCAAAATGAGCTATTTCTCATCTATGCCTCAAGTCAGTTAGGTAATATCAGTCATATCAATACTCTACTGGACACTATTAGATTGAAGGCCTCCTGTGCAGGGTTTTAATAGGACTCAGAGAAGAGGGAAGGAGGCAAAGCAGCAAAATAAATAACTAGAGAAATCGCTGCCTTTTGTGGTTTTGTTATTTCAGTTTCAATTACTCTTTTAACATCATTTCATAGCAAAACATGGGCAGACAGAACATGTTTCAGGACAGCAATAGATACAGCATCAGGAGTGATCTGACACAGAAGAATTATTTCTCCCTCTCTTTTTTTAGTGAATAATAGAAATAAAACATCTTTCTAGCAGAATATCATTTTAAAATTAATTAAAATTCTGTCCAGGTCCTACATTTATTGGGGGGGGGGATTAAAAAAAAAAAAAAAAAATCAACAGGAAACTTAAGTACCTAATCTGTGTTTGTATTTTCTTCTTGAAATGAAACATTAAAAAGGATAACACAGAAGATTTTTGGTTCACAGCACATGTCCCTATACTCTTGCATTCAGATTTAGTGAATGCAAAGACATTTTGATTGCTGTTTCCTTTGTATGCATCTCAATTCATCTGCAACATGACTTTGCAAATCACATCCTAGATTGATATAAGCTTTAACTATTGCTCATAATTGTCTTTTCCCTGCAACTATAAAATCTCAACCTACTTAAAAACCAGAGAGTTTGAATAAAGAAATGTGCCTCCTACAAACCAAAATGCACATTTTTAAAATATCCTTTGCTAGGATGAACTGTTTTGCTTGTAATGGCATCTGAGTCTGCTAAGACATCCCTTCTGAGTGTGCATTGTTGGGTTAACATCTTCTGAGCATGCATACATCCCCTAAATGTGTTTAAACGCACTAATAAGAGTCTGAGCATTTAATTGATAAGAAATTGAACCTGACCACCAAAGGACAGGTAATCAATCCTCAACTTCCCTTCTCCTGTCTCACAGTTCAATTAATATGGATCACCTTCCTGAGGAATATCCTGATGGGCAGCTTCTTGTATTTGCCAGAGGCACATAAGAGTCTTCAGCCCTCAATTCCCCCAACTATTACCACAGAAAGCTAATCAGATCGCGATTTATTCTGGTGCTGTCAGTGCAAGAATTTCCACATGCTTCTTATACTAGAACAGCTTCTCTGTGACCCTTTGGATCCCACATACCAGTTACATAGGCAGCTATGGTTTTCCAGAGAAGAGTATACCTTTTTGTTATGTCCCCATTTTCAGCTGCTTGCAGCCTAGCTACTCATCACCCAAAATCAAACCTGCAGTTTGAGGGTCCCTTCCAACCCAAAGCCACCTGTGAATCTGTGATTTACCATCTCAGTGTTCCAGCCACCCTCTAGTCACATCTTGAAAATAAACAATAACCTGTAACACTTAAATCTGGTTAAAGAAACACTTGGGAACTGCTGTGTTATTAACTTTAAACATCAGATGTCCTTCATACCCTACACATAACTTCCATCAGTCTTTAGCACCATGCTACATTTCTCTGAACGCATAAACTTCCCCCTCTTTGGATAAATCCTTATATTTCTCAAAGCAAATTTAATTCACATAAGCATCAATTACAGTTACTCAAGTTACCTGAAGTGTATACTTCTGTATTTCATCCAAAACGAATTCCACTTCTTTAGAGGTTGTTAATGAGGCAAGATTCCCACTTAAATTGTAGCAATACAATTTGGCATTGTCATAGCTTTCACGACTAGAATTGATGCGGAGGCAGGCATCTCCAATATGACTCCATCCTTCCCCACACAGATGAGCTAGTGAAAAAAAGCAGAAGATTAAAGCTGATCTGAACCAAAAAAAAAAAACCAAAAACAAAAACAAAACCAAAAACTTTTGAAAAACCTAAGGGAGTCTGAATTTTATCTTCCTAAGATCATAATTCAAAATACATCCCACACTCAATTTCCTTTTTCACGGCACACAAATTCTAGAATATCAGAAGCATCATATTAAATAGTGTGCTTTTATGAAAAGAAACTTTTGAGTTACAAAATGTTCACAAGGGATACGATAACTTCCAGCATAACAACATAATTATGATACTGTTTTCTCCCTGTATTCAGATTTAAGCACAAGTAAATAGTCAGGATTAGAGACTGTGCACATATTTAACATTGTTTTAAGCACACGTAAATAGTAAGGATTAGATTGTGTACATAATTAATATTGTTTTAAGCACAAGTAAATAATAAGAATTAGATTGTGCACATAATTAATATTGATTTAAGCAATTTACCTAATTGATATGCAGATTTCAAAAGCTGAAAAGCAACTGTCATAGAATCAAGAGAATATAACTTTACCTTATCTTTGCTGTATCATCCTATTTTTGCATTTAGATTTGCCCAAATACAAATGCAATCAGAATGAAAGGAAATTCAAACATCTTAGAAAATATTTCCTCTTCCAATAAATTTCAGTATCACTCAGATTGAGATAACTATTAAAAGAGGAGTAATTCTTCGCGATTGCCATAGCTAATCTTGAGAAAGATTATACAAATTTAGCTTTAAACTGCATAGAATAAACTGATTGAAGTTATTTAATGAGTAATCTCTGGGCATAAACCCCTCTGTTCATGAATTTCATCCAGGCACAAAGATCAAATGGAAAGGGTTCTGATATCTAAGACATATATGCAGCTACAAATATGAATTACAGAATAAATATTATTTCGGAATGTTAGCATCACCTTTGGAGAATGTTTTAAGTTACTGCTTTCATGGTATTACCTCCACTAGACAATCAAGAAACTAGATCTTAGGCCCTGCCTGCACAGGAAAACTGAAGTATAATTGAAGCATAATTTATAAGACAAAATCCCAGATATAACAGTAAAGTACCAAGTACGGCAGTTAAGCTCTGTACTCAGCGATCCCCACAGGCTAGAACTCATCGCTGGCTTGTGCAGAGGTACATGCCATTATGCCTTCACTAATACTATCATCTCTCCCAACAAGCTTATAGATGGCATTGACATAACAATCAGTGACACAATTACATCTGCGTTCACCTGCGCAGGCAGATCCAGGCAGGGAAAGCCAGAGCAAGCAAAATAAACTCAGGTCTACATATTGAACAAACATTCCCCGGCAACAAGGGAGAGGATTACTCAGCTTTCAAAACAACTATGAAAAGCAGCAGCATTGCTACCCACAGCCCTTACCAGGTAATGCCTGGCACTCTTGCTGCCGCTGGTCCCACTGGCAGTTGAGGTGCAGCGAGCAGCTTTTGCAGCTGGTCAATTTATTGCAGATCTGTTCATTCCTCACATGACATTTGGTGTAGTTTTTAACCGACTACAAAAATAAACCAGACAAAATGAGGTTTCAAATGCATGTCAAACTGTCAGTCAAAACCGAATCAACACAACAGGTGGATCTCTCCCTCCAGAGAAATCACAGACACCTAAAAGATAAATTGACTTTAAGGTCTTTGTATATCCTTACTAGTTGTAGAGAACACAAATTTCATCTCCAGAAAACAAATCACTCCATACATCCTACACAACTAACTTTGAGTGGATCAAATAGCACTTTGAAGATGATACTTGCCTGGACAGCAACCAGGAAGACCTTAAATAACTACATGAAATCTTTATTTCTTAGATAATTAAGGGATACCGGAAGTTGCAGCCAGGTGGAGGTCTGTCTCTTCTACTAGACAACTAGCAACAGAACAAGGGGACACAGTCTCAAGTTTTGCCAGGGGAGGTATAGGCTGGATGTCAGGAGGAAGTTTATCACAAAGAGATTGATTGCCATTGGAATGGGCTGCCCAGGGAGGTGGTGGAGTCGTCGTCCCTGGAGGTGTTCAAGAAAAGCCTGGATGAGGCACTTAGTGCTATGGTCTAGTTGACTGGATGGGGCTGGGTGATAGATTGCACTGGATGACCTTGGAGGTCTCTTCCAACCTGGTCTATTCTATGATTCATCCTATGTAGGTTACAGCAAACCAAATAATCAAACAGTATAACAAATTCCCCAAGGTACAGACATAAAAATAATTGCACATCACTAAAGGTGTGAGAATATGTTCTACCTTTTTTTTAATGAATTAAATAAAAATAGGAGCTATAAAACAGCAGCCAGAATACACAAGGATTTGTCCAAAATTTCAGCCATGCTTGTCTACAGATTTAACTGCAAATTGCTAGGCAGCACAGCTATCATGAAATGTACAGAAGCTACAGTTTTGTCAAACAGTGACCTAAAAGTAGGAATAACATTATTCCTTCAGTACCTTTACTGCTAACATTATAACATTATAGCTTTAGTATACAAGAAAAGGAGTAAACATTGAAGGAATTTTTACATGGGGTTTTTGTTTGGTTTGTTGGGTGGAGTTTTTTTCCTGAAAATTGAGGTCTTCCTTTCCAAGTTAGACATTTACAATACTAATCTTCTTTGCCTCCACCAAGTACTTTTAATTAAAACATAATATTTATACCTTATTTAATAAACTGCGCTAAATCCTCAGCCATCAGCTTATCTGTGAGGTTGTCTTTACTAACTGAATGTCAAGGTAATAATTACAGCTTTATACAGATGATACAGTTGAAGTTGGAAGGGACCTCTGACCACCTTGTTAGAGAGAGGAAAGGTTTGTTAGGGTTGGACAAGAGATTCATTCATGCAAAAATGGATTGAACTTAGATGGCAACTGTATGGTTTATATGACTATCTCCAGTTGTTATCCTTCCTAACAACCTCCTGGAGTATGATAAAGAACATGTAAAAGGGCAATACGACGAAAAGTTACACAGTTACTGGCACTGGAATAGTAAAGTGATGATACAGCATCAACCTCCTACAGTCAGGAGAGAAGATGATCAGTTAAAATGTTAAAATGAATTTTCCATTTCATATAGGGCCAACTTCATTCCTCTTGAACATGATTGCTGCTTAGGGATGTGTTCATTGCCTTTGTTGGATCAGATAGCCATTAGTGAGCTTGTATAAGAGGTACTCACTATTGTTCTGGTCTAATAAGAAAGGCTACTGTGAAGCAAAAAGAACTAGAGAAACGGTTCTACAAGAAGGTGTCCACACCATTGAATGAAACAGATCCAAAGGCTATGCCATGGAGTAATAGACTATCTAGGTCAATAAATGCAAACAAACAGTAAAGAAGAAAAAGTCTTTGGTACAAGATCACATTTGCAGAATCGCAGAATCACAGAATCAATCAGTTTGGAAAAGACCTTCAAGATCATCAAGTCCAACCTACCAGCCAACGTTATCTAATCAACTAAACTATGGCTCCAAGGAACACATCCAGTCTCCTTCTAAATACCTCCAGGGATGGTGACTCCACCATCTCCCCAGGCAGACCATTCCAATCTATCTTTCTGTGAAGAATTTCTTCCCAACTTCCAGCCTAAACCTCCCCTGGTTGAGACTATGTCCCCTCATTGTGTCACTGGTTGCCTAGGAGAAGAGACTAATCCTCACCTGACTACAACCTCCTTTCATATAGTAGTAGACAGCAATAAGGTCTGCCCTGAGCCTCCTTTTCTCCAGGCTAAACAACCTCAGCTCCCTCAGTCTCTCTTCAGGGCTGTGCTGCAGACCCCTCACCAGCCTTGCTGTCCCTCATTTCAGTCAGTCACGACACATATTCACAAACTTCAAAGTGAATTTTAGAGTGCAAGTAACCATAATCTGCTCATTTACAATAATTGAAATAATCACTTTCAACACTTTGTGATGCCAGTCAAAATCCTTAGGATCTGATGGGTTTTTGAAAATTCTGTACTTTTTAGTGATAGTACTCAGCTCTGGAGAGGTCACACCTCGAGTATTGTGTTCAGTTTAGGGCACCTTAATACAAGAGGGATGTTGAGGTGCTGGAGCAAGTGCAGAGGAGGGTAGTGAAACTGGGGAAAGGCCTGGAGAATAAATCTTATGAGGGCCAACTGAAGGAGCTGGAGATGGTTATTTTGAGGAAGAGAAGGCTGAGGGGACATCTCATTGCTGTCTAGAACTACCTGAAAGGAGGTTGTGGAGAGGCTGCTGCTGGTCTCTTCTCACAGGTAATTAGTGATAGAACAGGGAGGAATAGCCTCAAGCTGTGACTGGGTACGTTTAGACTGGACATTAGGAAAAAAAAACTTTTCCCAGCAAGAGTGGTCAGGCATTGAAATGTGCTGCCCAGGGAAGTGGTTGAGTCACCCACCCTGGATGTGTTTAAAAAGTCATTTGGATGTGATGTTTGGCAATATGTTTTAAGGGTGCACCTTGTAGAGTAGGGTTGGACTTGGTGATCCTGAGGGGCTTTTCCAACCTGAATGCTTCTGTGAATCTGTGATACATATAGATTACAATTTCCCAAGTAAACCAAGATATTTGTTCTACTGCTTTCCAATAATGAAGTGTGTTTTGTGCTGGTTATTTAATGTTGAAAATAAAATTCAAAGTACTGGTGACTATTTTGTAATAATGCTCTTTATTGTATTCCCTTATTCCCAGTACTTATTTCCCTTAAATCCAATTTAAACATTGCTTGCCTGAAAATCTCATTAGTTCAACGCAGATGTGAATTCAATAGGTAATTCATATTAACACAATATTAAGGTTATAACTTAAGCTACCAAATCCAATGGAATTCAGAAATATGACAGCCCATCTGTTACTGAAGGTCTATATTGCTGTAGGATATTTATAATGTTTACACACCAAAGCATGAGTAAATCAAGTTATATATAAGTTTCCCACTTATGTCTGATTTACTTAGGGGTTTTTTAGTACTGATCCTGAGATGGTAGAATACAGACAGAGCTATGAACTGCAGTGATTTTCTACATCTCCACTGTAGAGTGAAAATATTACAGTAGTTTATCTTAGAATTTTGGAAATTGCTGTTAAATAATGTACCCCTCTCCTCCTCCTGGATTTTTCAGGTTGTTTACCTAGTCTATCTGTAAATTATTAAGTTAATAAATTTACTACTATTTCTCCCAAGCTACTCCCATATCTTACTACTGGATACTCAGTAGTCTTAATTTTTTTTCCTCCAAGATAAATTCAATGCTATTTGTAACTCATTCTACTACTTTGCACGTTTCCTCTTGACTATACTTTGAAGTCTCCAAATGTAGGCAGATTCCTATGATTATCATTACTGCATTAGTGTAGCACCTAATGACTCTCATCACGAAACAGGAATTGGAACAGGCTGCCCAGAGAGGTTGTGGAGTCTCCTTCTCTGGGCACTTTCAAAGCCCTCATGGATGCATTCTTGTGTGAACTACCCTAGAGGATCCTGCCTTGGCAAGGCGGTTGGACTCAACAATTTCTGGAGGTCACTTCCAACCTCTAAGGTCCTGTGATTTTGTGAAAGAGGCTGCTAAACTTTTAGGAAGCAGTGCAAGCATTACCAAAAAAAAGAAGACAACTATTCTTGTCTTTAAGGCATGGTATAAAAACATGTAACAATGTAGAAATGTAGTACTATTTGCACTATCCTCTAGTATCCTGTATCTCCCAGCAAGATCTTCTTTATCATATTCTTCATGGGTTCTACTGCATTTAGTTTATGTTGCCACACTCAGATACAAAAAACTTTTAAACCACATACCAGCAATACTGTGAAGAATTAGGCAAAATGCATCAGAATCATTGAGAACAAGATGCTTAGGATATTGAAGATGAAAGTGTCAAAATGCAAGATGACTGTAGCAGACTTAAAAGCAGCGAACTGATAGTGGATACCTATGCAAGCTACTCTACACAAATCAGAAATACAGCACATGGTGGACATAGAACTTCTTCTGAAAAAGCAAAATGAAAGAAGATGTGAGACAGAAGCTAAAGAAGGCAGGTATAAGCATGGCAGGAAGGTGTTTCTCCAAGCTTTAGAAGATGAGAGAATGATATGTAGTGCATAGTTATTTACAAGTCAATCAGACTATTCCTGTTTAAGTTTCCATCTTTGATAGAGGCATCCAATGAAGGAGAGAATAAGTACAATGACATCATTTCCTTCTTTCTCCAATATTCTGTTTCAAAGCTGTAACCCAGTCCTGGGCTAGAAGCAAGAGGCTCCATGAAAAGCTTAAAAGAGGAAACTATACAGATATTAATATGCCATGTGTCATTAAGCCTGATTTGGCACAAAATGGTACTAATGACAGTGTTATGGTTGCTCTGGCCCTGTAGCAGTATCTGTATTTGCATTGAACAAAAGTAGAGAAAATGATCTTGATATTTTTAGCATCTGTGGCTCCCTAAGATTTTGTTTTAACTGTAGATAAGCACTACATTTTATTATGGAATAATGTTGGAGCATTAAGTAAAACAGCTGTAGGGAGCATGGGGAATTTCACTGGTATCACTGCTCGAATCAACCTTTACTATCCTTTCTACATGGGTCAAAACCTCTTATGTTTGATGACTGAAAACAGACAGCAAGGCACTACTAGGAGCATGCTGTTCAATATCTTCACTAGCCAGATTGCAGAAGCATGTTGAATGACTCCATATATTTTAAGTAAACTGTTTCCCAGTTGAGCAAGACATGATAACTGTTCACCCACTCAGATTTTTTTTTTTACATCAGTATGTGATGGGCTCTGCATCAGATTGGAGTATGACATACACCTTGATGTTCCCAAGACAGCACAGCAGTGGAATATACTGCCCTGCTAACATGCTGATCCACATTAGACGGTGAGCACAAACAGGTATATAGATCTCATTAAGGCATTAGTACTACTTATGAAGTCAGGCATATTTTGGGGGGCAATTGCCATATTTTGCAGCCTTTCCAATCAGCAGAACAGTCACTGCTTTCCATGACCGTAAAGCCAACGCCAAACTGATTGCTGACCTATCTTTAGTATGCTGGCCACTTGCCATGAAGCAAAAGCAAGAGATTCTAAAACATCGTCTGTCTCATCTGGTTGTTCCACGATCTAAGTTACAAATCCACACCTTTTATACAGCTGCAAAAATGCTCTCCTTGTGATGTTTCTGAGTCTTCAGCTTGTTATCCCTTATTACTACCACAGTATTCTCACAATATTTTCATTTTGTGGGCCTAAGTCCAGAAGTAGCAGTCTACCAAAATGTTCAGTCTGATCCATTTCCACTTCTCCATGTGGTGTCATTCTGTTGATGCTATTTCGTTGGGGTTATGTTGACAGCTGCAAAAACCTGCCTTCATCATCCCCCAGCCAATATACCAATTTTGTAATAGCCACTTTCAACTTAGGGTAGTAACTCTTCTCGATCATTCTGGTAAATTTTCACTATTTTATTCTTTATTAAGTCCACTAACTGCCTTTGCTATCCACTTCAAACCCTGAATAAAAGATGGGAAATGATATAAAGAAGACTGGTGCATCAGTTGCTAATTAAGCTGACAATCCTGGTCACGAAAGGCTGTCAAAGGAGGATGTTGAACTGAGCAGCTTGTGCTAAAATACTCAGTGCTCCACATTTATTAGGAATGATGACAGCTTGCTCCTTAGCAACTGCTTCTTGCTTCAGATTTGAAAACCACAGTTAGAAAATTGGCACGTAATCTAGCACAACACGTTAGTAAGAGAAAAGCCCTTGAAAATCACAAAGGAAATGAACCAACAGTGTCTGGAACGTGAAATCCCCCTGACAGACTTATAACATGGCTGAATTTGTATCTGCATTGCTTTTATTAGCAGTGACTAGCTACAAATGTGAGTGAGCAGAGCTGGCTTTGCTCACCCTGAATAGATAAGGTTTGAGTCAGAGTCAATCCAGCTCACATTTTAATTTGTCTGTTCAGAGAACAAGATTGATTTGCATTTGGATCAAACCAGACAGCAAGCTACTTTTACTAATGGAAGTGTGTAAAGAAAGGCTCTGAACTCAAGTACAGCCTGGAGTCTAGAGCTAGGTGAGAAATATAAGGAGGCAAAATTTAGAGAGCTGAAGTAGTATTACAAGCTTGTCAAAAATCAAATAAGCAAGCAAATAGATTCAGCAGCTGGTGGACAACAACATGTATAAAACACAGCAGCAAGCAATATTAAAAATGCAAAAATATAAACTTGCATGAACCTATACACTTACATTTACAAAGATCAGAACAATCTTACCAAACCATCATAAGGCAGTTAACAGCATGCTAACAGTGGCTCGTATTCCTTTAATGAGATGATAAGTAACTCCATGACTTAAAAGGAAAACATTTCTATGACGCTCAGTGATCAGAACACCAAGACTAATGAGACTGACCCCGTTCTGTTTGAAAGAGGGGGAAAAAAAAACAAAACCAAAAAACCAAATAGCCACCCTTCATGGGCTTCCACGGATTCTGCCTGCATACTGTACACCACATGCACACAAAATCCGAGTTCATATTGACTCTGGGACATTCCAAATGTCATTAATTAGGATAGAATTGCATTTGTCCTGAGATATGCAGAGTGGGCTAGCACCACCCTAGAGACAACATTATGTTTTTGCCCCTGGAATAGGTATCTTTGCTGCAGTCAAACTCTGGCCTCTGCAACATTTTCACTGCAAAAGCCAGACAAACAAGCGACTGTTATTCTACTATACCCCTCTGCATTTGCTGCAACAGGTCTCTGGTTTAGCTAGAAGAGAAACAGCATTAATAACACAAGCACAGATTGGCAAAGACTCACCATGCTACAGTTGCTATTTGCTGAAATGCACTTCTTGTCATCACACCACTGGCACCCGTTTGTGTTGGCAGTGCAGCTCGCACAGTCTGCGTATCGGTAACATCTGTCATCTGCAGCAGCTGTAATACAAATGAAAGTCAAAAAGAAACATTGCACAGAAGGGCAATAATACCGCATTCTAAACGCTGGCTTAGAGCATTTTCTCTTACAGCCTTCATTTGAACCCCAGTCATTCACAGAGGTTTAACTTACCGTAGGAAATTAATTCTTTGCAGCTAATAAGATTTACTCCTTCAGCAAATTCCTTTAGTAACAACTATATTTGAAGGTTTGTGAGGCTCTTATCAACTAAAGGAATATTCACTGATTTGCAGCATGCAAACTTATGCACAGTGTATAAATTAACAGCAACAGAAAATTTATTCAACTACTAATTTTTCACTCCTCTCCTTTAGCACAGAAAAATTTCTTCAGATGCAGGTTTCTGATAAAAATGATAGATTGCTAGGCAAGACGACAATGGTGAAAGTAATAAAGATTAAAAAAACCCTAAGATTTTATTTTATACATCTAATAAAGATTCTAAGTTAGAGTTCTGCATTTACTCTACAATAAATATTTGAGGAAAAGTGCATGTTAAGTCACAGAATCACAGAAACATCCAGGTTGGAAAAGATCCTCAGGATCACCAAGTCCAACCTAGAACCCCACTCCACAAGATTCACTTTAAAGCATATTCCTAAGCATCACATCCAAACCACCCTTAAACACATCCAGAGTTGGTGACTCCACCACCTCCCTGGGCAGTTCATTCCAGTGCCTGACCACTCTCTCCATGAAAAACTTTTCCCTAATGTCCAATCTAAACCTACCCAGTCTCAGCTTGAGGCCATCCCTCCTTGTTCTGTCTCCTATTACCTGTCAGAAGAGATCTGCATCAGCCTCTCCACAACTTCCCTTCAGGTAGTTGTAGACAGACCCTCAATATAAGCCTTCAGGACTTGGACCAGAATTTATATTCTTTAAAACAGTTTAGCACACAAGGGATAACTCCTGTTTAACAGAGGTCAAGAACTTGACAAATCACTGTGACTCAAAACAGGAAAATTCCAATCATCTCCTACACTGATTACTGTGTTTAACTTGCTTCTGGTTTGGCTTCTTTTGTCTAGGGATGATGCAAGTTTGCAAGTTTAAGAGACTCTCTTGCCAGTGAAGCCTTGGTATCCAAGAATGGACCTTTAGAAAAGCCACTAAAATTCAAGCTTATCCTTCAATATTGAATATCAGCAGTTTCTCAGATGATATTCTCAATCTGATAACAGTTGAGTCATGTAGTGAAAAAGAATATGAGAAAAATGGCTTTTGAAAGAATATTACTACTAAAACTGGAAGGATTTAACAGCAGTGAAGTGGTCCTGTCCACACTTCTTTGAAATAGAATTCTACACACCTCATCTCTTGCAAATGTAATTATAGTTTATTCCCACTGCAGCAGCTGTGCTTTAGAAAATGTTCTTTCATTTATTTATTTATTTTCCTTCACTCTCTTATTTGCTTTGTTCAGTTTTTTAAACGCCTGTTGATATGATCAGCTTTTTATAACATCCACTTTCATCTTTATTACCTCAGAATTTGGAGTCTCAAGATTTTTCTTTTTATAAAGAACTGAAACTTTCTAAATGCTATGAAACTGTACAAAAATAGGCCTTCAAAAAGCTTTACCTGGATAACCTTTTTGGTATACAATACACCTTTTTTAAAGTTTCCTGTTCAGAAACAAATAAAAGCTAACAGGGGGGAAAAAAGGAAGCTGTTTTGAAGCATTGATTAATAGAAGAGAATTTTTGTACCAAACATTAAAAGTGGACTGGCAGCTTAATTGTACGGTAATTTGTGCATGTAGCACACAGCCAAAGTCTGGTTAGCAATTTTATACTGTGCTGAGAGGAAAAAGGCCCAGAAAAAATAGCAGGTGTATGTAGCAAAGATGCATATTCCGCTCACGTGAAGTATAAGGACTGCATTTTCGCAAGCAATTTATTTGTGACAAATACTCAGGAAGAGGGTGTCACAGTTATTCCTAACAGTAAATTGCTGTTTCAAACAATGTAGCTATCACAATGCCACACAGAAATTCACATGACAAACCTGAACCCATTTTGACATGCTGCACCAAAGGGCTTGTTTGCCTAAGTTTGTTTCCAGCTGTGACTGTACAAATGCTGCAGTTTGATAGGCAAACTACTTGAAGCAGCAGTGCTTTGCCTTTCACTTAATGGTACGTACAGATGTGAGCTGCCATACGCCTGTAATACCAGATTTTACTTGCAGTGGCCATCTGTGCTCTGACTGCTGTTATGCAGAAAAATAGGAAGTTTTTTATGGAAAGATAGACATCCACACCCATGCACAGCTCTGTGTCTGTGTGTGTAGCTTCAGAGAGGAGAAAGCGAAGAGGAAAATGAATTTGGTTGCCATATTTCAGAGTTCTTTGTAAATGCTTCAAACACACTGAGCCAAATCCAATCTGAAGTCATGAATCAAACAATGGCTTAGATTGGAAGGGACCTTAGAGATCATCTACCCCAACCTCCCTGCCATGGACACCTCTCAACTAGACTTGGCTGCTGAAGGCCTCATCCAACACCACCAAGGGAGAAGGCATCCACAACCTCTCCGAGCAACCTGTGTCAGAGTCTCACCACCCTGACACTGAAGAACTTCTTCTGAATATCTACTCTAAACCGTCTCTCCCTCAGCTTAAAACCACTCCCCATTGTCCAATCACTAGACATCCTTACAAAACATCCCTCTCCAGCCTTTCTGTAGGCTCTCTTTAGGTATCAGAAGACAGCTATAAGATACCACAGAGTCTTCTCTTCTCCAGGCTGAACAACCCCAGCTCCCAATTTCTGTCCTCATAAGAGAGGTGCTACAGCCCTTGGATCATCTTTGTGGCCCTCCTCTCCAGGAATTCTATGTCCCTCTTATGATGGGCAGATAATTTATGCTACAGTCATTTTATGCCTTAACTCCTGTTACATCTTGTGTTCCCTGGCACCTTGAACTTGTGCTATTTTGCACTTAGTTTTTAGTATGTAAAGTTAAAAAAAACAAACAATCCAGAATTAAATTACTTTTTAAAATCAATCCCTAAATCCCTGAATTTGGTGTTCTCAAGATTGAAACATTCTGAACAGTCCTGCCACTAGTTCCACTTAGTCTCTGGGCAGGGCAGGACATGCAGACATGATATTTGGGGCTTTTCCCTGTTCATCTCCTACCTCACATTGCAATTCTGACACTGCAAGACTAGAATTACCTGATTTCTTAGGGCATTTTGCTCTGAGGATGTTATTAGCATGTCCAGATTCCCAGGATTCGCAGTGTTTCTTGTTCCACAGACACCTTATCCCTGGACGGGCATTTTTACACAGCTCTTCATCTCTGAATGCTTCACAGTTTGGAGGCTTGTACACGAGGATGTCATTCAAAAGAACACTTGAAAACCCTCCAAAGATATACATGGACCTATCAGGAAAAAGCAAGCAAAAAGTAATTGTTATTGTAGCTATAGATATATTTTCTGGATTTCTTCTCTGTCAATAAACATTCATAACACATAATACTGTAAAAAAAAACAACTTTCTCCACCCTTCTTAATAAACACTCTGACAGTGGCTCCATTGTGAAGATTTAAGTTTTTCAACTTATTTCTCCATGAAAGTTTAGAATAACAAGGAAAAAAAATGCTCAAAGAGCTCTGTGCTCTATGTGTTAGTGAGTGACATTCCAAATGCCTGGAAAGAAGAGCTGTGCAGGAATCTCCTCATTTTTTTGAGCTAGATAATGAGAATAGAGTGTGAAATAATAGGCTGCAAGAAATGAGAACTTTTTTTCTTGAAGAACATTTCAAAGGCAGTCAGTAATAATTGGCAGATGGTTATTTCTTTTTGGTAGCACGTCCAGTGTAGTAGCTGCTGACAGCAAAAGCAGCTTGAGATCCTACCCTACAACATTTCCATTAAAAAAGGAGAACCTTAGTCTCATAATTTCATCTTCAGGGCTTAGGGTGGAGAAGAAAGCAGAATTGAGCCATTCCAACTCCAGAAAATTTCACATCCATCCCATCAGGGCCTAGGGAATAAATCTTATGAGGAGCAATTGAGGGAGCTGGGGATGGTAAGTTTGAAAAAGAGGAGGCTGAGGAGTGACCTAATTGCTGTCTACAGCTACTTGTAGGGACATTGTGGACAGGCTGCTGCTGGTCTCTTCTCTCAGGTAACTGGAGGCAGAACAAGGAGAAATGGCCTCAAATTGAGACTGGAGAGATTCAGATTGGACATTAGGAAAATGTTTTTCCAGAGAGAGAGTGGTCAGGGACTAGAATGAGCTGCCCAGGGAGGTGGCAGAGTCACCAATCCAGGATGTGTTTAAGGGTGGTTTGGATGTGGTGCTTAGAGATATGGTTTAAAGTGAATCTTGTAGAGTGGGGTTCTAGGTTAGACTTGGTGATCCTGAGGATCTTTTCCAACCTGGATTTTTTTGTGATTCTGTGATCTCCTATTTCTAGACGATGAAGCTTCACCAGGCTCCCCTATTTATAATAAACTAGGGAGTAAGCAATATATTTAATATAGTCTAGGTGCTCGCAGGCTCTTTTTTCCTGCAAGTGGTTAACAAGGAAAACTGAATCAGTATCCTCAAAACTTGCTTTTTCCATGAAGAAAAAAAAAATGCTTCCATGGTTTGGATTTTATGATTGTCAAAACAGAAGGAATTGCAGCACGCTTCAAAAAGGAGATTTCTCTTGCCACATCTAAGTGAAGATTCCAGTTGGCACAGAAATTCAATTTCACTGCAGTTCCCAGTAGTAAGGAAACACCTCAGCACACCAGCAGGTTCATACAAAAAGCTACTGAACAGATTCCACAGCATGTATGATCAATGATTAGCTGTGCTGATTACCTAAGACAAGCAAAGACCCTATAAAGCACTGCTTTTCATGCTAATAAATGACATCAGTTGTACAGCATTGAATCATATTGCATCCAGGTATAATTTCTGTCACAGGTTTTTCATTCAGAAAAATCAGCCAGGAAATTTTAAATGAAAATTAATTTACCCATTACTGACAACAGCAGTGTGACCAAATCTGTTGACATCACGATGTAGATTAGGTTTTGGTAAAATCTTCCATTCATCACAAGCTGAAAGAGCAGAGAAAAGCACATGAAAACATATAAAATAATACAGAGTTTTCAGGTACATACATGCAAAACAGATATTATCAGACACACTTTCCTATTTTAAGTATCAACTACTTCACTGCCTTTTTGTCTCCACTCCCTTTCTGTTTCCACTCTGAAAACAGACCATCTTTACCTCATCCTCCTAGCACGCTTTCATCACCCCTTGGTCTCACAAACTCTGAAACAAAACTTGTCTGACATACTTAAATCCACTCTCAACGTTAATTTCTAGGATTGAATCATAGAATCAATCAGGTTGGAAGAGACCTACAAGATCATCCAGTTCAACCTATCACCCAGCCCTAGCCAGTCAACTAGACCATGGCACTATATGCCTCATCCAGGCTTTTCTTGAACACCTCCAGAGATGGCGACTCCACCACCTCTCTGAGCAGCCCATTCCAATGGCAAATCACTTTCTCTGTCACAAACTTCCTCCTAATATCCAGCCTATACCTCCCTCAGCACAACTTGAGACTGTCCCCTTGTTCTGTTGCTGGTTTCCTGAGAGAAGAGACTGACCTCCACCTGGCTACAACCTCCTTTCAGGATCTGGTTTTGTTTGTTTTTTTTTTTTTTCCTATTGTTCTGCCACATCAGCAGGTTTTGACAGACTTTTTTTTTCCTGTCAATCACACCTGANTTTTTTTTTTTTTCCTATTGTTCTGCCACATCAGCAGGATGTGACAGACTTTTTTTTTTCCTGTCATCACTACCTGAAAGCTAAGCTGCTTTTTTTCCACTCATAATAATCTGTTTTTTTCTGCTGTTCAAATATGTTCTTTAGTCAAATTTCATAGGATCCTTTTAGAGCCTTTATTTGTAGGGATATGCATTTACCAATGTGTATCACAGATCAGTGATATACACACTAAGAGTCTTTAACCATATTCCATTAATGCCATTTTGTAATTTTTGGTCCTTCCTTTCATTTATTTTTAATTAGGCTTTAATTGGGTAGATGCCCATTTTGAATACATCGCTGATGGATTTTCCAGAGAAGGAATTAATATGCATAGAGATTGTAGTACACTTCTAAAAGCTGCAGGATTTAAGCACACTGCATTTACTGGTTTTGAAAAGCTGTATTTGTGTTGTGCAAAGACAAGCCAACAGGTACTCCTTCTAGATGTGTTTGTTGAGTAGGTGCTCAAAGAGCCTGTCAGCAACACTTATCTATTGTGGCATTTAGCAAGGCTGGAGCACACGCACGGACATCCTGGTTGATTCTACGATTCTATGTCCCTTTATTATACAGTTCTCTACCTTCACAGCCCATTTCAACACCCACAATGACAACCATTGTCATCAAGCGATCAGTAACATTCCCCTAATGTTACACACACTCAAATTAGCCAGAAGACTTCAATTCCTGTGTGGCACTTAGGATGGCAGTGAACTTATTTCTTT
Source organism: Tricholaema leucomelas (assembly GCA_013400475.1). Lineage (NCBI taxonomy): Eukaryota > Metazoa > Chordata > Aves > Piciformes > Lybiidae > Tricholaema lacrymosa > Tricholaema leucomelas. Next base: position 45,246 of record WAAF01003200.1, on the reverse strand, counting down.
TCATAAGTGCTTTAAGATAAACTACCACTCCTCCAGCTGTGCAGCCCATCTCATTATCCCCTTACTTCTGGTACTTCGATTTAAGTATGCTACTAATTACTTTCCTTTCACCAAATATTTGAAATGAATGTTGTATCATCAAATTAACTGTTCAAGTGTATTTCTTTTAGGACTGCTCTAGGAGGTTTCACTAATGTGGTTTCCTTTTTCTGTCCTCATAGAATCATAGAATGAACCAGATTGGAAGAGACCTTCAAGATCATCGAGTCCAACCTATCATCCAGCCCTGTCCAACCAACCAGACCATGGCATGAAGCACCCCATCCAGGCTTTGCCTAAACATCTCAAGGGACAGTGATTCCACCACCTCCCTGGGCAGCCCACTCCAATGCCAATCACTCTCTCTGTGAAGAACTTCCTCCTAACATCCAGCCTAGACCTCCCCTGGCACAACCCGAGACTGTGTCCGCTGCTCTGCTGCTGTCAACCTGGCAGAAGAGACCAACCCCCACCTGGCTACAGCCCTCCCTCAGGTAGCTGTAGACAGCAATTTCAGTAGGGGTTTTTTTTTCCCCCTATTTGAACCTTACTGACTTCAAATATTTGGTTGCCACCATAACAGAAATTTGGAGCACCAACTTCAAACAGAGCAAAGAAAGCACTTTTCTACAGAGCAAGGAAAGTATTTCTAGACTTTATCATCATAACATGCTTTGGAGATAGATAAGGGAAACTTTCAGAAAAAAACTTTGATATCAAAGTTTTGAGAGAGGGGGCAGGCAAGGGGTGGGGGGCACACAAACCAGTAACAAAAATCTGCTATGCACACAAAGCTAAAGATTAAAACAAAAGCTGAAAAGCAGTTGGAGGAAGAGAGATCTCTCCAATTTAACACAAATAAAAGTGTGGGTTTATTTTATACACAGGTAATAGATCTTTGATAATTATGTTGTCCTTTCAGATAGTCTCAGTGAAAACTTACTTGTGTTTTGCCTTAACGTGGTTTGAAATGAGAATAATTGTTTTTTTTCTTTTAAATACTGACAAAGCTATCAATTTGGATGACCTGACAGAAATGACCTGATTTCTCTGTATACCCTCCATAATACACGGTGCACAACTGTAGAAACTGCAGAATGAGAGTTTGCACCACAAAGAAGCAGAGGCATCCTATAGAAAGCAACAGTCAGAAGAGGTCTGGCATACAGCAAGACTGTGTGGAGCACACAAACCCCAGCTGTTTCCAGTGTTTTAATACACTGGTTATGCAGGCTGGATTTTACATAGTACTGCTGAATTAATGCATCTGTAAGATTCCAATGACAAACAAATCTAAGCAAGATATACTTCATTTTAAAATAGGGAATAACTTATGTGAGCTGCAGATGTGATTACAAAAATCAAAGCAGAGCACATTTCAAGAATGCCTGCTCAAGGTTAAAGAAATTTAAGCAGAGTACAAACAGGAGTAAGAATAAAATTACATAAAATAAAATCCAAAGCCATTCTCTTCCCTCCCTGGCTTAATACAACAAAAATAGATATGAAGAAACTCAAGAGGTACAATTTGTCTTCCAGGCTGGTGTCAGAGAGAGCCTAAGTCACTCTAACTGCCAGCCTCGCTTGTCCTGTTCTCATTCTCACTGTCAGAACAGCTCATCTCTGCTAATGCTGCTCTTCTCACACTTCTAATGCAGCAAATCATTCATGGTATCACTTTGTCCTGGGCACAGTTAGCGACCTGTTAGCATACCATGCTGAAAGCAAGGTCACAGAAGGGTGGGCCTAGCACAGGAGTGGGGACAGGATGGCATGGTTACTGGCAAAAGCACAGCGGGAGTGGACAGACTGAGAGCTGGGCGAAGAGGAACCCAATGAGGTTCAACATGGACAAGTGCAGAGTCCTGCACTCGGAAAGGCATCATAAATTGCAACAGTACAAGCTGGGAGGTGATCTTCTGGAAAGCAGACCTGTGGAGAAGGATCTGGGAATCCTGGTGGACAAGAAGCTATCCATGGGACAGTAATGTGCCCTTGTGGCCAAGAAGGCCAATGGGATCCTGGGGTGCATTAAGAGTGTGTCTAGCAGATTGAGGGAGGTTCTCCTCCCCATCTACTCTACCCTGGTGAGACCTCACCTGGAATACTGCATTCAGTTTTGGGGTCCTCAGTTCAGGAGGGACAGAGATCTACTTGAGAGAATGCAAGAGAGCTAAAAAGATGATTAAGGGGCTGAAAGCACTGCCTCATATAGGAGGAGAGACTGAGGGACCTGGGGCATTTTGGTTTGGTGAAGAGAAGACTTAGAGGGGATCTATTCAATGTCTATAAATATCTGAGGGCTGAGGGTCAAGAGAGAGGGGACAAATTCTTTTCAGTTGAGCCTTGTGATAGGACAAGGCGCAATGGATATAAACTACAACACAGGAAGTTCCACCTCAACACAAGGCAGAACTTCTTTACTGTAAGGGACACAGAGAAAGGTTATGAAGTCTCCTTCTCTGGACACTTTCAAGACCTGTCTGGATGCATTCCTGTGTGACCTGTGCTAGAGTCTGTGGTCCTGCTCTGGCAGGGGGGTTGGACTTAATGGTCCGTGGAGGACCTTTCTCATCCCTAACATCCTGTGATCCTGTGAATATACCACTGGGCTGATCCAAGCTTCCACACAATCACAGCCTGAGCCCTTAAAGAGTCAAAGTGAAACTGTGGCTGTGATAGATAAACCAATGTCATCCTTTTGTAAACTGGAAACAGAAACTAAAAGCACATCATTACCAGAGTCACACAGATAGTCCAAACAGCCAGAATTTCAGCACCAGATGTGGACTCAATCAACTTGGAAATATGAAGAATGTGAAAGTATAGTAAGCTTAATTTACTGTCTTACAGGAGGAATGCATCCTCAAAATCTTGCCTCTTTCTGAACTTCTGCCTTCTGTCACTATCATTGCTAACATTATTACCATCTCTCTCACAATTGTGGTAATTTTTATTTTCTTTACTTCAATAGAATCACAGAATATTAGGGGCTGAAGTGGACCTTGAAAGGTCATCCAGTTCAACTCCCCTGACAGACTAGGATTACCTATACCAGATCACACAGCAATGCATCATCCAGGTGGCTCTTGAATATCTCCAGAGATGGGAGAACCCATAACCCCCCTGCACAGCTGTTCCACTGTTCTGTCACCCTCACAGTGGAAAAAAAATCCTCCTCATGTTTACATGAAACTGCCTATGCCTCAACATGATGGAATCATGAAAGTACATAAATGCCAGACAGATATTCCCAAAACAGGTTCAACAGAGGAGACCACAACCCTAGGGCACCAACCCTACAATCAGAAGCTTCAGATGAAGGTATGAGAAGTATTAAAGTTGTATTCCTCATAAAACAGCATAAGACTGGCAGGTGACATCTCCGTGGTGTTTGAAGAACTTAAGAAATTCAGGCTAAGAGCAATGTTGTTTATTGGAAATAGCATTTTTACACTAAAACCAGACAAAAAAACTCTTGCTGTTATACTCTGAAATCAAGTTCTTGCTGCTCTAAGTCACTGCACATTAAGAGAAGAAGCAGAACAGTGCTCACACACCTTTGGTGGTAAAAGGCAGCTGTTTTTTAAAACCCACAATAAATTTTCATCTGCTGTCAGAAAGCATTGACTTTTCTGGGGTTTTTTTTGCTTTGCTTTTTGTACTTTTACAAACATATATACAAATACATAATATTTCCTGTACTTTGAAATTTATTTAAGAACAAGAGGGATTTAATGCCAAAGGAAAACTATAAAACCATAATAAAAGCTGGTTCTGAGATAAGAAACCCGTGAGGGCTGGAGATATAATAATTCCTTTCTGGCTGATGGTATTTGTCAAACTGGCAGCTCTTTTCAATAGAGTACAAGGAAAAAAAGGGGGAGGGAAGCAGGTTACAAATAGCCTTCTCTCTTATCTCCTCCTAGCCTTCTCAATGACTACTGAACACTGAACAGAGCATTGTGCAAGACTTTCGCTCAGCTTTAGCTGAGCTTTAACTCTCTCTGTAGACTGGTTCATAAAAAGGAGTTACCCAACTGAATTTTGGTGGATTTTGGTAAAGAATCAAATTGAATTTGTCCCTGTTTTTCATCTTCAAACTTCTAAATATTTCAAAGTACCTAAATTTCCAGACTCACTGTCCAGTTTCAAGGAGAAAGTGGCAAACAGCAAAGAGAGTGATTTTCAACATTGTTTATTGACATTACAGCCTCCTCTGCATTTCATCTGTTGTATTAAGTCTAATAAGGATGTAAGCTGTAAGGAGCAATGAATAAAATAGTTTCCTCTGTAAAGTCTCACGCATACTTAAGGTATTATACAGAGAGTAACTGGAAGATATGGGGTTGGTTGCATTTACCATTGTCTCTGTATCTGGGTGTAACATACAGCAAGCACTTTTGAGGAATACGCTGCTCTCAGTAGAAACAGTTACTAAGCAGATGAAGGCTTGACACTATTCATCCCAAGCTGATTAGCAGAATTCTTAGTCACTGAACAGGACAAGGAGAACTAGAGGAGCTTTTCTTTCTGTTAGTAAGGCTTCTTCTTCAAGAACAACTTGTACTACATTGTATTGTTATAAGAAAAAGATTCATACTCACTCCTGCCTAGTGTAGATCAAATAGTTAGCGGAAGAAATAGAAGTGGCTCAGGGAATGACTTGATCAGTCACACAAACTCATGAAGAAAAAAAGGAACCAGATTTGAGGTGATCCAGCTGATGCTGGCAGAAGGAAAAGCCCAGCTGAATTTTGCATAGGGTAGCACACTCCAGGGTCCACACTCCAAGACAGGTCTCAACATCCTACACTTTGTCCAGTAAACTGTATCCCTCTCACCTACATCCTAGTAGTGATACTGCATTACTGGTGTCAGAGAGGATTAACAAGACATTTTACAGTAAAGTTCTCAGTGTTGCAGCGGTAAGGACAATTTCACAACCGCACAACTCAGATGGGAATCTAAGCTACCTGTAAGAGGTGGAGACACAAAGAAGGTGTTCCTAAGAATTCACTGAGGACCATGAAGGCTCCATTGATGAGAACACTAAAAATACTATCAGTTAGGTCAGCACAAAGGTACTGTAAGAGCATATACTTCAAGGCAAAAGGAATACACTGTCGTACATAGTATACATTGTACTAGCACAATGTATTCAGATGTTACTGGGATTTCTTCCAGTATGATTCTACAGAAAGGGAACAACCATATTTCTGATCAATGTTGCCACATCACTAAAATACACAAACTTAAGATTCACTCCAAAACGTTTAACTCCATTACATTCAAATCTGAATTACACTCACGAAGCTGTTTCAAAAATTATGAGGGGCAAGCAACTGATGTCATTTACCTGGACCTGAGCAAAGCCTTTGACACTGTCCCACACCACATCCTGGTCTCCAAGCTGGTGAAACATCGTTTTGATGGGTGGACCACTAGATGCATAAAGAACTGGCTTGATGGCTGCACCCAAAGACTGATTGTCAATGGGTCCATGCCCAAGTGGAGGCCAGTGATAAGCAAAGTCCCTCAGGGATCGGTCCTGGGACCAGTTTCGTTCAACATCTTTGTCGGTGACATGGACAGAGGCATTGAGTGCACCCTCAGCAAGTTTGCTGATGACACCAAGCTGTGTGGTGCAGCAGACAAGCTGCAGGGCAGGGATGCCATCCAGGGGGACCTGGGCAGGCTGGAGAGGTGGGAACAAGCCAACCTCATGAGGTTCAATAAGACCAAGTACAGGGTCCTGCATCTGGGTCGAGGCAATCCCAAGCGCAAGTACAGCCTGGGCAGTGACTGGCTGGAAAGCAACCCTGAGGAGAGGGACTTGGGGGTGCTGGTGGATGAGAAGCAAAACGTGAACCAGCAGTGTGCACTTGCAGCCCGGAGGGCCAACCAGAGCCTGGGCTGCATCAGGAGAAGTGTGGCCAGCAGGTCGAGGGAGGTGATTCTCCTCCTCTACTCCTCTGTGCTGAGACCCCACCATGAGTACTGCATCCAGTTCTGGAGCCCCTATTACAAGAGGGATGTGGACATGCTGGAGTGTGTCCAGAGAAGGGTCACTGGGTTGATCAGAGGGCTGGAGCACCTCTCCTATGAGGACATACTGAAAGAGTTGGGGCTGTTCAGTCCAGAGAAGAGGAAGCTCCGAGGTGACCTTATTGTGGCCTTTCAGTATCTGAGGAGGGGCTACAAAAAAGTTTGGGAAGGACTTTTTAGGTTATCAGATAGTGACAGGACTAGGGGGAATGGAGCAAAGCTGAAGGTGGGGAGATTCAGACTGGATGTGAGGAGGAAGTTGTTGAGCATGAGAGTGGTGACAGCCTGGAATGGGTTGCCCAAGGAGGTGGTTGAGGCCCCACCCCTGGAGGTGTTTAAGGCCAGGCTGGATGGGGCTCTGGCCAGTCCGATCTAAGGTAGGGTGTCCCTGCCCGTGGCAGCAGAGTTGTAACTAGATGATCCTTGTGGTCCCTTCCAACCCTGACTGATTCTATGCAAGTACCTACTTGTCTCCAGTTCAAGTTTGGATTTACAAACAAGTCTAAGAGAACTGGGCCTCTACAAGCTGTTAATTTAAAGGTAGTCTCCTTTTCCTTCACCTGATTTATTAAATGTAATCTCAGTTACTTCCAACAACTAGAAAGACCACAAGAGTGACCCTAAAACGACCCTAAAATGTTTGGTAACTCACTTCCAAGTCTACAAAAATTTTGTAGACTGTAAGAGAACACCAAGGAACTAAAATGTTCCCTTAACAGTATATATTATAGAAGCACAGACAAAAAACAAACTGTAAGCATTGAGCAGAAACAAAGCTTATTTACAAATCATCTTCCTTTTCCTCCCCAACCCTGCAATGTCCAACACCACAATCAAGACTAAACAGACAGCACCAGCCTGCCCAGAACGTGCAGATGGAATTCTAAGTGATGTTCTCATTGTTCCTCAGAAAGAATGGAAATGGCTCACACTTCAAAATATTACCAAAATAAACCACCTTATTTTATACAGTTTAATAGTATTTAGAGTAATGATCCAAGACAAAGAGGAAACAGGTTCATTTCCTATCCAATGGCATTTAAACCCACAGAATTTTATCTCTCAGGAAGGTGCCTGAAGTGTTCAAGCTAGGTAACCCTTTACTACTTCAAGTTAGCACTGTTCCACTGAACAGAAGAAAAGGGGGAAAAAAGCCACACCAAAATTTAATATTGGCAGAAACAGGGAGGGAAAGTTGTTAAGACAGTCTCTAAAAAATGTGCAACCACTGTTCCGTACTTTACTTCCAAGATCACTTTTCTGCACTGGCAGGCCAGCTTAGTGACAACCATGGCAGGGGGAGTGGAACTAGATGATCCTTGTGGCCCCTTCCAACCCTGACTGATTCTATGATTCTTTCTACCTTTGGAACTCTGCTATAAAAAAAGGCACAAGAAACTACCTGCTTTGGTTACATTATCAAATCATTTCTCAATTTTAAAGTATTTAAACAGAATTGAAATAGCAATGTATTGCCTCTGCTCAGGCACACACCTGCAGCCCAGCCACACGTACTAAGCAGAATCCAACATCAGATGATGCTGGTATGCTCTCTTTATGTATTATATAAACAGTACTGAAATACAGCTGCCACTAGGAGAAGGCTGCATGGAAGCAGCTACCATGTTCAAACAAACTGGTTTGGCTTTTACAGAGGTCACAGAGAATCACAGAAACTTAGAGGTTGGAAGGGATCTCCAGAGATCACCAATTCCAACCCCTCTGCCATGGCAGGATCCTCTAGGGTAGTTTGCATGGGAAGGCATCCAGGTGGGTTTTGAAAGCCTCCAGAGAATGATTATCCAGAGAAGGTCTCCTGTCAGTCCTTCTCTACACAATTCTAGGGTATCCAGGTATCTTACTAATTGGCATATATATATATATATAAAAATAAATAAAAGAGGACAGAGACTGAATACTTCATACATTGAAACTACAGGAACTCAGGAACATCTGACCTGTTGCAAGACAGCGAAGGGGGAAAGGATCTGGGCATCCTAGTTGATGGGAGGTTGATCATAAGCCAGCAGTTTGCTTTTGTGGCCAGGAGAGACAATGCCATTCTGAGGTGTCCTGCCCCACTATTTTGCCCCAGTGAGGCCACATCTGGAGTACTGTGTCCAGTTCTGGGCCATCCAGTTCAAGAGGGACACAGAACTGCTTGAGAGAGTCCAGTGCAGAGCCACAAAGGTGATTAAGGGAATGGAACATCTCTTAGGAGGAGAGACTGAGGGAGCTGGGGCTCTGCTGCTTGGAGAGGAGGAGACTGAGAGGTGACCTCATCAATGGTTTTATAAATATGTAAAGGGTGAGTGCCAGGAGGATGCAGCCAGGCTCTGCTGGGTGATGCCCAAGGGACAATGGGTGGAAGTAGAGGCATAGGAAGTTTCATGGAAACATGAGGAGGATTTTTTTCTCTGTGAAGGTGACAGAACACTGGAACAGGCTGCCCGGGGGGTTGTTGAGTCTCCCTCTCTGGAGATATTTAAATCTGCCTGGACACATTCCTGTGTGATCCAGTATAGGTGATCCTGCTCTGGCAGGGGGTTGGACTAGATGAGCTTTCAAGATCCCTTCCAGCCTCTAGCATTCAGCAATTCCGTGATCTCCAGCTCTATAAGTTTTAACAAATACATTCAGATGCAGCAAATGTTTAAAATGATTGAATCATACTCTTGGCTCACAGCATTCAGATTTAACTGTCTACAGTTATGCTTGTAGACTAAGTTTAGCACCTACAGAGCAAGCCTCTTGTAAGCTTGGTAAAATTAATTGCTCTCTGGAAGTACTTATCTCCCACCACTAACCAGAGGAGAGTCTGGATTACCAGACTGCATTAGAAACTAATCTTTCAGACAGCTAAACTTAACTGAGATGAATCCCCCTAAATACTCATTGCATATTAATATGAAAAACCACTAAGTGTTTCCATGGACAGCAAAAAGCTGAAGTAATCTACCTGTAAGACTATGTCACATGTAATAAGAGATATGATCAAAAGTACTCTGTGGTCCAACTTGAACATTAATAGTATAGGCTCTATCTCCAGGATTCAGCTGGTTTACAGACAGCACCCATTTTTTACAAGACAGAGCACAACACTTCACCGCTTGCAAGGTGTCTAGGAAACACAATGCTGATAGCATCACATATTTTTTCTTCTGACCATTGTTTGAAAATTCATTGATACAAAGTAAACAAACTTCTGAAACATACTTGCTCCATAATTATTTAATTCTTAGAAAAAGAAGTATTTGCTCTTTTCTGGGAAATTATGTCTGCCCTGGAAGGCTAACAGGCCTATTAGATGTCCTGCTGATGGGGGAAGCAAGGGCAGGAGGAAAACAAAGGCTTGGGCCCTTATGTCCCCTCCCAAAGTGATAAACAGGTACCCACAGGTGTTTAGGTATTTCTTAGTGTCTTGCCCAAATAGGAATAAGCAAGCCCTGGTTTCACCTAATATGGTCAGTTTTGCAAATGCCATTTTGATTGGTGAATCTCTGTGGCCAAAGAAGCCATTACACTCGGGCAAATAACACAAAGTGAGCTAAGTTACAAGCAGGTGTGCTGCTGCTCTGCGCTACCTCTGCCTCACTTCTCTGCCTCAGTGTCTGCTGTTCTGCTTCAGCATGTGCTGCTCTGCTCAGACAATGAGCTCTGCCTCACTGCTCTTGGCTTGGACAACATGTTCTGTTCTGCATCAAGCCTCAGACCAGCCTACCCTGATGTTTTGGGCTTGAACTATCTGGAAACTTAAGTGTTTCAAGTTTACCAAAAGGCATTAAGTGCCTCATGGCATGGTGAGAAGTGCCACCTACATTATGTTCTCTGCACATCAGCAAAAGATCCTACCTGCACCTCTTTGAAACTCCATGCCAAGAGGAACCAGGATCAGATCAGAGATCGCCTCCCTCTTTCCCAGCACCTTGCTAGAAGCCCCTGAATATCTATCAAAATGCCAAGCAGTTCCAACACTGCTGCAAAGTAGCCAGGGACTATCTCGACATTTCTACTCCACTGCTGTAAGTAAAACAAATTTTCCCTAGGGCTCCAGGCTGCCTATTTAGAAGTGGGGCAAAACTAAACCTTTCCAATGTGACCAAACCTTTCCAGTTTTCTGATTCTCCTAAATCAATGAATTGCCCATAAGCATCCTTGTGAAGATTTTCCCAACTGCATTAGAACCCAAATTTAACTGGTTTGTATATAGTTTGAGGGTGGGGCTTTTCAGAAATAAAATAACCACATAGTTTATAATTCCTGCCTCATTAATTGCCACAACTAAACCAATGTCTTTAATGGGTGCTGTGAGGTTGCATGTTTAGTTTGGTGAAAGAGGTAATACAGAAAATTAAGTCCAGATCAAGTCAATCACCACAGATTTACATTTTTTAACAGAATATTTACTACATAGAATCACAGATTTAGCCAGGTTGGAAGAGAATTCCAAGATCATCCAGTCCAACCTGTCACCCAGTCCTGTCCAGTCAACTAAACCATGGCACTAAGTGCCTCAGACAGGCTTTTCTTGAGCACCTCCAGGGACGACAACTCCACCTCTCTGAGCAGCCCATTCCAAAGGGAAATCATTCTCTCTGTGAAGAACTTCCTCCTAATATCCAGCTTATATCTCCCTCAGCACAACTTGAGACTGTGTCCCCTTGTTCTGTTGCTGGTTGCCTGGGAGAAGAGACCAACCCCACCTGGCTACAACCTCCTTTCATGTAGTTGTAGACAGCAATGAGGTCACCCCTTGAGCCTCCTCTTCTCCAGGCTAAACAACCCCAGCTCCCTCAGCCTCTCCTCACAGGGCTGTGTTCCATTCCCCTCATCACCCTTCTCTGGACACATTCCAATACCTCAACATCTCTCTTGAACTGAGAGGCCCAGAACTGGACATAGTACTCAAGGTGTGGAGTGGCTAGTGCTGAGCACAGGGGAGGAATAACCTCCCTTTTGTACTTTAACAGTTTCATAACTCATGGAGAATGTGACTTGCAGGAAGATATTAATGCTGTATAAAACATTCCAATAAATTAGAAAGAAAATACTGCTTCACCTAACAAAAAACCAAAACCCCCCCAAAAAACAGTAGCATGGAACATTGTCAACTAGAATAAAATATTCCCATGTGTTAAAGTCAGAAAGTTACACTTATCCAGACCCTGGGACTCACACTGTTTATTCTCAAGTGCACACTCTCCAACTAAATGGAGACAAATAAGCAATGATGTCCTCTAAAAGGAGGAGGGAGATCTGTTTCATTAAAGATTAAATCCATCTGTAAACTGAAGCAGACACCATCAGATGCCTACAAGAAGCTACACAATATGTATTACAGGGATACAGTTAAAAAAACCCCACTGCTCTGAAAAGCCATTATTCAAAGACTCACTGCAACTGGCAGGAAATAAAACATACATGTCCCATGTATTCAGTTTCCTGATTATTTCAATATGAAAGCAAACATATTGCACTGATATCCATGCAGAAAGCCATAAAAGAGCCATCAGCTACTCTTGTAATCTGCTGATAAACGCTTGCCAAAAATAGATCCAGGCATTATCCACAGACTATTCTCAGCAGGATCATGCACAAGTCTATTTCTCAGAATGCTCTGACACATTTCCTGTTTTCTTACTTCCCAGGACAAGTGGCATTTTAGACCTAATATGACCTGTTTGTTCATACTGCAGCCTATACATAAAACACAGACATGAACATTAGGGAAGCGAAAAAAACTATTTATGGTAAGAACAGCAGCGGCAGTAAACAAGACAGGAAACAGATTATGGACTCATTAAATTCTCTTAGATTTACAGCCTCCACAGTCCTACTGGGATGCTTTTCTGTAACTGCAAAGCTCTAATGGCTGGAACCACTCTACTGACTGAAAGCTTACACTCAGGTAGTCATGTCTTGAGACTGCCTTTTACCTTAAACAGTTCTCCTCCAAAGCGTATTCTTATCATATATTTATAAGCAGCAATCTTTCCTGCTCTCAGCCACTCTTGTGCAAAATTAAATATACCACATCACTTTACTGTCTACTAAAGGTTCCTCATGCTTCAGTCAGCCTTAATACCATGCTGCCAAAATACTACCAAAAAGCAGCACCCATACTTCTTTTCATTAGGAATGCATAGCCACTTCCACAGCCACATGCCACTCCTGACTCAGAAGCTCCTGACATGTCATTTCCTGCAGTTTGGAGGAGAAAATCCTTTCTTAAGTGCATGACTTGCACCTTGCTCCATTAAACATTACCTCACGCTGACTATCATTCCCAATTATCTCATTCTCCCTGAATGACAGACCAGCATCTTCCCAATTCATTGACAGCAAAGTTCTGTGAGGTTCTTTAGGTACTACTAACTTCTGCTTTTGAACTTAGGTAACTGGGAATAAAGTCTCTATTCTGAGATTTGTACAGCATACCAGCATGCTTTGGTGCCTCAGAAAGAAACCTTTTGGTTTTAGCACCATCTGTCATTAAGTCTATCAGAGTAGTCTGAGTTGGAAGGGACCTCCAAAGGTCATCTAGTCTAACCCCCTCTGCAGTAAGTCTCTTCAGCTAGGTCAGGTTGCCCAGAGCCCTGTGGAGCCTCATCTTCTGTCCCATGAAACTAAGCACACTTTGCTAACACCAAAATACACCAACTCTTGCACTTCGTTTAGCAACATAACCACTATTCATATTATAAGACAATAGTAGGCACACATTTTTAACCTGATCATTTTAGCTATTATCCTTGGTCCCATAAACCAAAAACTGAAAGACTATTGCAGAACGAAAGCCTGAGTTTATGATTTGAATACATACTACACATAAATTGAAGGTGTTTGGAATCATGTCTTGAAAGAATCACATTAGCTGGACTTCAGAAATCACCACTGTGATATTTAAAACTCAGATACATACCTATATCATATGCAAGAAAATCAGCAGAAAAACACTTTGCACCATTACTCAGGGAAGTATCATTATGAGTGTTTCCACCAAAAATGAGCATAGCTCCATTGATTATGACAGCTGAATGAAGGTATCTTGCAAAACCACTCTCTTTCAAAATAGTCCTACAAAACACAAGAACAAATTCATACATACTAACACGTGCAAAACTGGAAATACACTCAAAAAGTTATACATTAAAGCAACATAATATACAAGGGAAACACTACAGTAAAGCTTTGACTTACTATTCTGACAAAATGTATTGAGATTGTTTCCAAGATTAATTACAACAAATACTTATCACTCACTTTAAAATGGTATGCTTTTCCTAGTTAAAAAGGTGTGTCAAGTAACCTCCCTAAAATCAAGTGGATCAGGTTCACATTCTTCATAAGTGATTAAAGATAAGGTAAATTTTACTCACAATTGACTGCAAACCCATCTGCATAGTTATTTCCTACTCTTATATATACTTAAGCATGTTGTTTTGATTTGCTTTTGTTTTTTGCACCTCATGGAATGGAATAAAGAATTCTTTAGAAGGTTAAAAGAGTCTTCAGATTACCGAAAGTATTGAAAAAAGAGGAGCTTTATTTATTAACTCAGCACTCAGGCTTGGAAAAGAAATGGTAGAGGTCCTTCTAGGTAGGATGAAAAACACTTGCATTGCTTCATAAATACATTCAGGCTGGCAAACTCAAGCATACCAAATCTCAGCACCAAAAAAACAGCCTAGCCTGTGTGGATTGAATCTTTGTTCTCCTTTCATTCATTTTATCCTGTGCCTGTGTGGTCTGCATTCTGCCAGAGAAACAACATGGGCCCAGCAGTAGTCAAGAGCTATCAATGCCACAGTTTTATAAAGTGGCAGGTGTGGAACTAGTAAAAAGAACAAGATACCAACTTGATTGAATCACAGCAAATAAATCTTACCAAGGGAGAGAGCAACCATTTGTGGGATTTGCCAGCTTGAATTACTTACGCAGACCAGCTGTAGACATGTTTGTGAAGAGCTGATTAGATCATCAGTACAGAATATTATTTACATTCCCATAACCTTTTAGTTCTTGCAGTAGTCTCATATTTTCAAGTTTAGATTCTCACTTTACTGCATGCTGCTCACATCTACAATTAAACTGTTTTGTCATTTGTTCCCTGACCTGACATTATTCAGACTGAATAATTCCCTCTCTCTCTTGAATCACATTGATAACATTTGTTCAATATTTTTACATCATCACAGGTGTAAAGTGTGTCTCATTGCTTTGGCATAATGATGTAAACCAACCAACAATCAAGATGAGTTTTTAAGTGTTAAGAGACCATATGTTTAGACAAGCTGAGAAGAAGGGATTAAGTTATCATCATGTCACTTAAATAGATCCCCTTTGCCTCTAGAAAGTAACAAAGCAAATACCAGACTAAATGAAAGTATGTGAGGCTTTTTTAAATTGCTTTAAAATGTGATAATTCCTTCAAGCCACCAGCATACCCACCAATTTGGTTCTGTTCTTAACCCTTTTTGTCCAAGTGACCTGCATTTTTGTTGTGTATTGCTGATTAATAGGCTTTGAAAATGGAGCATCACACAAGTGTCTTTTCCAAACCAGGAATTGGCTTGATATAGAACACTGATAATTGTCAGAGTTGGAAGAGTCCTCAAGGATAATCTAGTTCCAAACTCCCCGCCATGGGCAGGGACACCTCACACTAGATCAGGTTGCCCAAAGCCACATCCAGCCTGGTCTTAAAAATTTCCAGGGATGGGCCTTCCAGCACCTCTTTGGGCAACCTGTTCAGTGTCTCAACACTCTTATGGTGAAGAACTTGTCCTAATGTCTAATCTAAATCTACCCTCCTCTAGCTTGGACCCATCTCACCCCAACTCATCAGTTAGCATCATACAAAATTAGGAATGACAGGGAAATAGAACAAAACATTATTTGTAACAGTTATTTTCCAACTAGTAGTGGAGGGATACTGCTGCTCTGAGTTGAAAGAATGATAATATACTACAAACGTGTTATCCATTCAGACTATAGATGTCTTTCTGTCTTTTCCAGTTTTCTACAGCTCCTACCTCCTAATTTACATTAATTGCTATACACTAGGCTCTGTCTTTATTATCCTGCCTTGCAGCTGTCTACAAATAGTTATCTCAAACACTAAAAGCCTAAAGAGCTATACTGCGTTTCAGGAAAAATTAAAGACTCTCTCCTCTTCTCCACAGTGGATAGAACAGCAGTTTTTCTTTGGCCTACTCCCTTATCTACTTGTCACTCAACTGCATTGCCTCAGCTCAAGTTCTCACATTCTACAGAGTTTGTTTTCCCTTAATTATTGCACATTGTGTGTCAAATTTCCTCCTTCCTGGTGAAGGTGACTTTTCTCCATGATTCAGCAGAAGTGGAACTGTAATACAGACCGAGTTTGTCAATTTGGCCATGATCTTCACTACTGATCAGCATCACTGATGAAAGCAATCTTCTGAACTGTCCAACATACAGCAGCTCCAGGCAAATTCCATGAAAGTCTCAGCACACTTTGCACTGCACTTAGTATTTATGCACATATACTTCTATCTGCAAACATTAGTCCACGTTAACTACATGGATGCCAAGTGCTGCTTACAGCAGCATATTATAATGGCAACAGAAATACCCAGGAGCCAGCAGGTGCTTCCACTCTTTCAGTCCATTATCTAAGCCTAGCACCACATTGCCCTCCAATTGCCAGCTGCAGCAGTATGCAAGTAATGAAAAGCAATGCATATATTACAAACACTATAATTCTCCATCAAGTATTAGAAATAACCTTCACACTAGGAATTAAAATATCGCCCTCTCACATTCTGAGATGCATAAAGCTTAAGCCTAATTGATATGGAGAAATTAAAATCTGCATGCCACTGAAGAAAACAAGCAATCAGCTTTGTCTATCAAGACAGCAAAGCATGTGAACCTCAGACAGATGAAACAGAAAGAGTGTGTGCAAGAGGAAAAAAAAAAAACCACAGTGGGGAGAGGCAAATGTCAGTGTGTAAAAAGCCTTGTACATAGGCCATGGTCCCTCCTCCTCCTAATACCTCACCTAGCCTGTGGTATGTTCAGACTCAGCTGGCTCACTGAGGGCTTTGAGTACTGATTATACAACATCACAGTTACAATAAACAATTATATTATTGCTAAGTGTCATTAGCCCATCCTCTCAGCCAGTTTTCAGTCTCACAGTACAAGTGATTTCCAGTATAATACTCATGAAACGAGTAGAGAGTGAAGTTCTCTACAAGCTGCAGAGAATGCCACATTAGCAGCACCCATTATTAGTTTGCATATTAATAACAAATTAAGATATTACAATAATTATGTTCTTGAGCCCACCAAAGAATACAATATCACTTTGTCCCAAAAATAGGGTATAATAAGAGAGCATTAAAATTAAAGCAATTTACAAGTACATTAAAAGAGACACGGTTAAAAAATCAAGACAAAAATCTTGTACTAATGTTTCCAAGTGCCAGGAGTTAGTGATATTCAAAATCAAGAGCTTCAGTGAAATAGAACCCACATTTTCAGCATCTGAGAGCAAGTTTTGTGCGCTCAAAGTAAAGCCATTACTACTCAACACAAACATTAAGTTGCAAAACCAATATGTTCCAAGAAACAGATCTTGATCTCCAACCTTCTTTAATCTAAGAACACACATTTCAGGTCACTTTTTATACATAACATGTAAGTGGCACTCAAAAGTCACAATAAACTTTAGGGACAAGGAACTGATAAAAATAGAAATGCCAAGAACAGTAATAACTAAGGAGCCATCTACAATATCAGGAATTTTCTGATAGTTTTATGCCTTCCATAGTTGTTAGATCCCTCTGCTTATTTATGCAACAGGTACTTGAATGTTTATTCATACTGTGGAAACAGTACACATGTACTATTTCTGCATAGCAGCTGTATCTGGATGGGAGAACCTTCTCTTAATTTGTAGAACATATGCAAAGCTTCCTCTCTGTCATTCCATCAGTGGGTAGCTCTGCTAATCCACTGTGTAAATCTAATCTCTCAGCACAGTTCTTCCATTTCATTGCAGAGAATATATAATGCTCTGCAATGTGCAAACAAGTTGGAGCTGTCTTTGTGAATTTACTAGAACCTTACTCTACCTTTCTCTATGTTTGTGTTCTCTTTTTTTTTCAGTAACAAATAACTTAGCTCCCTATGTTATAAATCTCACTTACCATGTCCGAGTATTAACTTCGTATCTGTAAAGATCGTCCACCAAGCCATACTTATTGCCAGGTAACGCTTTGTAGCCACCATGGACATAAACAGATTTTGTCAGTCCATCATAGACACTGGTGTGGCCATATCCACCCTGCACAATTGCTCCTCTAGTTTCTGGTACAAGCCAAGAATTAGATCCTGGAACAGATGTACAAAAAACATAGATTTAAGGCTCAATATTTCTAACATGCAGTAGTTAAAAGTATGTGAAAGCATTTTCACTATAATTATAAATATACCAATAACTAGGGATTTGTGTTAAGAAGTCATTTTATATCAATATATCACAACATATGCAAATGGATGTTATTAGACTGTTATCAGCTATCCTTAATTAAACCACAAATACATAGTTGTTACAGGTGCCAAGCACCATCTCATACTCTCCCATGTGCGTGTTCAGCACACATACAAAACAAAGCCCAAGCCTGTCAGAAAAGATGAAATGAAGAGTTATGTCCCAGCAGAGCTGGCTGATGAGAATTTGGTGCTGCAGCCACTTCAGCTGCTTGAGGAACTCCTGTACTCAATCATGAGGAAGCTGTCTGGAGAAGCTTGGCAGAAACTAAAGTGCTGCAAGTTGTGAGATGTATGCAGCATAAGGCAGATACAGACAGATATTTTGCTAGTAAACTGTAAAATTATTGAGCTAAAATCAGTTTCTAACTATGTTTTTTTTAGTTATTAAACTGCAAGTATATCTACTCAGTTGCTGAGAACTCACAGAAGGATAATTTGATAGCAACTCATTAAACTGGCACTTAAATCCACATTTTACATCACATCATTAATAACTGTAAAGAGATGCCAAATAAAACCATTCACAATAGCTGTTATGACTGAAGAATAAAACACAATTGGAAAATACTTTATCACAGCAATAAAAGAAGACAGAAAGGTTAAGTGACTTATTGCCTGCGGCCCTGAAATTTCCGGTTTTTTCCCCCTCCATCTTCCTGGCTGATGACATAAGTCACAAAAAAAGGCAATCCAGAAGGTAAGTGCCTCCTGCAGAAGCCAGCCTATTCAAAAGAGCCTGTGATGATCAGGCAGCCAGTTCTTCCAGGGAAATGGAAGAAATAATTCACCTACAGCCTCTTGTAGATTATGTCAGAAGAATAGACACTGTGGGCAAGGACTTTCAAATTGGAGCAGTCTCCTAATTCTTAACCTAAATTGGCTGCCATTATAAAGTTATTTACCCAAGGCTGGCACACATCATCATACACCTTGCTTCATCTGAAAGTTATTTTAAATTCCATTTCAATTTTTATCTGATATTATGGTTACAATTACCTCCTTTTCCTCTGATTCTTCTGTTCAGTGAAGAGACTCAAGATTTTCAGTCACTATTCTACCTTCATTAAATGGCTTCCAGGCACTGCCACTCTAAGTTGTATTTTTCTTCAGTAACAAGTGCTTATAGCACATTATGAAGTATAAATTAAACTGGAATGCAATGATTTTCAGCATATGAATGCTGATATTTGTGTAGTACTCCATTGATAACTGACATAGTATACTTATAAAGTCACTAGCATTTTATGCTGGATATTATCAAGCTATTAAAAACTGTAACTCTGAACACAAACATCAAATTCATACAAATAAAACTGTAGTTTACATACATAATGCCTTGCTAATAGGATTCACTCAATAAAAAAAAATATGTAAGAGGGTTGGTGAGGAGTCAACCTGTAAATACACCCTTCTATCACCACAGAATCACAGACTGTTAGAGGTTGGAAGGGACCTTCAGAGGTCATCGAGTCCAACCCCCCCTACCAAGGCAGGATTCCCTAGGGTAGTCTGCACAGGAATGCATCCAGGTGGGTTTTCAAAGTCTCCAGAGAAGGAGACTCCACAACTTCTCCGGGCAGCCAACATCATCCTTGTTTGTTGATTGCAAATGAACAGTACTTAATATTGGTATATATGCCTTTGAGGCTAAAGTTACTAATTCTCCATATAAACTTCCACAATGGTTCTGAGCATATGAATAACATC
The DNA here is from genome assembly GCA_013400475.1 of Tricholaema leucomelas. Classification (NCBI taxonomy): domain Eukaryota; kingdom Metazoa; phylum Chordata; class Aves; order Piciformes; family Lybiidae; genus Tricholaema lacrymosa; species Tricholaema leucomelas. The sequence continues at coordinate 25,908 of WAAF01003200.1, read as the reverse complement.
TTGTATTTATATCTGTAGCATTTCAAGCACTCTCACAGTAAAACTGAATATTGCATAGCTTTATATGACTTGCACAAAACCATCAGTAGCTAAACATGAATAGCTGTCCCTTTTTGCCTAATGAAAACCATGTGCTATGGATAGCAACCTAATTTATGAATAGAATCACAGAAACATTCAGGTTGGAAAAGACACTCAGGGTCACCAAGTTGTCATGGAGGGCCCATAGGCCTGAAAAATAGGCTCATTCTATGCCTCACTTTGCTTTGCCTGCCCAGGCATGTTCCTCCCCAAACCAGGGGTAAACAAGCCCAAAATGGGTAAACACATTAAAAGGCATAAAAGGTACAAAAGGCCAAGGTGCCATGGTGTCTGCCTGGCCCCGGCCCTGCTAAGGCCTGTGTTGTAAACAAGTTACATAAGCAGCTTGTAAACAGGTTGCATAAGCCCACACTGTACGTGTGGCCCAGCCTATGCTCTCTCCATGTATGGAGGTATAAGGCATAGTGAATTCACCTACATTGGCGATGTTTGGCTGTCTGCCAAACCGATTGGTCAATAGTGGCCAATTGGGGCAATTGATCTCGGCCCATAGTTAATAAATGAGAGCGCACACGTGTGCCAGTGCTGCTCTCCAGCTCACCAGAGCTTGCTTCTTGCATCTCCAGAGCTCTCTGCTCTGTTTCTCTCCTCTCTCACACTCACACTGAGGCCCCGTCCTCAGGCCCTCTTGCTCACGATCGCTTATACTTGTACTTGGGCACAACCTTGATATTATTTTGTGTCACCAGCCAATTCGCTCATGCTGTTATGGAGATAGAATCTCCCAGCCAGCCAGCCGTGGTGAGCTAATCAGGACATTCGATGCTGTATTGTCTATGTATTTGAGGAGCACAGACTCCAGCTAGCTGTGTATGCCCATTGCTTCAGCCTGGTAAGAGCCAAAGCTGCCAAGCCACCAGGAGCAGACCAGAGACGCGATCGACCTGACAGCCAGAGTGAGAACCGTGCTGCACAGCACCCATTCTCCAGCAACAGAGGTCCTGCCACCGGTCCCGAAGTAGTTCCCGGACCAAGCTTCCAGGAGGAACCAGGAGACAAGGCAGAAGGTATCCTTGCCAGGAGAAGGAGGTAGAGACTGTATTGATTTCCCCCAGATAGCTGGGAAGACTACATCCTTTCCCCCAGAAGCCGGGAGGATCATTACTATCCCCTAGAAACGGGAAGATTCCTATTTCCCCTCACACCGGGAAGATTTCCAGCCTCACAGGTCCACGGGCATAGTTCCCAGAGGTTTGGACCCTAGGTAAATAGGCAGTTGATATAACCCCGGAGGGTGATTGATAATTATTGATAACTAACCAGAATTGTTAGTAAATACTTTGAAGCCTCTGTAATATTTGTAATCTCTTGCCAAAGGGCAGAAAGTGTTTCAGCCCACCCTGCTGGGCAAATGGTACATTGACCCCAAGCGGAACTGAGCTGCGGGGAAACTCTCTCTGTTAATAGTCTGTTGATAGTTGAATGCCAGTCATTGGAATAGAGTTCTTAGTAAGCCGTTCATTGTGAATATTGTGCCCATAAGGTTCTCTCATAACCATGAATTAATGAATCATATTAAATAGTGGTTAGGGGGTGTTGAGAGTTAAGAATATTGAATTTAATAAATATATCTTTTTATATAACTACCTCGCACCGATTGATTTCTCCCCTTCACCACAAACAGGTGATAAGGGCAGAATTCCCCTCCGCGACACGAGTCCAACCAATATCCCTACTCTACAAGGTTCGCCCTAAACCATATCCCCAAGCACCACATCCAAAAGACTTATAAACACATGCAGGGTTGGTGACTCAACCACCTCCCTGGGCAACCCATTCTAATGCCTGACCACTCTCGCTGGGAAAAATGTTTCCTAATGTCCAGTCTAAACCTATCCAGTCACAGCTTGAGGCCATTCCCTCTCATTCTATCACTACCTATGAGACCAGCACCAACCTCTCCACATGGAGAGTGCAGCAACAACTTTCTGCAATAAGTCAGAAGCAGTATTACAGTTTCTCCTTTTATTTCTCCTTCTAAAATTTAGTTGAGCTGTCTGCATTTTGAATACTGAAATGTATATATGCAGTTCTGATCTCTTTCACACTTCAGCAGCTTGAATATTGCATCATTCAGGCAAAAACGCACTTGTGTCTGGATTTGAAGACTATCCATATAATCTGCCTTTTTTTCCTTTTAAATAACTTTTTGATATAGATCTCCACCTACTTTTAAACCAAAAATCCAATTTTTATTGAAATCATTTACATAACTCTTTTCACTCAGAAAAAGATCTCACTTTTTCTATCATTAAATCAGATGAAGTATTCGATTGACCGAATCAGTCATGCAAAACTGCATCCTCAGCAGCTTAAAAAGCCAAATACATAAAAAGCTCTAGGAATAAAAATAAAAAAAAAAAAAAAACCAGAAGTGAGGAAATAGGATTTTTGTTATTTTCAGGTTTTAATTTGTAAGCCTAATGCTGTAAAAATAAGGTCGAATTAATGTTGAAAAGAGAATCAAAACACCTCCATTCCACACAAAATCATTCCCAAAATAGGGGCTTCCTTATTTGCAAATTGCCTCTTATTTGCCATTTGCCATTTTTCATCAGCATCTGTCCAATCTTCCAGAGGATTTTATTACATACATTTTCTCTTGAAATGCTTAGGCAAGTCACTATGATAACATCAAATAATTAAATCTGTCAGATATTAAACTGCTGGATGTAGTTACAGGCAACAATGTCATGGTCACCTTTGCCGAACAGAATCATTCATGTCCAACTTTACCACAACCATTTTCAGACTGCTCAAGTGGAAGAGAGAGAATAAAAAGGGGGAAAAAAGATATCTTCGACAACATGTAAACAGAAAAAGAAATTACACCTGACAGAGAAACTAAACTGACTTAATTTAATGCACTGAAGCTGTGAGCATGACTTTAATGTGGATGCAATACAAATGTCATTTCACTACATACCAAATGTATGCAAATAAGTATGTATGTAAATTTAAAAATCTTAAGTTTATTTAGCCAGGCCCTGGTGAAGTCTCACCCAGAACATCTGTGCTAGTTTGAGCCTAGCTAGCATGTTTTGGTGAGAAGAACTAGATGATAGGCTGAGAAATGAAAACAATGGTGAGGTCTACTTCCCTCAGTCTTGCTGGGATGTGTAAAGAAGAAAAGCAAAACAAAAGATAAAGTCAGTTCTGCTCTGCACTTCGCTTGGGGCACTTAGCTCGGTCTGCTGGCTGAACTCCATCTTGCTTTCTAACCTCACCCTCCATTTGCTTGGCTGCTTCACCTTTGCTTCTTAATCCTCTTGGCCGAACCTCCATTCCTCCTTGGGACTGGGGTAAGGTTGAGAGGGGTAGGGGGAAGGTGAGGGGGTGGTTGAGAGCCCCTCCTGGGGACTCAGGTTTCTGGGAGGGGAGTTGTGTCTATATGACCTTTTTACCTTGTATATTTCTGTCTATAACTGTATATACTGTAAATATCTGCTTGTAAATTGTGCTAGCTGTAATTATAAGCTTCATTCAAATTTCCAGAGCCGACTGAGTCTAGTCTGGGTGATTTCTAAAGTGGGGGGGGGCGGGGGACTCCCAAACCATCACAACATCACAAAGACTTTCCTAATCATCTTTTTTTCAAGAGAGATGAACTACTTGTGGAAAAGGTATAGCAATGAACTATTAGAATGAGAGGGGTAGAGAGGAGGTTGCTTTAGCCACTCTCGAGAAAGGGAGGATTATAAATATAATTCAAAGAGAATTCCAGGAAGGGAGATGCGCTGTTTACATTAAACAAGTGAACATAAGAGGCCATAGATAAAGGTAAGCTACAAATCAGAAGACACCAAGTCACTAAAATCATAACAAATTCCCCAACAACACTGTGAACAAACCCCAAACTGTTTAAGATTAACGAGCAGCCATTTCAAAAGGGATTATACAATATCCTGTTTATCTTTTAAAAAGACTGATTTTGATGGCCAAAGTGATAAAAGCCCATCTTTTGTTCACAGAAAGTTAATCACATACAAAGATATGAGACCATCCCACAGTGAAAGAACACAAAGCAAGTGAAATGAGACAAACCTTTATTTTAGTTTTTCCTTTTTTTTTTTTTTAATTTCTTTCTTTGAAAATGATGGTCAAAAAAAAAAACCAACCCAGAAAAATTTTATCATTCAAAATAGAATAATTAAAATAGCATTTTAATAGAAGAGAAGGCTCAGGGGAGACCTTATTGCTCTCTACAACTAGCTGAAGGGAGGCTGCAGGCAGGTGGGGGTTTGTCTCTTCTCCGAGGCAACCAGCGACAGAACAAGAGGACACAGCCTCAGGCTGCACCAAGGCAGGTTTAGGCTGGATGTTAGGAAGAAGTTCTTCACAGCAATAATGATTGGCATTGGAATGGGCTGTCTAGGGAGGCAGTGGTGTAACTGTCAGATGAGGCACTTATTGCTATGGTTTAGTTAATTAGAAGGTTTTAGATGATAGGTTGGATTCAATGATCTCAAAGGTCTTTTCCAACTTGGTTAGTTCTGTGATTTTGAGACAGAGTTGTTTCTAAAAGAATGTTTGAAAAGTTTGGGGGTCTTTTAATATGCAGTAAGAGAGGCCAAGAACTGGCCTGATTCGCCCCTATACAATACAACCTTCAAATAGATTATATAAAGGGAACAAAATGGCCAAGAAGCTCCTCTGTGAGCCATCTTTTTCTCACCGCAGTGACAAACTTCATAATTTTTCAAGCAACCACAAAGCTTATGCTAGGTTACAAGAAGGGGAAACAAGTGTTACATCATAGGGCTATTCCTTGTGACACTTGTTCAAAGACACACTTTTAATCAAAAGAAACCTATAACCTAATTCTAAAGTAATTTAAAGAATCAAGTCTAGACACCCAAGTGATACCCTGCTAACCCAAGCAAATCCCTGTCATCTAAAAAAAAAAAAGATAAAATCATTACAGACTTATTCAGAAGTTTCTTAGTATATAAAAAGCTTTCATAAACCTCAGCTAAAACAGAAGACCATTATTATACTCACCTTGAGACTCACATTGAGATTCCTAGAAGGTTTATGAGGTAGTGCTAACCTAAGGGGAAATAAATTTCCCTAAGGAGTAACCCAGAAAAGTTTTACGGTTCAAGTTAGTAAAAACGTTGACATAATTCCCATAGCAGGATTTATTTCTTCCTCAAAAGTCATAAGTCTAGGTACAGCAAGGAAGGACAATAGGAAGCTCTCTTCCTGCACCCCCACAAGTTTGGAGTAGAAATCCATTCTCACGCTTTCCCATGCTGAAACCTGCCTGCAAACCATACCTGATGTTTTCCAGAATTTGTCAGTACCAACCCCTGAGGAGTACTACTTGTCACTGGTCTCTATCTGGACACTGAGACGTTAATCACAACTCTTGAAGTGCAGTTATTCACTCTATTCTTTATCCAGCCAGTGGTCCACACCCAAGCTCACACTTTTCCAATCTGGTGACCAGCATGCCATGCAGGACAGAATCAAACATCTTACACAAGTCCAGATAGATAATATCAGCTGCTCTTTCCTTATCCACTGATGCTGTGACTCCATCATAGAAAGCCACCAAGCTTGTCAGGTATTATTTATCCTTGGTGAAGCCATGCTGGTTAACATTAGTCACTTAATTTTCCATATTCCTTAGCAAGGTCTTCAGGAGGATCTGCTCCATGATCTTGCTAAGCACAGAAGTGAGACTGACTGGCCTATAATTTCTGGAGTCTTCCATTTTTGAAGATGGGATTATGTTTCTCTTTTTCTAGTCAGCAGAGACTTCACCAGATTGCCATGAATCCAGATTTCCAAATATGATGGACGGCAGTTTCACAGCTTCATCTGCCAGTTCCCTCAGGACATGTGGGTTGATCTTGTCAGGCCCCATGAACTTGTACCCCTTTAGATGGTATCAAATCTGCCCACTGTTTAGCAAAGAGAAGGTCTTCCTTTTCCCACCCCCCACCTGTGTTTTCTGGACCTTGGTGGTACAGCTAGAGCCCTTGCCAGTGAACACTGAGGCAAAGTAGTAGTTAAGAACCTTGGTATCCATTGTGACTGGGTTTCCATTCTCCTGTTGGAGAGGCTCCACATCTTTGTTAGCTGCCTTTCTGTCCCTGATGCACCTGAAAACACTCTTCTTAGTTCCCTTTCTGCCCCCTAGCCAAGTCTATCTGCACCATTGCTTTCCTAACCTGATCCCTGGCTGCTTGGACAACTTCTTTGCAGTCCTCCCACGTGGCCCACTCATTTCCATTGCTTACAGACTCATCCTTTTGGCCCAGGTAAGTCCAGGTACACCTTGTTCATCCACACCAGCCTCTGGGCACTCTTGCCTGCCTTCTTCCATCTTGGAATGCATTGCTCCTGGCCTTGGAGGAGATGGTCCTTGAATACTGAAGGGAAGTGTTCAGAAGAGGGTCTTCTTAGGCCCCTCTTCCCTCCAGGGCTTTACCCCATAACACTCTGCCAAGCAGATCCATGAAGAAGGTGAAGTCTGCTCTCTTGAAATCCAAAGCAGTGACCTTGCTTCATGCTCTCTTTTGATGCCTTGAGGATCTTAAACTCTATCATGGTTGCTACAGCCAAGGCTGTCCTGAAGTTTCATATCACTGCCCTTAAGTTTCACATCTTCCTGGAGCATAATTTCTCCAACAAAACCAATTTCTCACTAGTTTGCGATACAATTTTCACATGAAAACTGGAGAATTCAGACCCACAGTAAATCAAAGCTTACTTCTTACTTCTTCTACTCAAAGCTTACCACCATGGTATGAAATGTTTGGGATTTTAGTGGGCTGGAATTTTTTTTCCCTTTGTTTTCTGTAAGCTTAATTATAATCCATTCCAAAATTTCCATACTACCATCAGAGATACTGTCAGGAAGCATAAGAACTCTCTGAGTTTTGAAGGGATTTCCCCAGCCCATAAATCTGTTCAGTGTTTATATACATATGCATGCATGGGAAAACATTTAATAGAACAATTAGTAAACAATTTAATGTGCTGCAACACAGAAATGGTACTTTGTCATTTTATACTATGCATTTTATGATTGCTCAAATAACTCAGGGAGTTAGAGCAAATCCATAGAAAACAAGGAATGAAAAGAGAAATTGTAATTGGATTCAGTGGGTATATAAATATTCCTATAACAGTACCATAACTGTATAGGCTTTTGTGATTGTTTTATTAAAATAATAACTTAGATGTATCATGTGTTAGATTTTTTTTTCTTTCATAAATCTCTTGTTTTATTTAATTCTAATATTTAAAAATCACCCCTAGGAAAAGCCTGCAGCTCACCAGGGGAATCGCAGACAGGCATGGCAGGTTACAGACAAAAATTAATCTTCATTTTTTCTCTTATTTCCTCTGGTGGCAATGTGTATTTACTTTAGAGAGAACCCTATAAACAATGATGAACTATATTATTTTGCATTTCAAGTAACCAGGTTAGAAGTATTGCAGCAACATTAAAGAACCCTCAAAATAACATTTAAGAACCCTCAAAATAACTACATTGTTTTACTAACTACCATTCATGTATTCTGTCTTCCCCTCCCCTTTTTTGGTTTTTTTTTTCCCTTTCTCTGCTTATTCTTTTTTTACTCTACTTTGTGGTAAAAACAGTAACATCAGGGGGAGGAATAAAAAGTTTCATTACAGGAATAATCACTGCATATAAATATGTAAAGGGTGAGTGCCAGGAGGATGGAGCCAGGCTCTGCTTGGTGATGCCCAATGACAGGACAAGGGGCAATGGGTGGAAGTTGAGGCAGAGGAAGTTTCATGTAAACATGAGGAGGATTTTTCTCCTTATGAGGGTGCCAAAACACTGGAACAGGCTGCCCAGCAGGGTTATGGAGTCTCCCTCTCTGGACGTATTCAAAACCTGCCTGGAGGCATACCTGGGTGATCTCGTGTGGGTGATCCTGCTTTGGCAGGAGAATTGGACTGGATGAACTTTTGAGGTCCCTTCCAGGCCCTGACATTCTGTGATTCTGTGAATTTCTAGTTGCAACCTTTACCTCTTTTAGAGTATCAAAGAGTAGGCAAAGCCATTATATTCCTGATGCTTCTGCTTAACGAAGAATTCAACCCACATAATTTGAATGCAAAATAGGTGATTTCTTTGGCAAAATACATGCATTTCTTTCCCAAAAAAAAGGGACTTTTCTTCACTTTAACAAAATGAATCCACTTTTTTTTTTAATTACTACACAATAAAAATGTTTTGAAAGTGACTTACTGATGTAGTACTCTTGCACGAGGCTTGTGTAACCATATATGGCTGAATATCCAAAAATTATAATCATGACCACGTCTCTGCTGTCCAGCTCTATGATGTGTGCTGAATGGCCTTCCACAGCATACTGTTGGCCATGTATAAGCACTGCAGGAGTTCTGGTACTCCATGTCTGGCTGGGGATGTTGAAAACCCACAGCTCATCCGTAACATTGCCATTATTTGTTTCGATTTTGCCCCCATACATGTAGATGTCTTCCTGCAAAAATTGGAAAGGAAAGAAGAGAAAGCAAATAATGGATTACAGAAGGATAACATCTGAACTGCATACTTCTGTGCTGTGCAATATTTCATAACTGAACAATCTGATTTAAACCTTCACATTTAATCTTACATTAACCAGCTCAATATCAGGCACTAATCCCAGACAATGATATTTAAACTAAATCAACAACGATGATAAGGAGACCATTTCTCTGAAAAATAAACCCAGCTATGAAAAGGACACAAAAATGAGTCTCAACTCGATTACTTCAAGCAGAAAGCCTCTAATTACATGGCTCTTCTAATTCATACAGCAGCATTCTGTTAAAAATAAATAAATATAATAAACAGAAAAGTTATCATATTTTTTCTTAAGAAATAGTTCAGAGGGCTGAAATGAGATTTTCCACACACCTAATCTATGACGATTTCATTCAGCACATGCACAAGAGAGCACACTCTTCTTTAACTCCTGAGAAAATTTGTAGTCATCAGAGCCCAAAGAAAAAAGGCAATGCACCCAGGGAGGTGGTTGAGTCACCAACCCTGGATGTGTTTAAGGCTCTTTTGGAAGTGGTGTTTAGGGATATGGTTTAAGGTGAATCTTGTAGAGTAGGGTTATAGGTTGGACTTGGTGATCCTGAGGGGCTTTTCCAACCTGGATGTTCCTGTGATTCTGTGCATAGCAGCCTCTTGGGCACATTTGCTAAAAAAGTCCTGCTCTATGGAATTTGATTTGAGATCTCTTAAAGGGGATGCAAAACAGATTTCCCAGTCTTCATGAAACATACACCTCAAACAGCAATGCCATCTGTTTTGATAAGCAATGAATGATTTACTTCAATATTGACTGGATGCAAATCCCAGTAAAACCTCAGACTTCATCCAGAGTTGCAAATTAAGGCACACAAAGTCACAGAACAAACTCTGGCTTATTGGATTCACAGATTGGATCAGGACAGTTTATCTTGGATAGAAATAACTGCCTCTGGTACCATCAATGATAGGCTTTGATAGGAAGTACCACAACATCATACCCTCTGCAGGCCATCTGCATGGTCTTTGTACAGTTGGCAGTTGTCTTCTGCATCCTGCAACAAGGTTTACTCTAATTTTTTTTTTCCCTAAAATCAGTATGGTTGAAAATAAAAACTAAAGGCAGCTGCAGGCTTAGCAGGTTGGGCAAAGTTTTGCTTGGCATGGAATGCTGATCCTCGGAATAAGAGGTTAGAAGATAAAGAAACTACCTAATATAAGAAGATTGGATCAATCATGTGGAAATTTCAGACTTATTGACAAGGAGCTGATAGGATCTAAACAAGAAATGTTAGCTGTATGCTATTATCATCATGCACGTCAAGAAAGATTAGCTCAAACTGGCAGGCATGTAAAATATAGAGGCTGAGCAGCATGCCAGTCTAGCCCTGCAAAACAAACGCTTGAGAAGGTTATCATTCTGCCTCTATAGCTATGCTGATGGTAAACAGCAGAATCCAGCACCACACAAAACAATTCATTACTCTAAGAGGTTAGTCAGTAAATAACTGACCAAACTGTCAGACCTCTCTTCAAGTGTACAAAAATATTTCTGCAAGATTTAAAACTATTTTTTTGACCTGAAGCAGGCAAACATATTGATTTGGAATTTTCAAATCACTCCATTTAAAAGCTCTCTGTTACCGGTTAGTTTGGACTGACTGTGTTGGAACAAAAGATATTCAAATCCATCAGCAGGAATTTGTAGTAGGATTAGAGATGGGCATCTGAACCCATTCTTTTCCTAAGAGATAAAACAACATTTCAGAAGATCTTGGTGAAAACCCACAAAAGCTGTAAGGAAGCTGTGCAGTGGTTCAGTGGAATGGCTTGAATAAATTTCTAAAGCCCTATGAGGGGCTGCTGAGGGAGCTGGGGGTGTTCAGTCTGGAAAAGAGGAGGCTCAGAGGAGACCTTATTGCTCTACAAACACCTGAAGGGAGGTTGCAGCCAGGTAGGGGTTGGTCTCTTCTCCCAGGCAACCAGGGACAGAACAAGAGGACACAATTTCAAGCTGCACCAGGGCAGGTTCAGGCTGGATGTTAGGAAGAAGTTCTTCACAGCAAGAGTAATTGGCATTGGAATGGGATGTCTGGCGAGGTCGTGGAGTCACCATCCCTGGAGGTGTTTAAAAGGAGGCTGGATGAGGCACTTAGTGACATGGTTTAGTTAATTAGAAGGAGTTGGGCAATAGGTTGGACTTGATGATCTTGAAGGTCTTTTCCAACCTGGTTAATTCTGTGATTCTTCTTCAAAGGATTCATTTGTTACAGTGCCATAAAGTTCTCAAAAGGTGAATCCACATCATTAATTATTTGTTTTCAAATACAAATAAATTACAGTAGAAAAACTGAGCTAATTAGGGAGTTACAGACAGGTGCTCTGCTCTGTGTAACAGTATTTCTTAAAAACTACCTGGCACTGAGGAAAGACACTAAACAAAAATCAAACACCAAAAAAAAAAGGTGACCTGAAGAGCTGCATGAACTCTGAAATGGTTACTCAAGACAGCTGACTGCAAGAAAGTCCTCTTCACAGTTCTGTTTAAATGATTCGAAGTTCAGATAAAAGCACACTTCTGTGAGGAGCAATCTTTATAAATGACACAGCAGATCCTGTACACAAGTCTATTCACAGAGAAAAAGACAAGAAGGTCATGACAACTGTTTTATCAACCATAAAAACTGTTTTAACTAAGTTTGGCTCATGGCTATTTCTGAGATTAAGAAGCTCCTACCGCTGCTGAAAAACACTTTAAAAGTTAGCAATCATCAGCCAAACATGGAGAAAGACTCACAGACTGAAGTCAGTAGTTTCGTGGGACAAAACCCAATGTTCTGGGCACAAAGGTGAAGCTGATAGTCTTTCAAGGTCCCTTCCAACTCCTACCATTCTGTGACCTTTATCTGGAAAGCCTAATGAGGAAGAGCTGATTGTAGGAAAGATACAAGAAGGAATGGTGCTACAGCAGCTGTAAAGTTGTCCAGGGAACAGACAAAACAGGTAGGTAAGCATCAAGAAGATATCAGACTTCAAGAGACTTCAGTAAAATTTTGATACCACACATGAAAAGCACCACTTTTAATCATAGTGACAGATAGAGAAGGTGAGCACGTACTCAGTAAAGGAACCTTGCCCATTTTAGATACACTACATGACACGAAGGAGATTATCCAGGTTACAGAAAACTTTACAGACCTTGTGGGTATTTTTTTCCCCAATTAAAATTTCATATCAATATTACCATATGCAAATCAATATAAAACTCTCCTGTATATCCAGCTTAGTAATTCAGAGTTCCTGTTCAGTAGGGAATTCCATCAAAAATTAAATTTCTTGCTGTAAACTGAGTGGGTAGGCAGTTCACTTATTCATGACATTCCAATCTACAGACCACTTCAGCTAGGTTTCTCAGAAACTCTTCTGGAACAAGCCAACAAAATAGGGAGTATAACTCTTGTTAGTTTCAGTGGAACCAACTGAACTTGCCAATGGATCTTTTCATTTTCTTAACTCATCCTTTTTCACTTGAGAAAATTATTGCAGTTGACATTTTTGATAAACCATAATAACACACACTTCTGCCAGGCAATCAGCAACAGAATAAGGGATACAGTCTCAAGTCGTGCCAGTGGAAGTATAGGCTGGACGTTAGGAGGAAGTTGTTCACAGAGAGAGTGATTTGCCGTTGGAATGGGCTGCCCAGGGAGGTGGTGGAGTCACCGTCCCTGGAGGTGTTCAAGAAAGCCTGGATGAGGCACTTAGTGCCATGGTCTAGTTGACTGGATAGGGCTGGGTGCTAGGTTGGACTGGATGATCATGGAAGTCTCTTCCAATCTGGCTGATTTTATGAAATTGGAAAGTCTGCTGGAGGAAGTTGCAGCATTTAGGGCATTAATCTTAATTTTTTCACTTTATTGATATAATCATATTTGGAGGTTTTTATTTTTTAAGAACAAAATAATTCAAATAAAATTAAATTTCACCCTCTTCTGGTAGGAGAGGGGAAAAAAAGAACAAGATGATCTTTGAGGGTCTCTTCCAACCTGATGCTATCTGTGAAATTGGTGACTTTTGTCAGCGTTACCCAGTGAACAGACCAGAGGTGACAGATATAAATTGGATTACAAGAAAGGCAATTTAAATTTAAGAAAAAAATATTTTTTTTGCAGTGAGGATGGACAAAGTCCGGAACAAGTTGCTCAGAGACATTGCAGAATGAATGCATATATTCAAACTCCATCTGGACAATATTTAGAGCAGCCTGTTTCAGCTGAGTGCTTTGAACAGAGAGTCTGGTTCTTTCCAACCTCATCTTTGTGATCCCACAAAAACAAGTTGGTAACACAAGCACACCTTTGGAGAGAATAGAATAGAATCAACCAGGTTGGAAGAGACCTCCAAGATCATCCAGTCCAACCTATCACCCAGCCCTATCCAATCAACTAGACCATGGCACTAAGTGCCTCATCCAGGCTTTTCTTGAACACCCTCAGGGATGGTGCCTCTTCCTTGTTTAATTTGCTATTGCAAAAAAAACAATTTATTGGATAATTATGAAATCCAAATTGCAAAACAACAACAGCAAAACACCAAAAAAAAAAAAAAAAAAGGAAAAATCCCAAATCAAACCCCAGCAACCTTTAAAATTCACTTTGTGTGACTAAACAGCTGACACGGGAAAAATTCAACAGAATTTTGGTAAACCAATGGCAATTGGTTAAGCAACTTGAAGTTTAAAATTTGAGGGAAAAAGTTTTTTAGAAGCCTGAAAGAGACTGAGAAAAACAAAAAATCTTTCCATGCACATTTATTCATAGAGTATCAGTCAGGATCTACATTGAAATACTCCAAAACTTAAAGGTTGAGTAACCACAAATTAAAATGGTGATTTAGGTATTCAAAGTTTCATTAAGACTGATAAAGTAACTCACAGATGTTCCATATAATAGGTAAAAAGAGGCAAAAAAAAATCGTTTAAAAAGGCAAAAAATGGCAAAAAAATGGTTTAAAAAAANACACTACCTTAGATCAGGCTGGCCACAGCCTCATCCAGCCTGGCCTTAAACACCTCCAGGTTTGGAGCCTCAACCACCTCCCTGGGCAACCCATTCCAGGCTCTCACCACTCTCATGGTGTAGAACTTCCTTCTCACATCCAGTCTGAACCTACCCATCTCCAGCTTTGCTCCATTCCCCCTAGTCTTGTCACTACCTGATGGCCTAAAAAAGTCCCTCCCCAATCTTTTTGTAGGCCTCTTCAGATACTGGAAGGCCACAATAAGGCCAACTCAGAGCCTCTTCTTCTTCAGACTGAACAGCCCCAAGTCTTTCAGCCTGTCCTCATAGCAGAGGTGCTCCAGCCCTCTGACCACCCTCATGGCCCTTCTCTAGACATGCTCCAGCATGTCCACATCTGTCCTGTAATAGAGGCTTCAGAACTGGATGCAGTACTCCAGGTGGGGTCTCAGCAGAGCGCAGTAGAGGAGGAGAATCACCTCCCTCAACCTGCTGGTCACACTTCTCCTGATGCAGCCAAGGAGGCTAACAACTGTTTTTTAAAAAAAGGCTAAAGCCTGGCAAAAAATGGCTAAAACCTGGGGAAAAAAAAACAAAACCATATAAAACGAACAGCCACGAAGATGCTCAGAGGGCTGGAGCAGCTCTGCTATGAGGACAGGCTGAGAGAGTTGGGGCTCTTCAGCCTGGAGAAAAGAAGGCTTCGAGGAGACCTTAGAGTGGCTTTCCAGTATCTGAAGGGAGCCTACAGGAAAGCTGGGGAGGGACTATTTACAAGGTCTGGTAATGTCAGGACGAGGGGGAATGGGTTTAAGCTGGAAGAGGGGAGATTTAGGCTGGGTGTTAGGAGGAAGTTCTTTACAGAGAGGGTGGTGAGACACTGGCACAGGTTGCCCAGGGAGGTTGTGGATGCTTCCTCCCTGGAGGCGTTTAAGGCCAGGCTGGATGAGGCCTTGAGCAAGCTGCTCTAGTGGGAGGTGTCCCTGCCTATGGCGGGGGGTTGGAGCTGGATGATCCTTGAGGTCCCTTCCAACCTAAACCATTCTATGATTCTATGAAAACCCAAACTCAGTGATCCAATGTCCTTCACTTCAGTTGTCTCATATTCCAACACTGTGTGCTTGGTAATTCCTGAAAAATCGTTGCCCAACACCACCACCTATTTTTTTGTGCAACGGATTTAACAAGACTTCACATCCCTTCAGAGCAGCATTTTACAGTAAGTAAAAAAAAAAAATTGCAACAGAGCAAGGAATTTAGTCCCCAAGATCACCAAAAGAGCAGGTAAGAGCACCCACTTGTCAACTAGGTCCCAGCCAACAGACTATACAGCAGAGCAGAATAACTCTTCCACACACTTGACACTGAATCCTGAACAGAGAGCCATAATCGTTAGTTCCTTTGACCTTGGACAGCCTCTCTTCCCTACACCATATCTCAGTGTTAATATTGATTTTATACGTCATATAAATGCAGTAATTCAAGACTTTTCTAAAGCTTATCATGTTTTTATTCTTTAGACTTCACATTTTTTCTCTCTCTGCAGAAGAACAATACTTACCAGCTGCTCTGTCTGTACCTGGGAACGTTACACTGTGATGTAAATTCTGCCAACATTCCAAAAGTATCTTATCTGGTAGTTACCATCAAGGGGGGAAAAAAAATGTAAAAGTAAATGCAATAAGAGGGTAATTTATAATCCATTTCTAATTAAATGGAAGAAAATGAATCATGTTAAAACCCCCACAGTTTTCATCTTCTATTTCTTAACTGTACCATGGCTGCGCAGAAAAGTTTCTCTCTCAGAAACAACTTTTCTGCCTTAATTCTTACATAGATTGAATTTGTTCCTGCATATTTGGCCCAAAATGTCACTCATAAACCACATGAAGAACAGTCATTCTTCATTAGCTTGAAACAGTACTATCAGTCTGCTTTCCCTCCATAAACTGTACCCCATGCATTAGTATATAAACAAATTTTTAAGTCCTGCTAGTTTACATAAAGTGAGAACTTCTGTTTCCTAGATGAACTCAAAACTTCTTAAATTCTAGTCAAACCTGTATGCCATTAAAACATGTCTGGAATACTTTTTTCAAGCAAAGTGTAAGTAAGACTCTCATCTGGCAATATCTCCTCCATCACAGACCTGTTTTCTGTGTTCATCTCATTCGGAAGTATCTAAAACCTCTTCCCCTCTCTCTTTGTTGTTACTTTAACAGGGTAACAACACTAAAAATATTCTTTCAGAATCATAGAATGTCAGGGGATCGAAGGGACCTTGAAAGATCATCCAGTCCAGCCTCCCTGCCAGAGCAGGATCACCTAGAACAGATCACACTGGAACACATTGAGAGAGTTCTTCAGTATCTCCAGAGAGGAAGACTCCACACTTTATGTGTTATATCAAAAGAAATAAAAAGAATAATCAACATCTCAACTTGATCCCATAATCCTCCCATTAGATCAGGATTGACAGACTGGAAAGCAATCTTCACTTAACTATTCCTCTTCAGCCTGGTTTATTATCCTTACCTTATTTTGAAACTATATTCCTACTAATTTACAGGTTACTAAAACCTAAGCTTCCCAACAGGAACAAATTCAACTTCACTATAGTTCACACCGCAGCAATTTGTACATCATTACATTAACCCAATCAAGAATGCTCTTACTTTATTATTTCAACAGTTTTACACATGGCTGATAGAATTAACCACATTAATAGTTAATTAGTAGCAGTATTAGTAGAATATGTAGAAAACACTTTCACATTCTAGTGCTCTTCCAAATTACACTACACTACAACGGCTAACAAAAATAGGCATTAAAAGAATGACAACAAACCAACTGGTGAAAAGTTTTTGTTTCACATGAAAAGAGGAAAGTTTTTCACTCTTTTTTCTCCTTTGCTAATGTTACCTTTTGATTAGACTAATTTAAAAAAATATCAGAAGATATACACAGACTCATCGTCGACACCAATTAATTTGGAAATGAAAACAACAATTACCCTTTTTTAACAAAGCTTTAAAATGGGAAGTAACCTCCATAAAACTCAAACGAGTCAAATTAAATCTGACTATGTCTAAAATGGCCCATATACTGTAAAACATCTTGACAATTACTACTTTGTCAGCACTGTTTGCTTCATTCCTATCACCAGTCTCACAGGAAACAAATCTTAACGTCCAATTATCTTTCCACTCTTTTGAGAGCCACGAGCAACAGTTTAATGACAAGGTTAAGTTCTGTGATACAAGCAGGTTACCACTGAATAAACTCCTAGCAGTGCCCATATACACACCTTGTACATGACTCCCTTTCTATTTTACTCTAAGTTACATCTGGTGTTTTTCAAATTCCCATCTCCCCATTAGTCACTGCTTAGCAAAGCTACCTACATCAAAAACCTCACAAGCCATTTCCTACAGCCCCTTTATTAGCAAAGCTACCTACACCAAAAACCTCACAAGCCATCTCCTACAGTCCCTTTATAGGCCTATTTCTTATTTGAATCATTTGAAAGTATGTTGACATTTTCCAGTATCAAGATGCCAGGACCTATATACAATCTTTAGATAGAGGAGAACCAGTTGCTAACAGAGGTAGGTAGCACCTTTCCAAGAACCAGTCTGAAGAGGCACTGAAGGCACTACCTAACAGTTTAGTTGGTCTAAAAGCAAGAACACTTTTATACTCTCTCCTCCAGAAATGCATAAAAAGTCTTAGTCACTTGTTATAACCATACATCAGTGAGAGTCTTCTGATCTTTTTTTCCTTCAGAATAAAGAAGTACAGTACTTCAATTTTAACTAAAGAAGTTTTCTGAGGGAAATGGGCACAGTAACTTATTTCATTCTCCACAGAGTCAATTATACAGCTTCAATTTACCTTGCACCATGATCAGGCAATACTAGCTCTGTGCTCTCATTGCAGTCTAGCACTAGGCTTTGAAATCTCAGGAGCTCAAGTCAAAAACTTAATCTAATTTCTTCTCTCTGGATATTTTTTTCTCTTAACTATAAAGGCAACATTACACAACGACTGGTATACAGCTCAAAACACAGCTCAAAGCTGCCATCTCTAGGTATTATGTTCCACTACTCTTCATACCAACCTATTTTTCTCTTTTTTTGTTGTTGCTGTTGTTGTTTGGGTTTTTTAGTTTGTGCTTTGTTTTTTTTCCAAGAGACTGAACATCTACAAAGAAAGATATCAAAAGTTTATCCCCACAGTTTCAGAATTTACTGCAAAAGGATGTGCTGCTTCTCTTGACACTTCTTCAGCTTACATGATCAGCTTCTTTTTGTCCACGTAATTTTCAACATTTGACATAATCACAAGTACAAGTAACATATTAGTTAATTATTTGACAAGAGTGGTGCTCTGTTCATTATTAGAGAATTCTAATGGCTAATTAACATGTGCCTTCGACAACAGTAACAGCTTCTTCACTACACACTTGTCAGTCTAATAAAAAAAAACTACAAATCAGAGTTGCATTTCCTCACTGAGATCCAAACAGTTCTCTGAACACAAGCCTACTATATTTAATATTTGCTGGTAAAAGCATCTCTAAAATGGTTGCCCTTTAATCTGCCAAATAAAATTGTTAAATGATAACCTTTATTCAGACCTGCTAAATGATGCTTAATGAAACTCGACTGTTTCCCAACTAAAAGGTCACCAGGATCAAGAAGAAAACAAAGAATAAAACAGCTGAGCCCTGTCTGTAGTATGAAAATCCCCCCCTTAAAAATACTGTGCAGTCCTGAAAAACTGAGAAGCGTCAGGCAGAAAGGATAGAATTCAGTGAACACATGAATGAGACATGAATTGATGAAAAGTCTAACAGCTTCTGAAAAGGGAACTTGTGTCTTGCAAAACATTGAATTTTTCTTAAAGAATTAAAAGTCTGGTTGAAAGTTACCTGAAATTCCCAAAACATGCTCGATAATATTTCTTTGTGCTTTAAAGAAACCCATCCTATAAATGGTTCAATTCTGCTGTCCCCAGCACAACAAGGACATGCAACTGTTGGAGAAGATCCAGAGGAGGCCACAAAGACGATCAGAGGGCTGAAGAACCTCCTCTATGGGAACAGGCTGAGAGAGTTGGGGGTGTGCAGCCTGGAGAAGACTCCAGGGAGACCTTAGAGAAGCCTTCCAGTACCTGAAAAGGGCTATAAGAAAGCTGGGAAGGGACTTTTGACAGAACAAGCAGCAATGGCTTTGAGATGGAAGAGGGCAGATTTAGACTGGAGATTAGGAAGAAATTCTTGACAGTGAGGGTGGGGAGACATTGGAACAGGTTGCGGATGTTGCCTCTCTGAAGGCTTGCAAAGTCAGGCTGGATGAGGCCTCGTCTAATAGGAGGTATCCCAGCCCACGGTGGAGAGGGGCTTGGAACCAGATGATCTGTAAGTTTCCTTCCAATCCAAACCATTCTGTTGTAAGTAAAGCAGAAAACACAGGTATAAACAGTTCTGCAAAGAAAAGTTTGTGGAGGTGGGAAAGGTCACTTTTAAAAAGGATAGAGGTCATTAGTTGTGTTCACAGAGATCTACAATTGTGATTTATTCACAGGATCAGAAGATGTTAAGGGTTGGAAGGGACCTCTGGAGACCATCTAGTCCAATCCCCCTGCCAGAGCAGGACCATAGAATCTAGCACAGGTTGTGCAGGAACACAGCCAGAGAGAGCTTGAAAGTCTCCAGAGAAGGAGACTCCACAAGCTCTCTGGGCAGCCCATGCTAGTGCTCTGTGTTTCTTATAGTAAAGGAGTTCTGCCTCACCTTGAGGTGGAACTTCCTGTGCTGCAGTTCACATCCATTGCCCCTTGTTCTATCACAGGGTGCAACTGAGAAGAGTTTGTCCCCTCTCCCTTGACCCCCATCCCTCAGATATTTATAAACATTGATTACATCCCCTCTCAGTCTTCCCTTCACCAGACCAAAAAGCCCCAGGTCCCTTTAGTCTCTCCTCATAGGGCACAACATGCTGAGAAACAAATCCGGCATGGGGGTGAACGGGAAGAAACTCCACCTTCCTGACAACGCTGTGTTATTCAAAACAGCTAAGACAATGGTCAAAAGGGAAGAATCACAAAAGCATCCAGGTTGGAAAAGCCCCTCAGGATCACCAAGTCCAACCTATAATCCTACTCTACAAGATTCACCTTAAACCATATCCCCAAGCATCACATCCAAACCACCCTTAAACACATCCAAGGGTGGGTGACTCCACCACCTCCCTGGGCAGCTCATTCCAGTGTCTGACCACTCTCTCCATAAAAAACACTTTTTCCTAATGTCTAATCTAAACCTACCCAGTCTCAGCTTGAGGCCATTCCCCCTTGTTTTGTCTCCAGTTACCTGTCAGAAGAGACCAGCACCAGCTTCTCCACTACAGAAGAATCTCATAATACTGAATGCACAATAAAGGGATGAATGAAAGGGTGAATGTTTATGTGGGTAAGCAGGAAGCCATGTATATGCATCAAAAACAATTATGTCTGAATTTTGAACTGACTAGGATGAAATCTTGAGGTTATAAAGTGGTAGTTCTGTGAAAATACCAGTTCAAAGCCAACAGCAGATTCTCAAATACCATTAAGAATTAATAGGACAAAATTAGACTGTTAATTCTATGATACCAATCTCTGAGCTACCAATGCACTAAAACCTGCAATACCTTTTATCTCAGAAGGAATTAACAGAACTAGGAGAGGTAGAGCCAATGGCACAATGTTATATAAGATATGAAATAGCTTCTAAGGTTTTTAGCATTTTTGCTTATATTCTTCCCTAGGCATTCCTTACTCAAGGGATGTTGCCCAGCTAGATGAACAGTCTAGTATGACTCTATCCAGTCTTTTTTTGTTCTGCCTTACTGGAGATGTCTTATGCAATCAACTGAAAATTTGTGATACAACTTCTGTATTTCTCTATCCCAGTTAGCAAGTTTGCTTTCATCTGCACCAGGCTGGACTATTCAATGTGTTCACTTTCAGTCCTTTGTACTTTGGAGATATGACTAACACCAGCCAAAAATTAAGGAATTAACCAAAGGCTTTTCTTTTTTTTAAATAAAGGCAATCTCTTCATGTATATTCTGTCAGTACAAAGAATTTCTCTCATTCTTTTCTGTGAAATGCGTCTCGAGAAGAGCTTTAAATAAAGCAGCATGCAGACTGCATGATACCTCCAGCAGATGCAAAACTGCCAGCAGTTCATGTTTCTTTGAATTTAGAGTACAACCATACTATAGAACAACAATTTGTATTTTAACACTGCTCTGGTTCGGCAGGAAGAGTCATAACACATAAATGAAAAAAGTATTTCTTACTGTCATGGCTTTTGGGGCATTAATACACCTTAACAGCCCTGACCAGCCACATCTGCAGCTCACCCAAAGATCCTCACTCTCTGACTACTTGTGCCCCTGCCTTCTGGATGGACCTGGGTGAGTGCTGTAGTTAGTTCATCTCCTAGATGGACCTCAGGCATTCATTGTAACTTCATCTTCTCCTTGTGCTCTTGATTGGACTCCTGCAATAGTTCCCAGACCTGGGTTATCGCTCACCATGTCCAAGTCAGAGGACCTTGCTACCAGTACCTCATGGTGCCTGGTCAGCAAGGGCACTGCCCACGTCGATGTCACCCTTGGATCCCAGCTCGCCTTCGCTTACCATAATTAGACTTCTTTCATTGGCAAGTTTAGCTTCTGAAGGTTTATGGTCAAGGTAATAAGTGCTTTACATCTATTCCACAATACATCTAAGTAGTGAAGTAGAAACTAACACAGAATGTTTGGGATCTAGAAATTAAATTATCCTCCAAAAAATCTACGTTCGTGATGAATCATTTTAAGATTGCTAACAGCATACACAAAGAAATTCATTAAGTAGGATGCTGAAGAGTCCAAACCTGATACAAAGCAAGAGTGTGTCCGTATCTCTGGAGTGGCCCTTTGGATACAGGTACTACGTTCCATATACTGCTTTCCAAATTGTAGCTAGAAAAGAAATAGAAAAGTAAATATCTTCTACCTGCAGAGGAATGGAAACTTTTGTACGTTCCAACTAAGTTCTGTTGGACAAACTTGTTGTGATAGGTTGAAAATTTATCCCCCCCAAACAAATTTAACAGACCAGCTCAGGTGGCTTTGAAGCAAATGAAGCAATATCTTTCAGCAAGCTAATATTACAAGCATATTATATAGTGCCTATGTACAAAAATGTATTTACAAATATTTGCAATTTAGAAGTAACCCAAGAATTTCCCCTGGGCAAAGCCTGGAAGGGGCTAACAGCTACCGTCTACTACTCCTCCAGCAAGGAAATTGAAAAGGCTGCAGCTGCTATTACTTAGCCAAGGTTAGTGCAGGAATTAGCCAGTGTGGAGGAGTTAAGGAGCAAGCTAGGCTGCAGGCAGAAGCAAAGAAGCTGGAAATTGTTTATACACTCACTTTTTACCCCAGTTAGCAAACCAGTGAATGATACAGACTGTATCATCATAGTTCTTTTTACAACCAATGCTCTAATTTATTTACATTCTGCACTGAACTTTCTCAGTTGGAGTTTTTCAATAAGTCTTAAACTACTACACTTGTTCAGTCACTATCCCTGCTGTGACCGTGTGCTAACTTGTGATAGCGCACTAAACGTTCACCAAGCAAAACAGAAGCAGCTCTTTCAGGCACCAGTCAACAATCTCAGCTAATTGGACTGCAATAAAAATTACCAGACTTATAAGAAAGTTATGAAACTAGGTTGCTAAGCTCACTGTTATTACCTACATAAGAAACCCACCCTGCTAAACTGCTTATATCACAATCTACTGCACAGCTTTGAAGATGCATTGTTGAGCACCCTCTCGGCTATGAGATTGCTTTACATTTCCATTAAATTTGCATTAATGGATTAACATGAAACAAGAGAGAAAAGAGATTTCTTTTTTTTTTAAGAGACAGAGGAAAGAAAAACACCAAAGTTGATGGGAATTGTTCTGGATTACTGCAAACATAGGGAAGAAAACAAGAAGTAGACAAACCCAGGAAAAACAAGCACACTGCTAAACATATGCTAGCACTTGCATTTCACAGAATCACAGAATCAGTCAGGCTGGAAAAGACCCTCGAGATCATCAAATCCAACCTATCACCCAACACCTTCTAATCAACTAAACTATGGCACTAAGTGCCACATCCAGTCTTCTTTTAAACATCTCCAGGGACAGTGACCCTTCCTCCTTGGGCAGCCCATTCCAATGCCAATCATTCTTTCTTTGAAGAACTTCTTCCTAACATCCAGCCTGAACCTGCCCTGGCACAGCTTGAGACTGTGTCCTCTTATTCTGTCACTGGGTGCCTGGGAGAAAAGACCAATCCCCACCTGGCTACAACCTCCCTTCAGGTAGTTGTAGAGAGCAATAAGGTCTGCCCTGAGCCTTCTGTTCTCCAGACTGAATACCCCCAACTCCCTCAGCCTCTCCTCACAGGGCTGTGCTCCAGCCCCCTCACCAGCCTTGGTGTCCTTCTCTGAACACGTTCAAGCACCTCAACATCTCTCTTAAATTGAGGGGCCTAGAACTAGACACAGTACTCAAGAAGTGGCCTAACTAGGGCTGAGTAGGGTAGGGTCTGGTCTAAGGTAGTGTGTCCCTGCCCACGGCAAGGGGGTTGGAACTAGATATTCCTTGTGGTCCTTCCAACCCTGACTGATTCTATGAGTCCAGGGGCAGAAGGACTTTCCTGGTCCTGCTGGCCGTACTATTGCTGATACCACATTTAGGGCCTCTACATATATACAAGTACCTGCCCAAACCAGCTAGGCAATATTTAGAGTTGTTTCAAATTGGGTTTCAACAGGTGGTCATATACACATACATAGTATCTGTCACAAATAGGAAAAAACATGAATTATGTAAGACCTTTCCAATCCTACTGACTTGTCAACAGCAGGCACCCTGCTGCCGTGTCAACAGCAGGATAGGTGTATGCATTAAATGCAAGTCTCCTATAGTTATAAATTAACTTCAACAATGCAGACAGCAGTCCAGATGTACTGTGTAAAAATACCAGCATATGGATTTCATTGTTTTAGCACCAAAAGAAAACAAGGTTCCATGCTTTGCAGCAAAGCACCACAACAGCTCTCATGGAATGGAAAAAATCACATAGTTGTGTTACATGTAGTTTGAGCTTGTATGGATTTTCACCTTTTTTTTTTTTTAATCATAAGAAAACTGCAAGTAGAAAATAAAACCCCTGGGGAAGTGTGGCTGGAAAGCTGTCTAGTGGAAAGGGACATGGGAGTTCTAATCGACAAGCAACTGAATATGAGCCAGCAGTGTGCCCAGGTGGCAAAGAAAGCCAATGGCATCCTGGCTTGTATTAGAAATGTTGTGTCCAGCAGGAGTGAGGAGGGGATTGTCCCATTGTACTCAGCTTTGGCAAGGCCACACCTCGAGTATTGTGTTCAGTTTTGAGAAACTCATTACAAGAGGCATGTGGAGGTGCTGGAACATGTCCAAAGAAGGGTGACAAAACTGGTGAGGGGCCTATGAGGAGAGGCTGAGGGAGCTGGGGTTGTTTAGCCTGGAGAAGAGGAGGCTCAGGGGTAACCTTATAGGTGTCTACAACAGTGCAAAGTGCAGAGGAGGGCAAAAAAAGCTGATGAAGGGTCTGGAGAATAAATCTTATAAGGAGCAACTGGAGGAGCTGGGAATGGTTAGCTTGAAAGAGAAGGTTGAGGGGAGACATCATCACTGTCTACTGCTACCTGAAAGGACATTGTGGAGATGTTGGTTCTGGTCTCTTCTCACAGGTAATTAGTGATAGAACAAAAGGGAATGGACTCAAGCTGTCCAGGTTTAGACTAGACATAAGGAAACATTTTTCTGCAGAAAGAACAGTCAGGGATGGGAATGGGCTGCCCAGGGAGGTGGTTGAGTCACTAACCCTGGATGTGTTTAAATATGGTTTAGATATAGTGCTTGTGGATATGGTTTAGTATGCACCTTGTAGAGTAGGGATATCAGTTGGGCATGGTGATCCTGAGGGACTTTTCCAACCTGAACATTTCTGTGATTCTGTCAAATGTTTTTGTTAAATTGCAGGAGAGAGGCCACCTCCCTGGTAAGATCTGCTTTCCCTCAGCCACATCAGAAAGGATAGGAGAAAGGAGGAATCACTTACTTCAACACCATTTGGAAGGAGCTGTAGTTAAAAGTGTATCCACCAATCACCCACATGAACTTCCCATGCAGGACTGCCTTATGGGAAGCCCGGCCCACAGAAGGGCTGAAAGGCTTTACGTTTGGGAGGATCCAGTATGACTCAGTGGAAGGGACATTCAAGGAACAATCCGGACCTGTTTAGTAAACAAATGTGCGTGTTAGACAGGAGCGTTAAAGCTAATAAAGCAGAAAGAGGGGAGGCTTAATTACAGATGTCAGGATTGCTCATTCTGATGAAATACAGTAGACACTTTTATGTTTCACAGATGCTTAAGAAAAAAAAAATGGCAAGAAGGAATGTCAGTCAAACTGAAAGCATTAGGTTAGCTCAAATAAAAATGATCCATTTCTGCATTCCTCTCAAAAAATCCCACACTGTATGAGTCACAAATTGAAAGAAAAATGTAATGCATCATTCTTTTGGATGCTGTATAGGTCTTAAAATGAGTAGTGCAATATACAGTGAGTGTTACCCCTGGAGAAAAACTCTACTGTATTTGCACTAACCACAGTAATCTCATATCAAAGCGAATAACACTCAAGTAAATAAAGTTACAATATAGATTAGATTACACTAAATCTCAGGAATGAAAATTATCCCTTTGCCAATGGCATACTGCATCATCTTGCAAGAGCAAAAATGCACTGTAAAGCACTTTATAACAACAATTATTTCAATGTTTAAATCTTAGAGATTGCTCTATAAAGGCTACCTAGCCATAATTATATATTATTTTGAAATGTATTTTAATCATTTTTTTGCTAAACAAGGAAAACTTAGCAAAATATATCTGTCATGGTAGGCCTGATAGGTGAAAAATGGGCTTATCCATGTCCTGGCTTGCCTAAGCATGTTTTTCATCTCTCCCTTCTTCTGTTTTGAGGAGAAGCAACTGCAGGAAAGAGGACAAAGAGCCTAGAGCCACTGAGTCTAAGGACTCTGGCCCGCCCAGACTTGTTTTACTTCTGTGGTGAACGGGGCACACACACTTAGCGTGTGCCTGCCTTGTGCA
>WAAF01003199.1:596211-650437 GCA_013400475.1 Tricholaema leucomelas | reverse complement strand
GGTTTGCTGAAAACCACCCTAAAGGTCATGGAGGGTGGAACTTTTTAAAACTGGAACAAACATTTAGCACAACCAACCTCGTTGGTAAATAGCAGAGGTTCCATAAATAGAGCAGGACCTGCACAATCAGATTTGGTACCAACAGTAGATGGTGATAAAGTTCCTGTTGTATGTGAAAAGAATCTGTTAGGGAAAACTGTTTGGGTATTTTCTCCTTTGGGAGAAGGGAAACCTGTCTGAGGGGTGGTATCTGCTGAAGGTCCTGGCCATACCTACTGGGTAATGCAGGAGAATGATGAAATCCAGTGTATTCCACAGAGAAATCTAACCTTAACTGAGAGAGTTAAAATTCAGAGTGTATAATACAAGGTGTTAGGAGCTTTCTGTTCTAGGTATTCCATGGCATCCAAAGACACAATCTACAGCACATGAGCACGAACCCATTGTCACCTGGGAGTCCCTGTTCTCGTCTCATCTGTGAGGAGACAAACTGCTGTTTTCTGAGCTTTTGAGCTACCTGCACCTGAGATGGCTGGAACAAAGTGTGAACTGAACTTGTGATATCCATTATTGTAAATATTGTTTTAGATTAAACAGTTCTCAGCGAAAGTCTGAGTGAAATAGACAGGGGTGGATTATGGTAGTTTGAGGCTAATTGGAATATTTTAGTGAGAAAAATTAGATTATAGGCTGTGAAAAAAAACAGTGGTGATGCCTATTTCACTCATAGGCTTGCTGAGATGTATAAAAACAAGAACACAAAACAGATAAGACAGTCGGTGTGTGTCTCTGGGAGCCTGTGCTTTCTCCCTGGGCTGCTTTCTGTGTAACTAATCCTGCTTTCTAACCCTCCTTGCTGACCCTCCAAGCTCACCTTGCACATAAGGCAAACTCTGGGATAAGGTAGAGGAGTGGAAAGAAGGTGGAAAGGTGGCTGGGAACCCCTTCTGGGGACTCTGATTTCTGGGAGGAGTGTTGTGCTTCTGTATTACTTTTAACTTGTATATTTCTGTATATAGCTGTATATATTGTAAATATCTGCTTGTATATTGTGCTGAGCTGTAAATACAAAACTTCATTCCTCGATTTCCAGCTCAACTGAGCCTAGTCTGGGTGATTTCATAAGAGGAGGGGGGCAGGTAACACTCAAACCATCACAGCACCTGAACAAAATTTAGTTACGATTTTTCTTTATTGAGGTAAAGAAATATTTGCAAAAAAA
Source organism: Tricholaema leucomelas (assembly GCA_013400475.1). Lineage (NCBI taxonomy): Eukaryota > Metazoa > Chordata > Aves > Piciformes > Lybiidae > Tricholaema lacrymosa > Tricholaema leucomelas. The sequence goes on along the minus strand of WAAF01003199.1, from coordinate 649,215 downwards.
AAAAATGAATGGGGCATGATACAAAGCAATAAAAAGGGTAGAATCAGACTGTGACAATTATTTTGAGAAGCAATCATGTACTATCATGCAGTCCATGCTGTACATCACAGTATTAACAGAAATAAACCACTATGAGCTACTAAAAAGACAGAAGAGGTTTTATTTTAAAGATATTTGGGGCTCAATTCATTTGCAGAAATAAATATGTTTAATTTTATCCAAACCAAACTGTTTCCTTTCACTGTATTAAAAGTTTCATACATTTGATCCACATTGTACTTGTATAAGATATTTTAAAGTTACATTATCCTTCCTGGCTGCACTGTCCAGATTTTGTTACTTAAATATTAGCCATCTACTGGTAGGCTGCTCCATAAAGCCTCGTTCTACCCTAATGTTCAGAAGAGCCTAGAAAGAACAGAAGAGCTCAAGAGGGCAGCTTTCATCATTGTCAGCCTGGGAGCAGAGCAGGACTCCCATCAGTCACTGTCAGGCTTCTGCAGATGTGTCCCTCTGGGCATGCACTGACAAAACCTGCTCCCCTTTCTGCACTGGTTCCAGCATGCACACTGTTAGAGCGTGCAGCTTTAGGCAGCTTGCAAAGTTTTACATGTCCTGGGTTGTAAAGATACAGAAATAATGTAGTATGTTTGCAATATGTAGATACTTTTATTTATATTAAAGCTTCAGAACAGTATAATTTCATTATTAGAATTTTAGAGTGTGTTTAATATCAGTGCACTTTTAACTCTCTTTATTTTTAGGTGGTTACTTTTTATGGGTCATCATTACTTGATGCTTCAGTGCCTGCTGGACAAGAGCTGTCAATTAAAGGAGCTTCGAGACCTGGACTCGTAACCAAGAATGGTCTAGTAATTTTTGGTAATGATGGGAAGATGGTAAGTGCTTGCTCTGGCAAACATAAGCATGGCTGAACTAACTTTAGCAAGAAGGACAGGTAGTGTGGACTTGTCAGGCTGTACAAATCCAATCCAAACTGTAAAGACAGGTAGCTAACTAGTTTGGAGCTTATCAGTCATCTACCATCCTTTGGAAGAGACCTTCATGTTTTGCTTCTCACTCTATCGATACTAATTTCTAATAGAGATTAAAATTTATTGATAGATACTAGGAGATAATCTGAAAGATGGGTAAGAGTGGCCTGTGCTAAATTTCCTGCACCACGGCAGCTTTCTGCAAGCTATTTATTTTGCTGTTTCAGTAACCATATTAATGACTCAAAACTTTTCACACAAGGAATTAAAAAAAAAACAAACTCTAATTTTTCAGGTACTAGTGAGGAATCTGCAGTTTGAGGATGGGAAAATGATCCCTGCATCTAAATACTTCTCTGCTGATGAAAAAACTACCTTGGAACTTACAGAAGAAGAGAAAAAGATGGCAGAAGATATTAGGGTAATTCAATAAAGTGCTTTAGTAGGATATTACTTTAGGCAAAAGCATGCCATACTTCTCATTATAGGCAAGGTGTATTTCTGTTTAGTCATGCTAAGTGTTTTTTGATAAAATGTGCTCAAAGAGTGGGGCATTCAGTCTTTAGTTGTTGACATTCAGGTGAAATTGGGAATTGACCAGAGTATTTACATACCCCTTTAGAAAGTTTTCTTTCAGATACAAGTGGTACGAAGAAGGGGATTGCAGAGTCAGCTGTGGTAAATATTTGTGAATTGTGGTGGAAGCAAGGGAAAACAAATGGATCTTCACCTTGCAACTGCAAGGTTTTCAACACTGACAGACTTGGACAGTTCTGAATTTTTTTCTTTGCTATGGTGTTACTCACTAGCACATGCTCAGCATGTTCCTGTTAGACAGGCTCTAGGGAGTCTTAGAACAGCAATTCGAAAGAGAAAAGCAGCAGTGTTCACACACACACAAGTAGCAGAGGCATGCAATGGGGTAGCTGGAGCTGACAGCTCTTTAGTCAGAGTGGCACTTTGCTACCCTTTCACATAGTCTCTCTGTAGTATGCCAAAGTCTTAGCTGAAAGCCACATTTGTCATTATAATTTTGTACCAGATCAAGTGAATCACAGATGTCTTACCTTCTGCTAACTCTGCTGCAGGGTCAGTAACTTTTGGCACAGCTCAGCAGCTTGATGCACTAATAATATTTTAAACTACGAGATTACCTTCAGTCTGCTTGCCAGCAACCTAAAAGCTGCCTGTAGCTATTGACTGAGACAGTATCAAAACCAGCTCTAACTCCTCAATTCATGACACTACCTGCTAACTCTGAAACCACTTAATTCACTGTTCATGTTAGCAGAAATCTCCATCTCATGCATGCAGCTTAAACTGCTTCTTAGCTTTGCCCACAAATTCCATCAATCTAGTCACAAAGTGCTCCAGGCTGTCTTTGCCTCTGCTGACAGTGTATACCACAAGGCAATATAAAGTTACTATTTGAAGGATGAAGAACTTTTAAAAATGAGCCTAAAAAATATTAGCATTGTGCTATTCAGGTTTCCTACCTGAGTAAGTGAAATTATCATGGGCAAAATAATGTAAGCTAATTTTGATGAAGAATTTATTGGCTAACATCAGGTCTCTAGACAGTTCACAACCCTCTTAAAATAATTGTATGTTTCAGAATACAAATATGAAAAAAATGGTTAGATAAACACTGCTTGCAGTTAGATCCTTATTCATTATTGCCTCCATTGATTTTATGTATTATTAGGCTATTTGGAAAGGAATTTTGAGCAATGTTGCTGCAATTGAGGATTCCACAGACTTCTTCAAATCTGGAGCATCCTCTATGCATGTTGTCAGGTAAAAAAATACTGAGAATCACAAAAATTTGAAGCCAAAGCTAGTGGAAACCTTTAAACTAGGGTTAATTAGGTAGTGTTTAAAAAAATCCTCCTATATTTTCCAATACTCTAACTATTCCCCTTCCTATCTTTGAAAATGTGGCCAAGTTCTGCTCCCAAAATTAGGAGATACTGTCCTAATTCTGCTCTTTCTGGTAAAGAAAAATTCTCATTAACTTCAGAAATACCAGCCACGTTGGGGAGCATGGTGATGCTCAAACCATTCTGCATGTAATGACAGGTATCTTAAGACCAAGTGGCTGGTTGGGAAGTTGTGTAAAGAACTACCTGGTGAGACAGAGCTGGCTTGCACAGAAATAATTGAGCCTGTGCTTAGAAATGTACTGAGTTCATGCCGTGTTGGGTCACCTCAGGTGTTTTCTTCATTTTGTTTTTTTACAACTCAGATATCCTAGGCCATAATAAAAGATCAGTATTTCAGCTGTTGTTTTAAAACAAACTGATTATTGTCCTTTTGTCCTTACTTTTCAGACTCATAAAACTATGAATGTCCTCCATTGTATTGGTTAGAGTAGTCCCATATACTTTTAGCATGCAGGCAGTATATGCTATTTGTCATTTGTCTCCCAAGGTTTATCTAAAGGTATTGCAGAGCTGATGTGTTGTCAGTAATGCCTTTGATTAAATCAACAGATTTCAGTAAAATGCACAACTTCTGAGCCACTGTTGCCACACACACCTGTTCACATGCATACAAACTGGTATCCAGTCTTGACCCCTTTCAACCTTCTAATGATTCCATTCTCTGGATAATTCTTTCATTTGTAATTAAACTTATTCCTTCTTCAAAATCTTCAGAATGCTAGAAGAGATCAAACAGAAATACAGTGGACTTCAACTACAGAATGAAGATGTGTATATGGCCACTAAGTTTGCAGACTTTATTCAGATGACTGTCAGAAAATTTAGAGGAGAAGACAAAGAAGAAGAGTTAGTTGTTGATTATGTAAGACCTTTTATTTTCCCTTTACTGCTTACTATTTTTTGGGGGGGAGGGAAGGGTAGACAATGCATTGTATTAGACTGCTTGACACAGTAGGAAAAGCAAGCAAATATTTGGTCATGCAAACTCATCTTCATGACTTTTTTTCCTGCCCATCTTTTATATATTAGCATTTTGTAATGTAAGTATACATGTAATGTCACTTAAGCGTACTGGAAACCAAGAGATCAAGAATACAGAGTAGATCACACATGCTCAGATATTACTATCTCCTTTGTAATCTCTTGTCAGTATGCTTTGGTCAAAACAATTCTAGACCTCCTTTCCTGAGGCAAACAATTCTCCTATGAGTCTATTTGAAAACTTTGTATGAAGGGAAGATTGAGTGGGGTTTAAGTCATTAAGCAAGTCAGGATTTCTTGCATTGGAGAATTAAACATTTGATTCAAATCCATGGGGACCAGCCTTAAGCAGCATTTACTATTGGTTTGAACATAGAGTTCCAATGAGAACAATACAGAAACCAGATGAACTATCTCACGGTGTAAGTTATTGGTGTTCAGGGAGAATATGATTTCAGTTTCATTTTACTCCTTTGTCCACTTGCCTTTAGGTAGATTGTAAAATGTGGCTGGATGTTGGCTGTAGATACCAAGAACTTGTTAAGCTACACTAAAATGCTAGCTATGAAAAGTTTACATTCATTTGTTGTTTATTTCACTCTTAGGTTTCAAAAAATGTGAACAACATGACGGTGAATATGCCATACCAATGTTTCATCAATGGGCAGTTTATAAATGCTGATGATGGAAAAACTTATGACACTATAAATCCAGCAGATGGATCAGTGAGTAATCTCTAAATATGATCAATACCAGTTTGTTTCAATTTCTTTGCTTATTAAAAAACCTAAACCACCAACTGAATATTGCCAATTTCAAAACCATGTGATAGACATTAAATAAAACCTACAAATACTTTGATATTTCAATTTACTTCTCAGTCTGTGTATTTTACAGGTTTGCATTTAACTTCCACTTCAACTATTGTGTCAATTTCTGTATCCAGCTGTGTATTTTACCTTTGTTTCATTTTTGTTTATATATGCAAACAAAAATTGCTATAGTTTAGTTGCTTAAGAAGTTATTTATATTGTGTGTATTTCCCATCAGTCATCAACTTCAGTTTTTATTTTGCTTTTTTTTTATGACTCTGATGTGCAAATTTCCTTTAAATTCCCAATGAGAAAAATGTCTCTTTCAATGAGAAAATATATGCAGTTGCACTTCTGTCCTAAACTATTCAATCTTGATTGATCAACTCATAATTCTGAATTATAAATAGAGCAGTAATTCTACTGTCCATGTAATTGCTGTTTAATTCTGGACTATATAAATTGCATTGAAAGCAATACCACGGGTTCCACTATTATCACAAATCATAGTTCTTTACCTGAAACTTACAGGATTCAATACAAGTCAGAACTATTCTGTCCATAAAATGTGTGTATTTATGAAACACAATCATCATAAAATACTATGTGTATATGGTGCTTTATGGTAACAGAAATTCCATTGCTAATAAATTTAGGATGCACGAGTCATATTAGCATGTTTGGATATTAGATCATAATACCTTATATAAAGACTTCCATCTTTTGTAATATCACAAAGATTTTATGTCTGGAAAGTCAGATGAAATCAAGTAGGATGATGCACCTTGATGTGCAGATGTATATAGGTCTTTAGAGTCTCTGCAGTGTCCTCCAAATTCTGCTACCTCGATTGTGCCTGAACATATTACAGCCTGTCTAACCCAGGCCAACTGCTGGGGTTGAGGATATTACGTATTAGGCTAAGTCAAGGAGTTTAGGAGGAAGAAGTGACACTGCATTCCAGCATTTTAGTTTGATCTAACACAGTACTACCTTTGGACAGGTAATAGCCAGTGTATCTTCTGCTTCGTTGGCTGATGTTGACAAGGCAGTGGCCGCAGCAAAGGAGGCTTTTGAAAATGGTGAATGGGGAAGAATGAATGCAAGAGAAAGGGGGCGACTCATGTACAGGTAAGGGAGAGACAGCTTGTGTTGGTTTTGTTTTCTCACATCTTACTGGATTGTGCCTCTGAAGAATCATTACATATGTATTCTGAATATGATGAATACTCTTAATCTCACTGTCGGAGGAACCAGACTAGCCATCTTTCCATCCCCTAGTTTACTTCAGTTTACTAGACTGGGGTCTTAGCTGGCTAGACTTTCATGTAGCAGAGAAAAATCTTGTGGTCCCTCACCATTCTTCTTAATTACTATTGACTGGAAAGGAAGAATTTGAGGAAAGTATCTTTTAAATATTTGATGGCATAACTTAGTGTAGATGCTATTTGTTACAAGGATTGAAAATTCCCTTGCAAAGCCCTAATCTTTCTGTATAATTAACGCTCTTTTATAGGTAAAATCGACCTAGGTTAGGTAGGCAGAGACTTCTGATCTTGCTAAGCATGCCTACATCTGCACTGCATACAGTACATGTATGGCCACATTGCCACTAATTTTGAAATACACTGTAACTGATGATAGACTTTCTAGGATTGTATCCCAGCATATTTTTCATTTGGCTGAAGACCTCTGAAGCCTGAAAAGGCCTTTCACCAGATTTTCAGATGTACCAAGGCATATAGTATTCAATTGCATTACAGGTTAAGAGCTCTGTCTTTGAAAATTCGGGTACATTTGAGGCATCTACTTCCAAGTTCAGATAATGCAAAACGACATTATGACACTAGGTCTCCCAAACATTAATCTAGGGCTCTGAGTACTTCTTGGTACTTCTGTTTACTTGATGTTTCTTGTGTTACTGTGTGTTTGCTTTTAACTTACTGCTCCAGTTTTCTATAATACAACACAAAAAGAGTATAAGAATCCTAATCATTATACCATAACTGAAACATTGTACATTGTTATAGCATACTTTTCATTATTTATGCCTTCATCCAGCTGTCTTCTTCATCCTTCTTCTGCTACAGCCAATGTGAAGACATTTGCAAAATTCAACATGAAATTGTCCAAGTTCTTAGTGATATTAATAAGCAGTGCCTGCAGTGCTCCAACTCCAAATTCAGTGGGAATGAAGTTTTAATAACAGTTGTTTGCCCTACTAAATGTCATTTTAGGTTGTCAATTATTAGATGTATTCTCTTTGAGGTGAATTAGTAATGTTTTTATTAAAGACTTGCAGACTTGATGGAAGAACATCAAGAAGAGTTAGCAACCATAGAGTCTATTGACTCAGGAGCTGTCTACACTCTAGCTTTGAAGACCCACGTTGGAATGTCTGTGCAAACATTCAGATACTTTGCTGGATGGTGTGACAAGATTCAGGCAAGTAAAGGCAATAATTAACGGCAGTCTTCTCTACACTTCTGTTTTGCTGACACAGGGCAAAAAAACAATGCTAGCAAAATTCATAAGGAATCAAAAAATTGAGCAAAATTAGAGTTTTACCTAAATTAGGTCTCCTTGACAATGCAAAAGGACAGTTTCTCTCCAATTGGAGTATATGGATTTAGAGTGTGACTCTAAAATATCTAAGAAATCAGATAAAATGTCACAATATGCGTGCTTAGTCAGCTCTTGGTCATTCACAGAGAAGAATGTTATTGTGGTCATCATGGGGGTAAATCCTTTTTTCCTAATGCAAAAATGCTTCTGGTTTTGAAGCCTACTCTGTGGCTTTTCAGGGCATATGTATATGGCAAACACATCTGTAATTAAGATGATAAAACAGTAGCAATGTCTGTCTTTTAGGGTTCTACAATTCCAATTAACCAGGCACGGCCAAACCATAATCTAACATTCACCAGGAAAGAACCAATAGGGTAAGCATCACTTCTTGTTTGTTTTTAGTGACAAACTTGATACACATAATAGCCACTCAAAGGCTGACATCAAAAATGTAATCTTTTCTTATTTTCCCCTATCTTAAGTGTCTGTGCAATCGTTATCCCCTGGAATTACCCACTGATGATGCTTGCATGGAAGAGTGCAGCATGTTTGGCTGCAGGCAACACACTTGTGCTCAAACCAGCTCAGGTAAAACCAAAATAGAATGTACAGATGACTTAGGTCCTCCACTGTTTGTTCAGGTAAAATAATTCAGGTAATCTGGTGGATCTCATTGGTAAATTGATGGTGTCACATGTTTTAAAGTGTGTGTTTAATAGTATAAATTGCCATGATGATACAAGGTACTGATTGTCTTCAGTCCTGCTCTGGTGCTACTGTCATTTTCAAGAATGAATTCTTTTCCACAAGAAGCACTATAAGAAGATGAATATTGTATCAGACTTGAAATCCATTGAATGTAAAAGATAGCCTCATGCATTTAATTTAGATAGGTGACCTAATCTAAATATTTCTACTTAGGTCACACCTCTGACTTCCTTGAAGTTTGCAGAACTCTCAGCTAGAGCTGGATTTCCTAAGGGTGTCATAAATATTCTGCCTGGTTCAGGTAAAACTTCAGCTAATAATTTTTCTGGGCTGAGAGGGTCATGCTAAAACTGGCAAACTCATCTTTTGGAGATGTATTATATACATATCTTCATAGGTAGTAGGTGTGCATCTATGTCATGCCATGATTGCACATATGTGCAGAATGGAATTGGAAAACTCTGTAACAGTCCCCTACAAACAGCATGAACACTCTGAAAGGAATGGATTACAGAGAAACATGTTTCCCTTGATTACAAAACTTCATTATTTCTCTTAATACTCTCAACACTTGTAAGTATTTAAATGCAACTGTGAGACCTAGAGCGACAGGGTAAGATGCATACTGGTCACCAGAGGTAAGTCATGGTCCACACTGTGTTACCTAGTGTCAGCATTTTCCTCTTTCCCCCCAGAAAGAAAAGTGATGAAGTAACTTAATGGGGCAGGCTTTGTTACAAATTAGATTATTCCACCTTCAGTGGGATATTAGGAAGTTCTTTAGTCCAGACAGATGGGGTGATTTGGTGACTCAGATTTGTGATCCAAGTTAACTAACACTTGGCTTTCAGTCATTTGAATAAAGCTGTAAATATAAATAACAATGTGATATTGTACTTGGCCGACGTATTTCTAGCTCTTTCTGTGTCACAGTGCCGCTGTCAGCATAGTAAAAATTGTCTGTGCCCTGTCCAGTTAAACTCCTCTCCTCACCCCAATAGGTGGTTTAGTGGGACAGCACCTGTCCGAGCATCCGGATGTTCGCAAAGTTGGATTCACTGGTTCAACACCAACTGGTAAACAGATCATGAAGAGGTAATCTCAGCAAATATACAGCGCTTAAATCAGTTATGAAATATCTTACTAGCTGGTGTGTCTGTGTAGTGATACAAATGCGTAACTGCATATGGTTGTTTAACCAATTGTGCTAAGGCAGTAATGGAAAATCATGGAATTGTTGAACCATAAAATTGTTTTGGTTGGAAAAGACCTCTAAGATCTTCAAGTTGAGTCCAGCCGTCAACCTAAGACCACCATGGCCATTAATCTATGTCTTAAATATCTCCAGGGAAAGTGACTCCACTACCTCTCTGGGCAACCTCTGCCAGTGCCTGACCGCTCTTTCCATAAAGACATTTTTTCTAATACCCAATCTAAACCTGTCCTGGCACCATTTCAGGCCGTTTCCTCTCATTCTGTCACCTGATACTAGGAAGAAGAGACCAATCCTTATGTCACTACAAACTCCCTTCAGGTAGTTAGTTGTACAGAGCAATGAGGCCTCCCCTCAGCCTCCTGTTCTCCAGACTAAACAATCCCTGTTCCTTACTTGTTCTCTAGACCCTTTACCAGCTTTGTTGCTCTTCTGTGGACACTCTTCAGCAAACAGAGGTTCATACATTTTCACTAGATATGATTCAAAGGAAATAATGAAATAAGATGTTTTTAAATTGTTTTTTATGTGATTCCTTACTTTTTTTACAGTGCAGCCACTAACCTGAAGAAAGTTTCTCTTGAACTTGGTGGTAAATCACCGTTGATCATATTCAGTGACTGTGAACTTGACAGAGCTGTAAAAATGGTAATGTTACTTTCAAGTAAAATATATTTAAAGCCTTTATGATACATCTTCATAGTGTTGCAGTATTCTTATTAACTTGCCAAAAAATGCAGTAGGCAGATCTTGCTTGAAAAATCATGCAATCTGTTAGAAAACAGACTCTTTTTCTGCAGGATGGCTTTTTTTGACAGCACAATTGAAGAGTTCATGCTGCACCAAAATGGCAGGGATCAGTACTACAAGAAGCATACATTAGAAAGTACAATAAAACAAATAAATATAGCTGGAAGGTGTTTTCACTAGGCAAGTGAACACATGCAAATATATTTGTCAAACTCTCATGCTCAAAAAAACCTCAAACACTTAAAAAACAAGTGCCTGCAAGTGAATTAAAATACACAATGAGCTCCCTAATGCCATATAGTTCTTCTTAATTCACCATCAATCATGATAATCCACCTTCCCAACCAGTCATAATGTGTCTGAAGTTAATAAATAAGATGTGCAAATAAGAAATTCAGTGGATTTAGGGTGCTTATTTCCTGCTCAGATAATCTGATTCATTAAAATGACAGCAGATGTAGTTTGCTCACTAAGCAAACAAAGCTCTTCCACACTGCTTACCCAACATGCTAACTCTGTGAATCTTCTACAAGGGCTTAAGCAGGTACTTCTACCAGGAAGAAACTATTATACACTTTCCCCATTTTTTGAGTGTTTATTGCCAGGGCAAGAGTCTGAGTGACTGCACAGTGTGTATGGGAGATAATAAAAGATGGGTGGTTCCACCCCACCACTTTTCTCAGCTGTGGAAGTAAGAGGGTGATGCAAAGGTTGGCCTGAACTATATCTGACATTGATGGTTTAAAATAATTATAAAACAATGCTTTTTTGACACACACTTGTCAATTTTATTTTATTTGTCCTGTTCTTCCTTTCCCCACTTCCCTACACCTGCAGAAAAACAATGTCAGGCATCAGATCTTGGTAGATAAAAAGGAACAAACTACACAGTAGAGTCTGAGCCCACAGTCAGGACAGGAGGTTCTCTGTGGCTGACATGTTCACCCAGTTACACACAACTTTTGACACGAGCAGAATTGCTCAGAGGATTAGCACAGTTTGTTATTCTCTAGTTGTTCTGCCAGCCCTCTTCCCTTGATCCTGCAGCAGATGTTTCTGTGGAATGTTGATAGAAACAGAAAAAGCAGTGCTAATGAGTTCATCCTGAGCCATTTGTCTTCATGAAAGTGCGTGGTGACATTTATGAGTCTGCTTGTTGCATTGGTGATGTCTTTTTACATAAAGCATTATGCTTTGAAAGTCACAAACACAAAGTGCAACCCAAAGGAATAGAATGAAGGGAAAACTAAACAAAACGTGGCACGTAAATATTAATGTGTTTTTTTCTCCTGGTCAGGGTATGGGAGCAGTATATTTCAACAAAGGAGAGAACTGCATTGCAGCTGGCAGACTGTTTGTGGAAGAATCAATCCATGACGAATTTGTTAAAAAAGTGGTAAGATATTTAAGAGCTAAAGTTTAAGCAGATGCTTTTCTGTGGCACAAAGATGCACAAGTTTCATAGACACTTGCATTTCTTCTTACTTTCAGTTGTTTAATTTCTCATTGTTCCTTATAACTGGCAGTGCTGCTTCTCAAGAACCTCTTATAAGGTTAAAAGGAAGGCACTGAAGGGACATATTTTCATCAGTAATGCACAGATAAGTGACACTGAAGTAGATATTGTAACTTCAGTGATGTTTTATATTTGACTGGGAAGGTAAGATTAAAAAACCCACTGAATTTAGGTCAATGTGATTGAAGGCTACTCTGAGTTTTAAGAAAAAGGCATATGGGAAGCTTAGTTGCAACAATACAAAGGTCATTATTAAAAATCCAGTAGTCACCACAGTCTACCACTGGAGAATTAATTTATATAGATCAAGAACGGGAAATAAGTACCATAACTCATTTGCTACAGGTAAAAGCTAACATTTTACATCTGTCTTAATAGTAGAAGAGAATGAGTGCATGAAAACAGCATCAAAACTTTTCAGAAGAAACCAGAGGTTATCAAACAAGACAAAGCATCATTTTAGAGAAGGAGGAACATCCCACTTTATGAGAACCCAGCCTTTAAAGCTTAACTCATAGCACAAAAACCAAGGCACTCCACATCACTGGTAATTGTAACAATTTGCTGTGTTACATAACTTAATTTTAATTGGGCAACTCACAGGTGGAAGAAATAAAAAAGATGAAAATTGGTGACCCGCTTGACAGATCTACAGATCATGGTCCACAAAATCACAAAGCACATTTGGAAAAGCTGCTGCAATATTGTGAAACTGGAGTAAAAGAAGGAGCCACTCTAGTGTATGGAGGAAGACAAGTGTGTCGACCAGGTAAAATTCTGTTCATAGGCCTTTGGAACCTCTACACTTCAAACAAAAGTCATCAAGATTGTCTCCTTTGTGTTACATGAAGTAGCACATAGCGGTAGTACTGCAATATAGCAATTGTGGATAGAAGGCTGAAGGTGAGCCGGCAGTGTGCCCAGGTGGCCAAGAGAGCCAATGGCATCCTGGCCTGGATCAGGAACAGTGTGGCCAGTAGGACAAGGGAGGTTATTCTTCCCCTGTACTCAACACTGGTCAGGCCACACCTTGAGTACTGTGTCCAGTTCTGGGCTCCTCAATTCAAGAGTGATGTTGAGGTGCTGGAATGTGTCCAGAGAAGTGCAACAAGGCTGGTGAGGGGCCTGGAATACAAGCCCTGTGAGGAGAGGCTGAGGGAGCTGGGGATGTTTAGCCTGGAGAAGAGAATGCTCAGGGGTGACCACATTGTGGTGTACAACTACCTGAAGGGAGGTTGTAGCCAGGTGAGGGTTGGTCTCTTCTCCCAGACAATCAGCAACAGAACAAGGGGACACAGTCTCAAGTTGTGCCAGGGGAAGTATAGGCTGGATGTTAGGAGGAAGTTGTTGCCAGAGAGAGTGATTGGCATTGGAATGGGCTGCCCGGGGAGGTGGTGGAGTCTCTGTCCCTGGGGGTGTTCAATAAAAGCCTGGATGAGGCACTTAGTGCCATGGTCTAGTTGACTGGCTAGGGCTGGGTGATAGGTTGGAGTGGATGATACTGGAGGTCTCTTCCAACCTGATTGATTCTATTCTGTTCTATTCTATTCTATTCTATTCTATTCTATTCTAGTCTATTCTATTCTATTCAATAGCAGTATCATGGAAGAAGTACTAGTTAAATCCAAGATCCCACTTGACAACAAGACTTCCAAGTCTCATGTTAAAAAGAAGCTATGCAATTGAAGCATAATACATGAAAATGATTCAGAATCCAGTCTGTATGGGAATATTTTGCTTATTTATTCCTGTTGTTTGTAAGGCTTTGAGGCTTTATTTTTTTCAACACCTTTGAACTGTCAAGAGCCATAAGAATAATTGTATCCATTTGGATCACACTAACACTAAAGCTGAAACTACTAGCAGAGTTTGCATAAGATATTATCAAAACACTTTTTTTTTGCTCTACAGACAAAATGCATGCTAAATTTAGTCAGCAGGCACAAACCCAACATTTTCTCATGGACATCTGCCCTTTATCAATAATGAAGGAGAAACATTTGCATCAGATTCGAAACATAATGATTGAATCCCTAAATAAAATAGAAGTGATGATTCATTACTCTATGAAGTTAGTGTAACAAAAGCACACAGGAAATCCTGTGGAACAAGCAGAATTTATATAAAATCTCTGAAGCTGATTTTGCCTACTCAAACTGGAATGCACTCACTCACCAAGTTTGATAACAGAAAAAACAGTGGCCTCAAATCTCCTCTTTTACGTTCTTCCCCTGAGGAGTCAGTCACCCGAGCAGTGGCACGCAGACCTTCTGGCCTGGCAGGGAACAGCACATAGTTGTTTCTCTGAGCAGTACAGGCCATTCTTTTAACCTTGTTTTTGCTGTTTCTCTGGTGCTTACACACACGTCTCCATCCATACTTCACATCAGTCTTGATGCTTCCTGTTTCAAGTCTCAACCTCTCTATGACCTGAAAGTATGGAAGAGAGACAGCCTGGACAATACAAATCATGAAATGCTTTCACTGTGCCCAAATGACAGTCTGTCCTCTGTTTAGGTTTCTTCATGGAACCCACTGTATTCACAGATGTTGAAGACCATATGTATATTGCCCAGGAAGAGTCCTTTGGTCCTGTGATGGTGATTTCTAAATTTAAAAATGGGTATGTTCTCCTCTAGTTACTGTTGGAAATTTTATTTTCTGATTTTCACTCTAAGTGTGGAAATGGTAGCAAGCCTTTGTGAAATCCTGTAACACTGTTCTGAATCCCTAGATCTTCTCCCAGCTAAATTTGGAGAGATTACCTTTTTTATTAAGAACTATCCTGATGTGTGTCAGTGTAAAACTAACACTATTAGTGATAGTGACTATTAGCATGTGACAGGATAGAATACCACCAGTGCCACTGCTGTGACTGTTCTGAAGTAAGACTTAGTATTCAGTGAACCATTTCTACTGAAGTTGATGTGGTTAATTGCAACAATTTAATCAAATTGCAAAATGTGTTGTTTTTTTTTTCCAGTGGAATTGCTTATTTTTCTCTGTCACAAAAGACCACAGTGTTTTTTGTTGCACTTCACTGCAGATGAAAATCCTTCTGTATATTTTGTAGACCTGTAGTTTTAATAACTTCCATTCCAAATGATACGAGTTATTTTACACACAGATGAGATTAAAACTCTGTATATACTTCATGTAAATAATGCTACCAGGTTTCATTTTCTGCAGCTGGATAGTGCAGTTCAGAGCCAGCCACATAGATAACCCTTCGCATCTGTAAATCACGTATGGTGCTAAGGGACTGTCTTGGGTTTTTTAAATGTTAAATATTACAGACTTTTGAATCTATATGGAGGTGAGATGCAACTAGAAAATAGCACTCTGGACATAGCCTGACAAGTTGTGTCTTCATAAGTCCGAATTTCAGTATTTATTCTGCATTAACTCGTAAAGCAGACCAAAATTTTAGCCAAGTGGTTTGTTATCTGCTGTCAAGCTCTGCTTCACAGTTATTTTTCTATTGCTCTACTCCCCAAGTCACTACTGTAGCTGAGCAAATTTGGTATGCATACTGCAACCTTTCCTTTGACATTTCTTAGTGTAGATCTTAACTACTGAAATAGAAGGTTACAAGATTTACAAGTACGAATCTGTCATATTGACACACAGATTAGTCCTGAATTTTCTTTAATAAAAAAGCTAACTGGAGAAGAAAGAGCATGAGTAAAGGTGCCTGAATGGCACTGAAGGTGGAAGGCTGCCAGCACTTGTTTCTTTTACCTAGTTGCAATTCAATAATTTATTTCCCCACAGTGACATCGATGGAGTGCTGCGACGGGCAAATACTACAGAGTATGGCTTAGCTTCTGGAGTTTTCACAAAAGACATAAGCAAAGCTCTCTACATCAGTGAAAAACTAGAAGCTGGAACAGTTTTTATTAACACATATAACAAAACTGATGTGGCAGCACCATTTGGTGGATTTAAGCAGTCTGGCTTTGGGAAAGATTTAGGTAAGTCATTCTCTCCCTCCCTTATTTCTCATCTGACATTCTAAATCAACTGAAAAAACAACCTTACCTGTGTACAGTATATCTAGTAAACCGTGAGCCATGGATGCATTTCCTGCAGCTCCTACGTTCTTCCAGTTGCAGTAATCTAGTTCCAACCCCATCCATACAATCTCCTCACCTCAGTACCTCCAGTTCAACCCTTCTTGTACCTGTGCTAAATAATGCTGTGGCACACAAAATATTCCTCTTCCAACTCCTCTTAGGGCAGTCAAATTACATCTTGTCCAGAGCTCTGTTCAGGCTACAAAATGCTGCCAAGTAGCAAAGATATTGGCCAAAGTCAGAAAAATCTTTCCTTCAAAAAGAATACTAGTTTTGGTTTACTCTATAAACTTGTAAGAGCATGTACAACTCTTTCATGCCTTAAAATGCTGTCAAAATTTGTCCATAGCCACAGAGGAAGATGCATTAAACAGTCTTTTCAAAACCAGTTTTTAAAAAGGTGAAGTCTAGTCTGTGGAAGACACCATACAAGCCTGGACAGATCAAGCCTCATGGCAATGAAAACTGAAAGTAAAAAAAAAAAGTTCAGTGACACAACAGATTTTTTTGCCTTTGGAATCTGTAGCAAGTATCAGGTATTTCCTGAAACCAAAATAAGTAGAACTATCAGGAAAAAAAAAAAAATCCAATTTTTAAACAGCTTCTTTACCTGGGAACTTAACGTTGGCAAACCAAAGTTTGTAAGTTCAGCTGAGTCCCCAGTGGTCATCCAGAGACTGTCGCTGCCTCAGTTCCACCCAGCAGTCTGCTTGTTAAATTTCAGCTCTTTTTTCTTTCCATGTCTGTTGGACTTGGCCTCTTCTTGCCAAACCAGTTTTGTAAATCTCAGTGGGAGGGTAAGTTAAATAGATTCCACTCTTCCTTAAGAACTCAATGGCTACGACATTTCAGGGTTTCTTATTAGTAATGTAGTTAACATCTCTGACAGCATTCTCTCATTAAGCTGCCATTCTAACTGGTGAATGTTGTGCTTGTACAGGTGAAGAAGCTCTTCATGAATATCTCAGAACCAAAGCTATCACTGTGGAATACTAAAGTAACAACCTCACACAGAAAGTGAACTTTGAGCTGAGTTTGAATCTTTATGACTCCATGAAGCACTTAATACCAGGCCCAGGATATGCTGTCTGCAGTGCTACAACCAAAAAACAAACAAAACAAAAATTCCAAACAAAACGTGGGTAAGTTCCTGTAAATCAGGCCCAGATTTTAATCTTGCTGACAGATAAAATAATTTTGAAATTAAGCTGAAGTTATTTAAATCATGCAACAGTAATTGTTAGCACAATCCTCCCTCAAAAAGCAAGAACATGATTGGGTTTATTTTTTTAGATGAAGAAGGAGTTCTCACATCTCTACTTCTTGTGGGAAAACGACTACATGATCATAATAATCTTTAGTCATTAGACTTCTCTTAAAATTGAAACAGTCTACTCTGATTATTCAGTTTTTGCTATAAATCAGTTCCAGATTTACAGTAGCAATTAAATATTCTGCTCTGGTGATTCTTCAGCAGTACAGAAAACCTTTGTGCCATAAGTAAATAACGCAAGAAAGTGCACTTACTATGATCTTTGTATAGTACATACAGAGTTCAACATTGGTGTTAAACTATGCACATCAAGCTAAAGTTGCTGAAAATATTTTCTATCTTTTTGTTGATATGGGATGTGTTTTCTGCTGCAATCTGAAAGGTGGTTACATTAACAGATTAAAATCACTTGTGGCTGTGCACATGGACTGTTATCACTGTTTTATACAGCATGACTGTTACTTTGTATTTCATACTTTCCTTTGGCTTTACCCTATGGAAAAATCCCTTGTAGAACCTCAGACTGACTTAAGTTGTTAGCTTTCAAACTTCCTTCAGTTTGAAGAAGTTTTCCATAGATTGAGACCTTAACTAACAAACAGCCTACTTCAGACCACTGAACTCCATCCATATCTTAATCTCCTCTGTTGGCTGCTATTAAAAATAGCAGTCCCATTCTTTGATCCCCATTCTTTACACTCTCTAAAACATTCTGTTGTTCAACCTCAGAAAATAATGTCCCCATTGTATTTTTAAGATACATGGTGAAAGAAAGGAACTTCTTCTAAAAAATATTACAGAAAGAGGTATTAAAAGTATAGCTTTACATTCAATGTCTTTATTGATGATCTGAACAAGGGGAATGAGTCCAGCATCACTAAGTTTGCAGATGACACCAAGCTAGGAGCAGGTGTGGATCCGGTGGAGGGTAGGAGAGCCCCACAGAGGCACCTTGACAGGCTGGATGGGTGGCAGAGGCCAATGGGATGAGATTGAACAAGGCCAAGGGCAGGGTTCTACATTTGGCCACGACGACCTCAAGCAGTGCTACAGGCTGGGGACAGAGTGGCTGGAGAGCAGCCAGGCAAGAAAGGGACCTGGGGGTACTGGTAGATAGTAGCTGAACCTGAGCCAGCAGTGTGCCCAGGTGGCCAGGAGAGCCAATGGCATCCTGGCCTGGATCAGGAACAGTAGGGCCAGTAGGACAAGAGAGGTTATTCTTCCCCTGTACTCAGCACTGGTCAGGCCACACCTTGAGTACTGTGTCTGGTTCTGGGCTCCTCAATTCAAGAGAGATGTTGAGGTACTGGAATGTGTCCAGAGAGGGTGACAAAGCTGGTGAAAGGCCTGGAACACAAACTCTATGAGGAGAGTCTGAGGGAGCTGGAGTTGTTTAGCCTGGAGGAGGCTCAAGGGTCACCTCATTGCCATCTATAACTACCTGAAAGGAGGTTGTAGCCAGGTGGAGTTGGTCTCTTCTCCCAGGCAACCAGCAATAGAAAAAGGGGACACAGTCTCAAGTTGTGCCATGGGAGGTCTAGGCTGGATGTTAGGAGGAAATTCTTCACAGAGAGTGATTTGCCATTGGAATGGGCTGCCCAGGGAGGTGGTGGAGCTGCCATCCCTGGAGGTGTTGAAGAAGAGCCTGGATGGGGCACTTAGTGCCATGGTCTAATTGATTGGACAGGGATGGGTGCTAGGTTGGACTGGATGATCTTGGAGGTCTCTTCCAACCTGGTTGATTCTCTGATTCTTAGAAGTATGAGATTAAAAGTAAATTCTGTTAACAACTGCAGGTTCCAAGTCGCGATATTAAGTTCAATATTTCAGCAAACAGAATACAAAAATTCTACTTTCATGTCATAGAAAATACAAAGTTCCTTTAAGAAACAAGTGGTGACATCCAGGAGCATGTTAGATAGCTCTGCAGTGTAAGTTGTTTTATGAATACAGCAACCCAAACCATCGTATTGGATTGATTTGAGGTAATTAGGAATAATCTGTGTTTCACAGTTATTCCAAGCTAACCTAAGAAAGGCTGCAAAGTGGAAGATGAAGTGTAACTTAAAGCAATTGTAACACCAGAGGCAGACCTGATCATGTAAGCACTGAGCAGACCTGCAATACAGCCATAAATTTCCCCTGCTATGAGCTAGCAAACTGCCTGTAATGACACAAAGCTCAGTGCAGAAAGTTTGCCAAACTTTCAATCATGGCACTCCTTCTCCATGCCAGCTTGTCCTGAAATTACCTCAACTACTGCTTTAATGTTCAACTATTAATGTCATGAATGTAATGTAGACAAACCTCCAATGTACTTTAAGAGAATGTTTAATATTGAAGGCATTGTACGTAACATTTGGCAAGACATGGAATATAAAAACCAAAGCTTCTTTCCTGCCCTTGAAGCAAAAATGTACAGCACGATACTAAAATCCTCGACAAAGTCACAGAACAAGAACTCTTAGTCCAAGTGTCGCAAATTCTAGCTGCTTTCTTAATCTAACCTAGTATCAAGTTATTTTCCATGTTGTTAGATGAATAAAACTGTAACAAATTCTTCAGAAGTCCAGTCTGCTTCAGTCATGAGTGGATCCTGAATTCTTCACTATATAGTGTTTCACATGATCCGGAGGGATGCTACACTAGGAAACAAGGTAGTTTAAGGGCCAAGTCTTCAAAGTATGAAAACACCATCAGGGGTTTGGAGCGGGGAGTTTTTTTTGTTTGGTTTTGGGGTTTATTTTTAAAGTAAAATAAAATGGCTCTACTTATTCACTTTGTTGTCCAAAATCTCTATTTTGCCCTTTTCTCCCTTCTGTTTAGGGAATTTAATGTTGTCTATTGTCACTTCGTTAAATATACAGTCATCTTCAGATTCCCAGTCATCTTCTGAAGTTAGAATCTCTTCATCTGTATCAGAATCGCTCATTTCAACTACAGCCACATTCTGGGGGAAAAAAAAAAATCAAACACCTTAGTTAACAAAATGTACATTTCTGCATCACTTCTGTCATTTGAGAAAAACAAACACATGAAACAGACTTCAACCCAACTACAATTAGAAAGACTTTGGAGTTCTCCTAAGATTATGACAAATGCCATGAACAGATTCCTAGAAAATCTAATGCTGTTTTTGTATAATCAAAGAGATAACCGATAGCTGAACTCAGCCTAAATCAAGTACTTAAACTAATGGACAGGAGGCATCAAAACTGTAATTTTCAGTAAAGAATTCAAATGAAAGCATTTTGTGCACAAAGGGCCACAATACACAAGTGTGTGTTTATATATCTTATAACCTAGTAATGTTCATGGCACTACTACCAAGAGCTTTAAACCACCAGGATATTTTTTGAAGCAAAAGTGATCACATGTATTTCCATACGCAGAGCCATGGTTTTTGAGGTCTGAAAACTTCTGTCTTAAACTGATAACCACTCACCTCAAAAACTTCCTGTATGCTGCAAAGCAAAATACAGGAATTTGAGATGTAAATTCTTCAGTGATTTGCAAATAGCATTACGATCATGAGGCCTCCTGGCTTGTTACAAAGCCAAGACACTTATCAGACAATGCCACGTGAAAAATATTAAACATGCTGTCAAAGTCACCCATTCCAACAATCATGATCCACTTGGTTTTCTCATTATTCATTTGGAATTCTTCAACATACTACCAGCACAAGACAAACTATTATATGTAGGCTGAATACAATCTACAAGAACTCTAAATCCAACCAGTGGCAAATAAATGGTTCTGACAGTTACACACCAAACAAAAGGCAGAAATAAGGCTGGCTGCTACCTTCCAAGTCTGCCGACCAGAAGGCACTCTTCTGGCACATGCACATGTCACCTTCATACTAAAATACCTACTCTGCACAGCTGAAAGCCAGCCATTACTTCTATACTAAAGCCTTCTAGCATGTCTTTCTACACCTTGCACTGTCTGGTTTCAAAACTGGATTACTCGAGTGTTGGGGTTTGAGCAGAATTGAGCAGAACTGAATAGTCTGAGAAAATAAGGAGAGTAAGCAGGATTGAGTGACTGAACTGATAAGGAGGCACAGCTGCAGAAAAGTGGCCTCGGGAGGCTGGCAGAAAAGTTGAGGGAGTTCTGAGCTGTGCGAGAAGGTAGGCTGCTCGGCCCTGGGAACAAGCAATGTTATGGCTGAGTTCTTGCAAAGGGGGGCAGTTGGTCAGGTCTGCCTCTGTGCGCGTGGACAGCCCATCTCTGCTTTGTAAGTCTGTCAAAGGCACGCGCCCCTCTGCCGAACTCCACTCTATAGGTTCACGCTGAGTTTCGATAAATCGGATTGACCATTATGCATCACACTGGCGTAAGCCCAGTGTCTCTCCCTCTCCCACATGGCCTGGAAGAGAGGCTAACTCAACACTAGAGACATTTAAAATACAACTTGTGACTCGATTGAGAATTGCTGATTTTAAAGTATTTCTTATTCTGGCCTTAAACTACCTCATTCCCAGTCGTTAAACTTTGGAAGTACAAAAAGGAGCAATTTTATTAAATTTACGTTCTGCACTTGCAGATCATGAATGAAAATGGTAATGACTTAGCCCTATCTATCAAATTAGCTCATTTGGAGATCAGAGAATTACTTTATAGGATCTAAATTGACTTTATAAACTAAAAAAAAAAAAAAAAAAGAAGGTAATTAAGCATTTACCATTTCTATAACTTTTTCTGTTGTGCTGTCTATATTTTCAATATCGAACTGATGAGCTGGTGCTGTTTCCATTTTTCTTCTTAATTCATCATTTGCTTGGGCCATCTGTGGTAAAAAGCTCTGAACTTGATCCAGAACTGGAAAAGAAATAATTACCTTAATTTGTCTATATACAAAAAGATCCACATTAATTTATACCTCATAAATCTAAGAATTTAAATTGATTCAATTTCAACTCTAATTTCCACCTGTCTATGACATTTAAGTTGATTTAATAGGAGAATTTATTACAGTATGCCCTTTTCCAAGGCAGCAAAAAAGATACCAAATCTACTGGTTGGCAGGTTACACAGAAAGAAATCACTGCAACAATTTCATTCAGATTCTTAAACCAAAATGTGACCACTTCACAGAAAACTTGCTTTAATTACATATGGAGTACCACAATTCTAGGATTGTTTTGGTTGGGAAAGACTCTTAAGATCATCAAACTGACTGTCAACCTAATACCACCATGGACGTGAAACCATGTCCTGAAGTGCCATGTCTACATGTTTTTTGAACACCTCCAGAGATGATGACTTCACCACCTCCCTGGGCAGACTGTTTGAAATGCCTGACCACCCTTTTGCTAATTAAATCTTTCTTAATATTCAACCTAAATCTCCCCTGGCCATTTCCATCTTGCAAAACTTTCACATCAGCATTATCTCCAGTGGAAATATAATTATGTTGTCTTTTACTCCTGATTAAAGTGTAGGCTGAAAGACTCAAGCAAAAAAATTAGCTGCAGCACAGATGCCACAAATGTCAAACTACACTAAAGGAAATTTTATGTAATTACCAAAAATGGCTAAAAAATTAAGGTGGTGGGAAAAACAAACATGCTCGAGGTTGAAGTATAAAGCACTGATCCTCTACAGAAGTATCCCTCTAAGATCAGTGGGACTCGGCAACAATTTTAAGATAATCAGTGCCATTAAGATAATCACACTCATTTCCTCTTCATAGAGGAAGGGAATATCTTCACCTGCCTCCAGAGTTTCTTCAACTAACTTTTGCACATTTGCCATCATTGGCAGATTAGGTAGCTTTCATTCTCCCTGAAATAACAGGTACTATTCCAAATGATCTCCAAAGTCTAAGAGGTATAACCTACCTTTGAAACACCTCTGTAGAAACTGTTTTCTAAGAAAGAATTTGACACAACGAATTTGTTTTTTTCTGTTACTTTTAATCTCATCTCAATCACAAAACAAAAATACAATAATTTGACAGAAGTCTATTTTGAAATAAATGTTTCTATACACCAAATATTAATTCTGAAAAGAGCTAAGAAGCTCAGATCAACAAAGAAGCAAAAACTATAATGAAAAAGAACAATTTGAGACTAAAAAAAAGTTTTTCTTAATGCAGTCAAATTATGTGTTATGAATTAATAGTTACATGACCTGGCTTAATAATTTTGCCAAAACATTTATTAAAGGTCTGACAGTGATCTACATAACTTGCATCATTTGAAAGCAGCTAAGTAAATAGAGAGCAGAGGTACAGCCTGGTGAATTCACTTTATGCAGACAGCAAGAATATTTCTGCAAGAACCAAGTCCCTAAAACATACAGCTGTAATGCCTAGCATCACAAAATCTAGCTTTGCAGAAGCAGCAGTTACATGATTAACCTGTGAGATGTGCTACTGCAACACAGGACCTCACAGCAGGAAACACAGAACACAAGAGTTTCTCCCTTTACTAATGCAAGGAAAGCACTGAAGCTACCTTCATGCCAAAGATGCTACCTACTATTTGACAGTATTTCAGTAACAAAGTCATACTTACGATTACTCCTTGGCATCCTTACTGTCTGTAAAGTTGAGGCCTTCTTGCTGCTACATTTTGAACTAATCAACAAAGTTTCTTCCAGCCCTGGAAACAAAACAAGTATTTTGAATGTTCCCCTGCTTGAAACACAAATGCTACATTTTACCCGTAGGGCTCTTTTTTAAACTCTGCCTTTCTGCCTATCTGCAAGACTAAACATGAGGTTTCAGCTGTCTCCGCCTCCAGGAATCCCACTCTTCTACAAACACTGTTTCTTGATGTCTGTTTGAGGTGATCATCTCAGTACTTCTTTATGCAGTAGTCAGCGAATATCTAGTACTTGCTACCACGAGACTGTGAAAGCAGACAGGTGAGGAGATTCAACACAGAATTACACTCATGATGTAGCAAAGTCATGATTAGATACTAAAAGGACTGAACAGAGACATACCCCTCACATTCACTGAATCACAGAATATATTTAATTGGAAGAGACCTTCAAGGTCATCCATGCAGTCCAACCTACAATTGCAGATACTGGGCAATCACAGGAAGGAGAAGCACAGTGTTTAACAAGTTCTCTGTAATTATAATCTGCTATTGCAGTTGTTAGAGGAAAGGATACTAGGCTATACCGGCCACTGGTCACTTCTTACAAGTTTCTACTATTTTTAAAGTCTTTTGTCAAAGATCGAGTGATTTATTTATCAACGCACAGAGAAACCACATGCAACAACCCGCAGCAAAAGTGTGGCAGGAGCTAACATGTGCCAGTCACACTAATTTAAATCCCTTCCCTCATGTGCGTGACTGCGTGGTGGCAACTAACGAACACAGGCCACACACGGTAATGCTAACGACTTAAGTATTTTCAAGAGCAGCACTGCAAAATCCAAATGATGTAAGGAAATTGTGCACTAATTAAACAAGTTACTTCTTCTGACCACCAACACAGCCAACCACCTTTTACCATTATATAAAATGAATTATCGCTTTTCTTTCTATAATTTTTTACCTTCGAACAACTATCGATACTAAATGCTTGTTTGGTGTCTCCCCTACCCTGCATTTACTCCGTGCTATGCTAGCCGTGCTCGCGAAAACGGCAACTCTCAAACACGCCAGATGTAATCACACTTGGAGCCGGAGCGGCTCGAAAAGTCCCCTTCTTCGACCTGCCCGACGGCTGCCCGACCCCTGCAGCTCACTATAAGCCAGACTGACCCTCCGGCCCCCTGGCTTGCCCTGCCCTTCCCCAACCTCCCGGTCCCGGGGAGTGGCCGTGCTGAGCCTTGCAGCGCCCATCTCGCCGCCTAGCCGGGAAGAGGGTGGGAGACACAGCTCAGCTTGAAGAACAGCGCCACACCTCTCGGCTACCAGGCTCTCGCCGCCCCGACCGGCTTCGTTTCTCTTCAGAAAGCCTCTCACCTCCACGAAGGCCCACGGCCAGCAGCTCCCGAGAAGCCGCCGGCCCCGCCGCTCCGCCATCCCCCGCCATGCGCCGACTCAGCCGGAAGTCACGCCTGGCTCGGAGCTCACCCGCCGCGGCACAGCGCCCCCTGGAGGCCGGGAGGGGCAGGGCCACCTCGAAGTCACAGCAGGAGTGAGGGGACCTGGAGTTTCACAGCGCTCCGGCAGGTAACTGGCACAAACGCCCACACTCATCTGAATCCGGGGTCAATAAAGCAGAAAGGAAAATACTTCACGGTACAAAGACAAAAGTTATTTGGCAGGAAAAGCCCATCCCATCACCTGAAGAAAAAAATGAGGATGTGAAGCTAAGCTGCAAGCAGTCATTATTTGAACATCTGCCAGCCTCTGTTTTTCTTTGAAAACGTTCCCATTTTCGTTGTCAGAATTTGACAAGTGCACCTAAAATTAAATTGCTGACCCTGAGAGAATTTTAATTATCTTTTGGAAAACAAATCTGTATATAATCATCAAAAAAAAACCACCCAAACTTGTATAACCATCAAGTTCATTCAACACGGTCCAGCCTGTTAGTCAAGATTTATTCTGTGGTTTCTGCTCCTGTCCGCTTATAATCTAGACAATGTGAAAGCTGTAAAAAGAGAACCAAATGATTCATAAGAGACAAGATGGGATGTTCAAGTCAAAAATGAAAAAAAGTGGCAATCAGGTAAGTGGTGTTCATGTGCCCTCATTGCAAACAATACAAGAAAAAAACCCAAAACAAAACCCTCACACAAATCCATGCCCCAGTATCCTAAACTTAGCAAATACAAAGGAATAAGAACCAAACCTTCTGCAAGACCTCAGGCAAGAGGCTGCACTGCTGTCTTCCTGGTAAACCAAGCCCATGTCCTCTGCCACTCTTGCAGGCCACCTGCAATGCAGGATGCATTCCACTGGCTTTTCTACCTGGTTTCCATTTCTCCAACTAACTGCCCCAGAATTTTGGCTTCCCAGACTGAAAAATCTTGAGGAGTATTTTTTGCCTTTGAGCCACAAAACCTGAGTCTTTCTGCAACTTGTACACAGTCCAAAATAACAGTGCATAAACCTCAAATAATTTATTTCATATATGGGTATTACATGATTTCAGCGGAGGGAGGCACCTAACACTGTCAGCAAATCTGTAACAGGGAACAATGTAATGATTGCCCAAGATCACCACACAAGCAATTAGAAAAGCCAAAATCAACACCCTCTGGTGCTATTCCCAAACCTTGGGTTTATAGTCTAACCTGTCAACACCAGGGCCAGGTGCAATCATCTGATTTGCAAGGTGGCCCAATTATGTATCTATGCTGTGTAATGTGTAAGCACATATGAGGCACAGATAGATACGACTACTACTAGTGCAGGGAGACAACAGTATCTGTAGCCCAAATTCCTGATAAATTCAGCCTTGAGACAGCAATCCCCACTGAATTAATAGCTCCAAGGTTTGGATTGCTGCATTCATTTAATGCAGTATCAACTCAAGAGTTCAAGCTGATGATGTATATTGCAGCATTGTAATGCACATTTTTTTGGCTGCACTCCCGCAAATATTTTCCTGTGCTGAAGTTTCTACTTTTCCACACACAACCTCAGCTCCAGTTTATGTCAGACACTTGGTGATTTGCCCATACCGTCTTTTGTTCTGTCTACAAAAAAGGAGACTGTGGACTTGGCTGCCTGCACCATCATGAAACCCTGGTACTCTTTTCTTCCTCTTTCTTCCTTTCCACCTTCCACTTCAGGCATCCTCTCTAGTTTGAAGTGCTGAGCAACAATTGAGGAATAGCACTGGTAGGGAAAAGAACTGCACGAATTTATCTGCCTTGGCTATTTTCTTGTATCAATCCAAAGTGTGTCTCAAAACAAGAGTTCTGAGGATTGATGAAGGTGGCTCAGCGAGGCCTTGACTGATACAGTTTCACACAATCAGATGATGTCAGGGGACTTACTGGCAGACTTAAATTTATTTAAGCACTCTGTGTTTTACGTGGGGTATACCGACAAGAAAAAGAATATTCCAAACACTTTAAAAATTGGATTCTTGAAGTGATTACTTTTAGCCAAGTGGCATCAAAGAACGAAAGTGCTCTGGAGCAAGTACAAAGTGATGACTCTTCTGCAAATGAAAAAAAAAAAGGCACCGACACCGTCACCACCTGCCCAAGGAGAGCCTGTGCGGCTTGCCCCGCGCCTCAGACTTCTGTTATCCCAGATGATGAAGAATCAGCCGGGCCCTCGTGGAGGAAGGGTGCCCAGCGTCGCACCGAGACAGGGCGGCCCGAGGAAGCGCAGAAGGCGCAGCGGTGGGGGAAAGCCCACGGGTCTCCCTTGGAGCAGACGGTGGCAGTGGAGTGACAGGCGCGCGGAGGTGTCGGACCAGGTTGTGACCGACGGGAGCTCGGCACCGCCGCACCTGCCGCGTCCCGTCCCATCCTCTTCTCTCAGCGGTGCGGGGCGATGGTTGGCGGCGCCTCAAGCTCCTGGCGCTTGTCTCCTCCCCCGCCCGCCGCCGGGTCAAACCAGCCGGTGGCAGCGGCGGCGGCTGCTGCGCATCACGGGCCACATCATCGCAGGGGCTGCCCGCCTTCCAGCCGCTTCCGCGCCTGCTCAGTGACTGCGGCGCTCACCTAGCTCCGGAGCTGTCACCGCTGGGCTGGTCCCTCCGAGCCTGTCGCCTCTCCGCCGCTGGGATGGAGCCGGATCCCGGGCCACTGTCCACATCACCCTTACCCAGGTAAGAGGAAAGCGCAGCCCAAGGGGCTGGAGGGGGCGGAGTGGGGGGGCGCCAGCGAGGGGAGGAGGCCAGGATGGGCCGCCGACCTGCCGCCGCGGGGCGAGAGAGGCGGCGGGTACCGAGGGAGGCGGCAGGCGGACGGCAAACTTTCCGTACGAGTGGCGGAGCTGCCGGGCGCCGCCCTGCCAGCGCGGCGACCCCCGGGAGCAGTGCGCCTGCCCCACCCCAAATGCCGGGGGGTGCTTGAGAGCTGTGGGGCAAGTACCCTGCTTGCGGTAGGTCGCCCTCCTCTCCCGTCCCCACCCCCGAAGGAAGCCGCCGGCCCCGCAGCTTCCCTCTGCGCCCTCTCTTCACCCGCATCCCGCCCCTGCAGCCGACTCCGGCGCCGGGGAAGGCACCGCTCGTCGCTGGCCTGCCCGAGTGTCTTGCGCTCGGCCCACGGATGCTGAAGGGCGTTAGTGCTGCCCGTGACCCGGTACCCTGCGCTCCTCAAAACTCCGCAGCAATTTTCATCATGTGCACGTAATTATGCACTGCTCCAGGTGGCATGGACAATGAGCCTTTTCTTTGCTTGGTCTGTGCGTGCACAAGATTTGCTCAGCGTTTCCAGTGGCCCTTATTCCCTGGCACTCGATACATCCATATGTGCTTGCATTTCTGTTCCCACCTTTGCACCTATGAAAATATACCAGAATCTGCCACCATAGATGCAGCTGCTAGATAAGCGTGGAACTTGTACCCGAGCACCACACACATATAGACTTCAGCAATCATCTTTTTTTCGTTTACGAGCATTGTAATTAACGTGATGGTACATTTGTACCGTCCGTACTTTCTGCAAAATATGGGAGCTTTTTGTGATTTACTTTCTACTCTCTCATGAATTCTCAATTAAGTCTGATCTGTAGCCATGTCCCTTTCTTGAAATTCAGTGAATATTACCATTTCCTTATCCTCCCACTGTGCTGTCCAAGACACATTTCATCCTAGGTTACAGACCACGCTACATTGGTCAGGTTCTGAGAAATGGAACATACAGAATGAGATAGTTTGTAGCCTTGGTGTCAGAAACAAATCAGTCTGTAAAAGGTCTTTGCTCAAATATCTTTTCTAGGTAGAGTCATAGCAGGCTTTAGTAGACTTCCTAAATTATCCTTTTTACCAGTTCAGTAATGCTGATAAACAGATGAGAGCAGGTGGGAAGACCTGTTTTGGCAGGATTCCCTACATGTACTGCCTTAAAGCAACTGTGAAATTGGAACCATAAATGCTGCAGTATGACTGGCAGACACTTTAGAAGGAAAAATAACAGTGTATCATGTTCTTTTCAAATACTTTAAGATATTATCCACAAAAAAAAACCCCAAAAACAAACCAACAATGTGAAGCCTGTTCTAGTGCCTAAGTTAATAAGCAATTCATCTTTCCTTGGTGATGACAGTAGAAACTTCTTGTCAGGGTCCCAAATAGTTGCAGTTAGGGCTCATTCTGGTGAGTACCTATTGGTTACTAGAATCTAGTATCTAGAATCTAGAGGACTGCATCATCTCTTATTTTTCAAACTTTCTCACCTGATTTTGATAGGCTATATACAATTTGCCAGGTATTTTTCACGTTGGCTTGCCATTTGAGTGATTTTTATGACCTGGGCACATTTCACAGCCTTCTACCTAATTTCTGGCTCTGTTTTGGTCTCTTCTCATTGAGTTGCCTTGAAAGTGCAGAGGCAAACTATTTTTTTTTTCTCCACGGTTGCGTTTCTCTTTCTTGGGGCTGAAATTGAAAGCTGCCATGTTCAGGAAGTAGAATGCAGCCTGTCTGAAAACTGAACCTGGCAGCTCTTTCAGTGTCTTACATTTTAGAAGGTACTTGGAGGTTCTTTAATCTGTTTTTGTCACAAATTCTTTTTTCTTTTTCTTTCTTTCTTTCTTTTTTTTTTTTTTTTTAAATTTAACCTGCAACTGCCATACACCCATACACTAAAGGTCATGTTAAGCAGTTTACAGCATAATATTTAATGAATGGTAAGTAATGTCCATATATCAGCCTTGCATGCAGCATTTGTATATTTTCATCATGCTTTCCAGTTTAATACTCAACATTAAATATGAGGTATAAATAATCTAAGCCCAGCTCTTGGGTTCCAGATTCTACAGAATGGTTAATGATAATGCATTCTGTTTGTTTACTCTGTATAATGATGAGGTGAAAAGCTTTCGTTTTTGACTGGTATGTCCACGATAGCAATGTAAATAATTAGCCATAGCAATGATAAGGATGTCAGTGTGATATTTCGTATGTATACAGGACATAAGTAGTGCAGATGAAGCTGTGCAGATCACTGTATCACTTGTGTAAATCTTTTTCTGATCTTAAGAAAGGCCTCTGAAACTTCACATTTCAAACTTTACAGAACTTTACAATTGTTGAGGTTGGAAGGGATCTCAGATAATTTTCTATTCAGCCACCTCTCTCCTCAGTGTAGGGTCAAGTAGAGCCACATCCAGTTGCTAAAGATGGAGTGTCCATAACCTCTTTGGAGCTGTGTTCAACCACCACCATGTTTAAAAAAAAAAAGGTCAAACTCCCTCCCCCACATATTTTTCTTACTTTTAGACAGAATTTCCTGTGTTTCAGTTTTGGCTCACTACCTCCCATCCTTTAATTGAAAAGAGTCTGGTTTCATGTTTGAAGACAGAAAAAAGAGCCTTTGAAGCAAGAAAATAATCCAGCTTCATATTTGCTTGTTATGGCAAAATACTAAAGCTCAGTATTTCATTAATGTTTCATATTACTTTCCTGAATCCCTTTCCAAGACTTGTTCTTGTACTGAGAGGTGTTTCTCAGATAGGCGTGCTTAAGCTACTGTATTTTATCATGGACTACCTAGAAGTGCAATGTGGAGATTGTTGACTGAAATTATTACTGTGAAATTATGTTTGCAGCTTTTAGGAAAAACAGAGTTTGACTGGAGTGTATTTAGCTTTGGATCCTGTGAAAGCCCTCTGTTCTATTTAGATAGGTGTTATCTTTTGGTTTTGCTAGTCAAGCTATGAAAGAAATCAGTAAATTATTTTCCAAGACCTAGACTTTGATACATATTTGTTCTGGTCTGCCATAATGTTGACTTTACAAAAGTTTCATACTTGATTATTCACAATTATTCCCCTTCCCCCTTTTTTTGAATGCTCTTTTAAAAGCGTAGTGTTTCAATTGGGAATTGTTTTCATATTTTAAATAGATTATCAACAGTCTAATCACTGTGTGATCAAATTGAGCTGTAGAATCCAGTACCTTAATCCTGCTAGTCCTAGGTGTTGTTTGAACTCTGGGAAAGTGTAGAAGCAGCATCTCTTGCCCATGCTCTTGAGAACTGAACAAGGAGTGTGTCTTAAGCAATGTTGACAATTTGTTTGGATGATAATGAAGGGTGTTCTTGCTGCCTCTTCCCGAACAGTTACATTTTCTTTGTTGTCTTCATGATGAATCAAGACTAATCAGGCCAATCAAAAGTGAAGGATGGAAAAATGCAATACGAATGATCAGATGTTCAGCTTCATAGCTGAAGTATCTTGAGGTTTTTCTAAAGCAACCATCCATTCCAAATGTCAGCATCTTCTTTAGCTCACAGTCTTATCTTCCACAGCACCAGCTTCTGCTGGTGTCCCCTTGTTCTGTTGCTGCTTGCCTGGCAGAAGAGACCAACCCCCACCTGGCTACAGCCTCCTTTCAGGTAGTTGTAGACAGCAATGAGGTCACCCCTGAGCCTCCTCTTCTCCAGGCAAAATACCCCCAGCTCCCTCAGCCTCTCCTCATAGGGTTTGTGTTCCAGGCCCCTCACCAGCTTTGTCGCCCTTCTCTGGACACGTTCCAGCACCTCAACATCTCTCTTGAGTTGAGTGGCCCAGAACTGGACACAGTACTCAAGGTGTGGCCTGACGAGTGTTGAGTACAGGGGACGAATAACCTCCCTTGTCCTACTGACCACACTGTTCCTGATCCAGGCCAGGATGCCATTGGCTCTGCTGCCCACCTGGGCACTCTGCTGGCTCATCTTCAGCTACTATCCACCAGTACCCCCAGGTCCCTTTCTGCCTGGCTGCTCTCCAGCCACTCTGTCCCCAGCCTGTAGCATTGCTTGAGGTTATTGTGGCCAAAGTGTAGAACCCTGCACTTGGCCTTGTTAAATCTCATCCCGTTGGCCTCTGCCCACCCATCCAGCCTGTCCAGGTCCCTCTGCAGGGCTCTCCTTCCTTCCAACAGATCCACACCTGCTCCTAGCTTGGTGTCATCTGCAAACTTACTGATGCTGGACTCAATCCCCTTGTCCAGATCATAAGTAAAGATATCAAACAGGACTGGGCCCAGGACTGATCCCTGGGGGACACCACTAGTGACTGGCTGCCAAGTGGATGTGGCACCATTCACCAGCACTCTCTGGGCCCAGCCCTCCAGCCAGATCTTGACCCATATCAGAGTGAATCTGTCCAAGCCATGAGCTGCCAGCTTTGCCAGGAGCTTGTTGTGGCAGACTGTGTCAAAGGCTTTGCTGAAGACCAGGCAGACTACCTCCACAGCCTTCCCCACATTCACCAGGCAGGTAACCTGCCCATAAAAGGAGATCAGGTTGGTCAGGCAGGACCTGCCCTTCCTAAGCCCGTGCTCTCTGGGCCCGATCCCTTGGCCATCCTGTAGGTGCTTTGCTTAGACAACTCTGCCTGGAATTTTGTTGGTTGTTTTTTTTTCAGTTTCCACGAACCTCTGTTCTGCTTAAATCTCTCTGTGGAGCTCTTTGTGTTGTTAGAGAAGTTGATAATAGCTAGGTTGATAATTTAATGATGCAGCTGCTTCTGATTCTCTATTTTTATACACCAATTCTTTTCTTTTCCAGAGATAATGTCACCTTTGGGCCAGGAAGAAATAAAATTGCCTCTTTTTGTTCTGTCTTTCTGTAGATTTCAGCAGCACCATTTTGGACTGTGGTTAGAGCTCCTCTGGGACAGCAGCAAAAGTTGTTTTGTTATTCCTAATTAAAGTGTGTGGAAACCAGAATTGAGGCCTCGGAGTTCTTTTGCACTTACAATGTAGCACAGTCTCCTACAGGGCGGCAAAAGATATTTCAGGAATATTGGTTACTTAAATTCCTGGTTTGGTCTTTGGGATAAAAAATTGCTTTTTCTAGCAAAACTTCTTTCTAAATCAGCTGATAAATTCTCTTGCCAATTTTCAAATACTTATTTTGTGATCAGAGTTCCCTCGGATAAAGCAATTGGTAGAGGGAAAATCTTCATGTTACACCCGAGTTATCTTTTTGTTGTGGTTTGGGTGTTCCCTGCCCCCCCACACTTTTAGAAATCACCCAGACTAGACTCAGCTGGCTCTGGAAATATGAATGAAGCTTGTATTTACAGCTAGCACAATTTACAAGCAGATATTTACACTATATACAGTTACATACAGAAATATACAAAGTAAAAGGTAATACAGAAACACAACTCCCCTCCCAGAAACCTGAGTCCCCAGAAGGGGCTCTCAACCACCCCCTCACCTTCCCCCTACCCCTCTCAACCTTACCCCAGTCCCAAGGAAGAATGGAGGTTCGGCCAGGGGGTTAAGAAACAAGGTGAATCAGCCAAAACAAATGGAGGGTGAGGTTAGAGAGTAAGATGGAGTTCAGCCAGCAGCCTCAGCTACCCAGCAGGCCAAGAGCCGAGAGCAAAGCCGAGAGTGAAGTGACTTTATGTTTTGCTTTTTATTCTAATACATCTCAGCGAGACTATAAGGGAAGTAGACATCACCATTGTTTTCATTTCTCAGCCTATGATCTAGTCCTTCTCACCACAACATTCTAGCTAGGCTCAAACTAGCACACTTTTCACTCAAAAAAAACCCAAATAAGTAGTTCTGTGAACAGCAGGACTTCTGAAGTTGACTTGCTGTGCCCATAAATGAGTTATGCAAAATGATGTTTAAAGCTTTATACAGCAAGGGTGCACATTTGGATCATTTAAGAGGCTGTTAGTTAGTAGAAACTTTGCCATCTCTACTCTCCACCTAATCTATCTGAAATTGTTCCAGAAATCCTGGATGACTTATACCATTGTAATGGAGGGAGGGAAAGCATGGGAATCTTAACGTAAATGACACCATCTTAGAAGCTTAGTTTTCTTAGGAAATGCAGATTAAAAATCCTCCAACCATAAGCTATTTTTATTACCTGCAGTCTGTAAAAATGTGTTTTCACAGTGTCTTCAGCTTCTGGAATTGTGTTATTCCACCACGCAGATGTAGTCTGCCTGACCTTTGTTTCTTTCTTTGTGCCAATCATTTACTTGTGTTCATGGAGTGTAGTAATGAATACCAAAGTCAGCAAAGCTCCAAGTCAAATTAAGACTGTTCTTTTAATAGATTACCATAACTATTATCAGAACATGAAAATCGAAGACAAGGAAGGTAAAGTGGCTCCTGATGGAGGAAATGTTAGATTGAGTCTGCCAATACATCATTGTTTATTGGCTGTGCTGGTCTTAGTTTGATAGTTGGACTCAACGATCATAGAATCATAGAATCATGGAATGGTTTAGGTTGGAAGGGACCTCAAGGATCATCCAGCTCCAACCCCCGGCCATAGGCAGGGACACCTCCCACCAGAGCAGGTTGCTCAAGGCCTCATCCAGCCTGACCTTAAACGCCTCCAGGGAGGAAGCATCCACAACCTCCCTGGGCAACCTGTTCCAACAATCTTAGAGGTCTTTTCCAACCAAAGCAGTTCTATGGTTCTACCATGATGGAAATTACAAAGTAGTAGCAAATGCACATTAAATCCTGTTAAACATAGAAGAGAATTGTATTTGCATGATTTGTGGAAGCTGCAAAACAAATTGACCATGCCTAGTGTTAATATTGATCAGATGGTGATGTTTTAGTGGTTACTAGACATGAGAATAACCTCGCTTTCAGGAAATACCTGCGCCTACGCTCCATGCAAAAGTATATAAAATAACATGGTGGAATCATAGAGTGGTTTGGGTTAGAAGGGACCTTTAAGATCATCTAGTTTCAACCCATCTGCCATGGGCAGAGATGTCTGTTATGGAGGTAGGGAATTAATGTGGCCGAGTCAGGAATTTATAGAAAAATAGAGTTATTTTATTTCCCCAAAAACCTGCCCCCAAAACTAGATACAGAAAATAATTTAGTTTTAATTAGCGTGTTCAGTTGGTTGAAAAGATCTACACGGATACCACAGGTAGACTTGACTGTTTTGGAAGTCAGAAGCTGGAAAAGGCTTCAGCTATTAAATATATATAGCGTCCCCACTATCAAGATAAGGCTGAGCCAAAGTCACTCACAGAAGAATCAGGCTGGCTTAAATGGAAGAGCGGTCCAGATGCTTGTCCCTTCAGGTCTTTCAGAAGACTCCGAGGGTCGTTAAGAGCTATAAAGCTGCAGAAAGGGGGTGTTCAAGGTGAAGCTGTCCAAAGTGGAGACAGCCCTGTCCCTCAGGAGCTTGTCTTTCCGAGCGTCAGGGGCTCCTTCTGCAGAAGCTATGCAGGTGGGGGAGAACTCCAAAGCAGGAACCAACTCCAAGGCGGGAACCCCAAGGCGGGAAGTCCCCCCAATATTTATACCTTTCCTAGACAAAGAGCTGAATTACCACTTCCTAAGCACGAAGAACACAGCCAATCCTCAGCTGATTCCAGCACAGGCCCTGCACGGGGTCCCTTGCTCCCCGCCTTCACGCCTGCAGGGCAGTGGGGAGAACAGGTCTTTTCATGCCTATTCCTCTCCCATTCAAACCACAGAGGGAGAGGAATTTTGGAGTACACAGGACTCCAGGACAAGGTCTTCCACTAGACCAGGAATTTTCCTAAAGCTTAACCTTTTTTTTCTAGTTTTAATTATTTTTTATATGCCATTGTAATTTTGCAAATCTGCAGGCTTTTTATTTTTTTAATTAGTATAATTCATTATTTTAGACTAATTGCTTTGAGTTTTATTATTATATTCTTTCCTTGATACTAAAGTATTTCATGAAAAAAAAAAGTATTTTATGAAAAAAAAAAAAAGTAATTATCTCTAAGATAATTTGTGTGTTTGCTTCAGAGGAAGATTGGTTATTATGATTTTAAATTAGCATGGTTTTGAACTGCACCTATCTATTTTGGTTTGTCATACTGTTATGGGCAGGGGCTGTCAACACCTAAGACCTTTTCTACCCAGAATATTGCTTTGGTTTTACCACCTCTAGCTTCTTGAAAGTTGGGAATTTTTGTCCTTTTTTTTTTATCTGGACTCTAAAGCAGTGGCTGTAGAGTAGGAGGAACAACACTGGCCTCCTAATGCACCATAGGGATTCTATTTGTCCATACCCTTGTACCTTGTAGAAGAATCTTTAAGGCCACTGGAAGTCTCAGACTACACACAGTGTCTGCCTGAAAACTGACTTCTTGGGCTGAAGAAGGGAAAAGCTAGCCCCTCATCAATTTGCTTACCTTCCATATTGCTGTTTCTTTCTTGCACAAACCAGCACACTGGTTTGTAAAACTGCCTCACTCACCAACCTTCCCTTTCTTCCTGTTAATGTCTTTCAATTTAGGCAGTTAAATGTTGGAAAAGATTGGCATTTC
Source organism: Tricholaema leucomelas (assembly GCA_013400475.1). Taxonomy (NCBI): domain Eukaryota; kingdom Metazoa; phylum Chordata; class Aves; order Piciformes; family Lybiidae; genus Tricholaema lacrymosa; species Tricholaema leucomelas. Next base: position 613,040 of record WAAF01003199.1, on the reverse strand, counting down.
TACATGTATTTGCTTTTAAACCTCTGTCTTGTGTATCTGGTAGAATTAAATTATTTTGAAGCTTGAAGATGTACTTTTTACTTTTTTGCAGCTCCAGTCTTGCTTATGGAATTGTGGAAGATCTGAGATCAATGAAAAAACATTTTTGCATGCAAAAAAGGATCATTTTGGTTTATCTATTTTAAAATAATCAAGTTGATGACTTGTCTACAAGATTTCTTCCCTGCCATCTGAAGAACAAAGTGCTTTTCAACTTGTACTTCTCTAGCACTATGACTAACTGTAAAGGCAGATCAACCATCTCCAAAACAAATAGCAAAGTTCATGACAGAGAAGGTTTTGTAAACTGGACCATAAATCTTAATACAATTCAGTCAGACAAATTTTTGAGACTGCTTTTGAGTATGGTTCCTGTTGTTTATCAAATAAACCAGGAGGAAAGACATAAAAAAGTGAATGGTGTCTGGCAAGATGGATTACAACCAGCAGGGCACAATTTTAATGTTCGATCTGAACTACACACAGAGTACCATCATTTCTCAGAACCAACTTTTCTCGGCAGCAATGGACACAGCCCATCCAGCTGTAGCCCTAAATATGATGATTTTACCAATTATAGTTACTGTGATGGAATGGACACTTCGGAAACAGATGCCATGTTGCAGGAGGACAATCTATCTAGTGACAGTAATGAAGATACCATTGTGGAAGGGAGTAGGAAACAGCCCAAAGAATCTAGTAGTATTATGGCGTTGCAGATACTTGTACCTTTTTTGCTAGCAGGATTTGGAACTGTTTCTGCTGGTATGGTTTTGGATATTGTACAGGTTGGTATTTACTTTGAAAGATGTTTTTGTAACAGGTAGTCTGTGAGGTGTGATGTTGTATATTCTAAAGTGTGATATTGTGTGGTTTTACAATATTGAGGAGTAGTTAGGTCTGCTTATGGTTCTGCTACTATAAACTCTTTCCCAAAATTCATCTTAAATAGTTCCCATATTTAATTTGGAGTTACTCAAGTCAGTAACTAAGGGTAGAAATACAGCAATTGTCCAAAATTGTGTTGACACTGATAAATGCATACATAGTCAAGTAGGGAGGGTAATCAGCTGTGATGCTGCAACACATAGGAATTTAAAAAGAAGATGTTGCATTATCTCATCTCCTTGTGTGATTTGATCTGTGCTAATGCATAGGGTATATAAAAAGATGGGTTACATTAATATGTTATATGAAATGAATATGAAATTATTTAGAACTTTTTTGAATATTCAAGTGTATGTAAGTGATTTTTTTTATATCATTAGGTATACTGAGCACTTGAGATTGCAAATGTCAGTAGTGTGGACAGGTGTGCAAAGTCACACAGAATCGGTCAGGTTGGAAAAGATCTTCAAGATCATCAAGTCCAACCTATCACTCAACATTATCTAATCAACTAAATCGTGGCACCAAGTGCCACATCCAGTCTCTTTTAAAACACTCCCAGGGACTACCTAATTGCACTAGATCCAGAGAAGCCAGGTTATTTTGGTTTGGTTTAGGGCCAGCTGTTGTATCTCTTTTGGTATTCTCATCTTTGAAGTAGGAATATGTAGTCATAAATCTGTTCTATCTAGATTGGTAACAGCTTGGGCTCAAAACTTTCAGCTGTAATATGAAAACATTGATATATTTGAATTATTTTGGAGAGTTAAGTTACAATTTACAGAGTTTTTTGACTATTTTGTTGATGGTCTAAAGAGAATTCAATTTCAGTTGAATGTTTCCCCCTGTATCCTTTATATAGCACTGGGATGTATTCAAGAATGTTACTGAAGTTTTTATCTTGGTTCCTGCACTTCTTGGTCTCAAAGGAAATTTGGAAATGACCTTGGCATCCCGGCTGTCTACTGCTGTAAGTAACTTTCACCTCCTATTTGCTCTTCAGATGTGTGTTGTAAATATTTCAAAAGGAAGGCAAATATTTGGAACAGAAATATTTTATGTTTATGGCTTAATCTTGCATATTTAGTCACACAGCACCAGTTGCAGTTTACACAGGTCTGCAAGCTAGTGGATAGCCAGCCACATCCTCCAGTGTTNCACATCCAGTCTCTTTTAAAACACTCCCAGGGACTACCTAATTGCACTAGATCCAGAGAAGCCAGGTTATTTTGGTTTGGTTTAGGGCCAGCTGTTGTATCTCTTTTGGTATTCTCATCTTTGAAGTAGGAATATGTAGTCATAAATCTGTTCTATCTAGATTGGTAACAGCTTGGGCTCAAAACTTTCAGCTGTAATATGAAAACATTGATATATTTGAATTATTTTGGAGAGTTAAGTTACAATTTACAGAGTTTTTTGACTATTTTGTTGATGGTCTAAAGGGAAGTTTTCAGTTGAATGTTTCCCACTGTATCCTTTATATAGCACTGGGATGTATTCAAGAATGTTACTGAAGTTTTTATCTTGGTTCCTGCACTTCTTGGTCTCAAAGGAAATTTGGAAATGACCTTGGCATCCCGGCTGTCTACTGCTGTAAGTAACTTTCACCTCCTATTTGCTCTTCAGATGTGTGTTGTAAATATTTCAAAAGGAAGGCAAATATTTGGAACAGAAATATTTTGTGTTTATGGCTTAATCTTGCGTATTTAGTCACACAGCACCAGTTGCAGTATACACAGATCTGCAAGCTAGTGGATAGCCAGCCACGTCCTCCAGTGTTACTGCAAAAGCAAACAAATACAGGCAAAGTCTGTAATAGTTCTAACAGTTAGAAAAACAATCAAACAAACAAAAATCCACAAAAAACCAAACCAACAAAGAAAACCCCAAACAAAAAATAAACAAAAAACCCACCCAACTAAACAACAACCACAAATTAGAAGACTGTGGAAACTTGTTATGTGTAACTACTACAGGTCAAATCTTTAGCTTAGCTGCAAGATATGAATTTGAACTCCAGACCAATTACCTTGATTGCTCCTCTTCCCCCAGGTTTTAAAAACAGGTGTTGTGCCATATTGTATCATTCTTGAATGGAGAGATTAATCAGAAAGCTTTCTACTTGACCTGCGATTTACATGCCAGTCAGTTCTCTTAGTCCTCTATGAAAAAGGTGATTCTGATCTTTGCATTTTTCACTTTTACTTTATTCACTCTCTCTCTCTTTAGTCATCCAATCTTTGGGCCTGACATCCTCATCCTAGGTGAAAACAGAGGGACTGTATTGATCAGAGCATATCTAAAGTTATTTGGAGGCAGTTGTACAATTCATCTTTCCTTTTGCAACTAAATATGTAGTAGCTGGCTCTCCACCAGATGCTCTCTTTACAGTAAATGCAAAAGCATGCCTCTGAATAGCTTTACCTTTTGAAGAGGAAATTTGTACCTTGACTTCAGCATTGGAGCTAATTCATACCCTTTTTACTCAGCTTATAATTGCATCTGAATTTGTAGACATGTCTATGCTCTTGGGGCTGTAAATTAATTACTTTTCCTTTATTGTGATTATGTAGTCAGCCAAAAAGTAATGTCTAGTTAGCAAGTTTCTATTATCTGTAATATATCTGATCTCAAATGTAATCTGAACACCTTCATTCGTCTTGTTGCCCAAATTCCTACTTTAGCGGCTCCTTATTGGCCACTCACAGTTTCCTATCCACTTTAGAATGAGTCATTTGACTAACTCCCTCAAGACTGTGTTTTTAATCTGTCTCAGAGCATAGCTTGCACTTCTCTTTCGTGTTAATGTTTGCCCTACACCCTCTACCCACTGCTTTGCTGGCATGACTGTGTAAGGTGTACTTGAGTAAACAGCCCATTCAGACATAATATTTATGTTGTGCATTGTGTCCTTCAGCTTTGTTCCATAGTTTCACTCACTCATACTGTCCCAGTTGTCTTTTCTCTGTTCCTTTTTGGTTTTCACCAGGAAGTAAAACAAACAAACAAACAAACACCAGGCAACACCAAAACATCCATCCCTGCAAACTTACACAGACTCATATTGTGACTGTGTGTTAATAGGGTTAAGCATTAGCAGTATGGCTTTACAAACCTTTTGTAAAGGTCCATCTATTTGATAGTATCAGGATAAAATTGATCTTACTTTATGGAAATTTGGAAATATGGAAAGGAGTAGCCCTTCTCTTTTTCTCCCTGCCAGACTCTAAGAGCATTTATGTGTGGTTACATGGACGCATGTAATGGATCAGGTAATTTTGTAGTAGAGAACCTTTACTTGCTCCCTAAAAAAACCCAAACAAAAACCTCAAACCAAAACAAAGCAAAAAAGTGCAAACATTTTTCATCAAACAAGCAACTAAATTTATGTTGCTATGAACCCACTCATGGAGTTGGTAGATCTGTGTCAAGAAAGAAACCGTGAATATGTAGCTGATACTAGGAGAAGGAGGAACTATGCCGTTTGGCATCAGCTGGTGGTTAAGTTGTGTGAGGCATTTTATAAGGTTACTATTTTAACAGGGGCTTTGGGGACTTTTTTTCCCAAAACTTCTCCAAAGGTGGAGAAGAGTGAAGATCTCTACAACCTACCATTTCATTAATTTAGCATACATAGTTAAGTAGAATGAAAAGAAGATTTCTACCTGGACTTCCTTAAGTATTTCTGTAATAATTAAATTTAACACATGTATTTGAAGAGCTTTTGACTGTGCTTTGAACACCATAAAATATTTGTAGTATAGATTGAGATAAAATGTCTTATTACATTTGTAAGCTTTTAAGTTAGATTATTTTTTTACTACTTCATCCTCTCAAGTCACTACTATCACAAAATGGAAAACAAATGGAAGTAAAACCAACTGGAAAAAAATATCAAAAGATTAAAAAAATATAAGCAATAATTCTTTCTGTATTTTGAGAAGTATATTAGCTCATAAATCAATATTCTATGGGAAAGCAACAGTAAAATTGATGCTTAACATGTATTTTTTTTTCCCCCACATATCTCAAAAAGGAAGTTATTTTAAACATAGTCATACTGCAGTTCTGTGAACTGCTCTTCAGATCTTGTTTGTAAGACAAGTAGAAGTAGGAAATACATTCAAAAAGAGTCTGCATGTACTTTGTTCATTTCTTTGCCTTAGGATTTATATCACAGAATCATAAATCTCTACCTGCATTGTATAAGTGAAAAGTTAGAGTGCTAAGCAGTATTAGATGTGCTTTCTGATCTCCCATAAGCACCTTCAGTTTTTCTTTGCAGGTAGTTTAATTGTAATTAATTAACATGTTTGCATGCGAGTGTGTGTGTCCTTACATAGAATTCTACACAGTTTACTACTGGCTTATAGGATTTAAGGACTATAGAAACAAGTTCAGTGGAAAGTGACTGAACAGTTTCCCTTCCAGGTATTGATCTAATCCGGGGATGCTTCAGCATTCCTGGAATATAAGGTAGGTAGCATATCTTTAAGCCAATATTAAACAAATTGCTATGTAAAATTACATGAAGTTCAGATACTTTTGGATAGATACTGTAAGTACAATTTAAAATAAAGAGCAATGCTTGACTTGAGAAAATACAGAGTGGTTTTATCTTGCTTTAGAAAGGTCTCTTTCTGTTGTGTGAATTGAATTATTTGTGGGTTTCTAGTTTGAAAACCAATTTTCAAGTACAATTTTAAAACCAAATGTCTGAAACTGTTTTCTAATTTTGACAGGTAAATATTGGAAAAATGGATTCTCCGATTGAGAAATGGAATCTCATAATTGGCAATTTGGCCTTAAAACAGGTAAATATAATGGATTTATTTGATGAACTCTTCTGAGTTAAGTTATTGAAAAAGTCCATCACAAAAGTTGGTAAGTATGGAGACAGACAGTGTTAGTTGGACAGACAGTGTTAACTAGCTCTGCTGGCTGACAGTAAATGTGCAAGGATTTTTGTTAAGAGTGTAGTTCTCTTGATGAGCTCATGTTGATCAGAAGAAAAGGTAAAGTATTTTTTTGTCACTGTACTGCAGGTATTTATTTTTCAAATTGTTCTGAGAGAGGATTTGAGGACAATTAGAGAAAAAGTTCAGATTTGGCAAAACCTATTAAATTTGACCACTGAAATGTTTTCAATATTGTATTTGCGTTGGATTAAACCATTAAAGAAAGTACGTGATAGAGCTTTTGGATAATAGTATTTTAAATAGCTGGGTCATCTGAGGAAAGGAATGTTTGCTCTCCAAAGCAACTCTTTCTTGAGCTAAAGAACTCTTTCATGTTCATATGTTATAATACAGCGTAAAATACATGAAACATTTACTCTGTGACTTCACTTTTTGAAGTGGCTTAGGAGCCTCTTCAGGTATTGTCTTCTGGTAAACCTGATGCTCTTTCCACTGATTTTACTTTTGTTATACTTGAGTCTCTGGAATGCTAATGAAGCCTTTCCTACTGGTATAAGATTTTTCATCTTGACCATCATGGATGGATGAGGATGCTTATTTTACACCTTGCAAATAATGTAGATAGGAAGAAAGAGCAGCAGAAAATGATTCTGTAGTCCTTTTAAGACTATCAGTTATTTTAAGAATTGTTTACCTCTTTGTCTTTTTTTTTCCCCTGCCTCAAGGTTCAGGCAACAGTAGTTGGTTTTCTGGCAGCAGTGGCTGCTGTTATATTGGGGTGGATTCCGGAGGGCAAATACCGCTTTGATCATTCAGTCCTTCTGTGTTCTAGCAGCGTAGCAACTGCATTCATAGCTTCTCTTTTACAAGGTAAGATGAGTATATATACGTTATTTTCCCCAGCTATTTAGTTTTCTGTGGATGGTGAACGTATATTATGTTGCTATGCCTTGTTACTATTCCGATGTTGCTATAGCAGTAAGGTATAACATAGGTGAAACCCAGCAGAGGATAGGATGCTCTTTGCAGTTTGCATATGAGCATGCACATTGCATTCCTCCCATCACACTCTTTAAAAAGATTTGACTTGCATGACCCTCTGAGCACCTCTAAAACAAAAACTATGGGGGTTTAGGATTTACCCAAGATGATGGAGAACTTTTCTCCTCTGTTTTCTGTATTGATTAAAGTATATATATTTCCTAATATATATCCTAATATTCCTAATATATATACTAATATTGCTAATATACTAATATTCCTTATATAGAATCATAGAATCATAGAATCATAGAATGGTTTAGGTTGGAAGGGACCTCAAGGATCATCCAGCTCCAACCCCCTGCCATAGGCAGGGACACCTCCCACTAGAGCAGGTTGCTCAAGGCCTCATCCAGCCTGGCTTTAAACGCCTCCAGGGAGGAAGCATCCACAACCTCCCTGGGCAACCTGTTCCAGTGTCTTACCACCCTCACTGTAAAGAATATATTATTATGTACAGGTATATTAAGAAATATATTAATTTGTAATTAGACCTGGATGTTAGGTCAGATGAATCCAATTTTTTTTTTGGTTAATGCTTCTTTTATGTTAGTTTGTGCTCTGCTTTGTATCTGAGGTGAACAAGTTGGCTTGTTATATGAAGGATTTGGACCAAGGTCAAGTCTCCCTCTACCAACCATGCCAGTGTCTGTCTGCAGCCATATGGCATGATGAATTTCATCTTCTCTTCCCAAATGTCAAGAAACATTTAACAACAGAAGACAGTAATTAATGGACAAAGGGAGATGGGGAAAGTACCTCCCTCTATTTGTGACATATCCTAGTCAGTAGTCTTAATAGTAGTAAGTCAATTAGATGTTTAACTTCTCTCCCTTTTTTTTTCTTTTGTACTAACTTGATATGCTTTGTTCAGTGAAAATTACAGAACTGTTAAACGTTTTGCATGGAATTGAGAGCACACTTTTTTATTTTTTAGTGAGTACAAAGCCTTTGAGTTTGCTCATATGCAGACTTAATAGCAGTGAGAGGACTGGGGAACATGAGTACATTTTTTCCTCTTCTCACATATAATTTGGACACAAAGAGAAATTTTGCTGTTGTCTGGTGATGGGCCAGCACAGAAAATTACTTTTTAAGCTTCATTCTCCTACACATGAATCAGGTGCTTTAGAAATATTGTGATCCTACAGGATAATTTCAGTTCTTTCTTTTGAAAATGTAATGCAATGTTACCCTTTTGCCAGTTTCTCTGAAAGTGTACTTCCTACCATACAATGTGTACTATTATTGATATAATACATGAAAATTGTGATACTAATTCTTCAAGAATCCTTCAAAGTCACACAAAGGATGGCATACACAGTTGAAGCTCTTATGTGTATTATATCAGAGGAAAGTTACTCAAGTTATGCCGAAGAAGGATGTCACTAAAAACGTGAATTTCTTTTTTAGTAGCCATTTGCATTTTGCAGAGAACTTCCTCTTTAAAAGGCAGTGTGGCTACTTGTGGGAAAAAAATACAAGACAAAACAAAACCAAAACCCAACATCCTCAATTTAAAATGCTTTAAGTAACATTTTTATGTGTTAGCTTTTAGTTTATGATGTAGCTTCTTGACTTTTGATGCTAAGTCCATGACTGGAAATCCAGCATGATACCAGGTTTCTAAGTTTTTAATCCTATGCTATTTCCAGCCTGGTGTAATTCAAATTTCAGTCAGCTAAAGTTAGTAAGATGTAGAAAAAATACACTGCTTGCATTTTTGTTCAGGAAATGGAAATAATGCTAATTCTAGTAATAAGCAAAGTAGTTCACTGTACCAATATTCTTGATTTTGTGTGTGGTTACTGTATTTTTTAACATATAATATTTTCTTTAATGGCTGAAGGTTTAAAAATACAGACATCAGTCAGCTGGGATGAACAATCATCCTAGGACAAAAACTGTTTGATACTGCTGTTCTCTTGCAATTTTCTGTGGAGTTACAACAGTAGATGTGGTTATTGTACTGTTGTCTGTGTTGAATCTAGGAATAATAATGGTTGGAGTTATTGTTGGCTCGAAGAAGACCGGTATTAATCCTGACAATGTTGCCACTCCTATAGCAGCAAGTTTTGGAGATCTTATCACTCTTGCTATACTAGCATGGATAAGTCAGGGTCTTTATACTTGCCTTGGTAAGTATGTTTTTAAGTGTATATGTCTCCTTAGGAACTTATTTTGGGTTAGCAGGTTGGAGAGAATGCAGGCAGGGAGAGGTTTAGAAAACTTTTGGTATGGCTGACTTTTTTCATCAACATTAATACTATTAAGTGATAGAATAGAATAGAATAGAATAGAATAGAATAGAGTAGAATCAACCAAGTTGGAAAAGACCTCCAAGATCATCCAGTCCAACCTATCACCCAGCCCTAACCAGTCAAGTAGACCATGGCACTAAGTGCCTCATCCAGTCTTTTCCTGAACACCCCCAGGGACGGTGACTCCACCACCTCCCTGGGCAGCCCATTCCAATGTCAATCACTCTCTCTGGGAAGAACTTCCTCCTAACATCCAGCCTATACTTTCCCCGGCACAACTTGAGGCTGTGTCCCCTTGTCCTGTTGCTGGTTGTCTGGATCATTTCAGTTGCAAAAGACCTCTAAGATCATTGAGTCCAACCATTATCTATCTCTACCAAGTCTTTTACTAAACCATGTCCCATAGCATCACATCTATGCAAAACCCCTCCAGGGATGGTGATTCAACCTTCTCCCTGGGGAGCCTATTCCAGTGTTTGAGAAACTTTTCAGTGAAGAAGTTTCTTTTAATAGCAAACCTAAACCTCCCTTGCACATCTTGAGGCCATTTCCTAGTCTCTGATTTTGGGTAGCAACATTATGCCATGATCTTTTTTCAATTATAGAAATCACTAACCACAATCTTGGCACATCTACTTATTGTCTGAAAGACTCAGTGTCACAGTTGATCTACATGTGAATTAGAAACTGTAGTTACTGAATTTACTTTCTTGAGGGGGAGGGAGGTTGTCTTCAAGTTTTGTTGAATGCCCAACCCTAAATCAAATATTTGCTTCCCAGATTCTTTTTGAAGTGTTGTCCCCTTGCACTAAGGGGAAGGAGTTGAGTTGGTGATTGTGGTCAGCTGCTGGGACTTCTGCTTTGAAAATGTTTCATTGTTAGGGTGTGGTTTTAGACAACATTCAAATAATATCTTGAGCTGTAACTATGCTCAGATTAAAAATAACAATAAGTACTTTTACTAAAAATAACAAGTCCATAACAAGTAGGTATTTCAAGAATTGAAACCTACTTTTAGATTGGTTTGTGCTTTGTGACTGCTATGACTTTTGAATGATTTACACAAAGACTGTTGTTAATTCCCTTCTGATTCCAAGTGCTGTCCAGCTCCCACTGCAATACCTTCTTGCTCCCTCATGTTCCCTTCCAATACCATTTTCCAGCTTCCAATACCAGTCTGTGGGATAATAATAAAGTAGTTGGGATTCACCTCTGAACTATGTTCTGAATTGATTATTTTCCTTTAGGATTTATTAACCTAAATATTCAAATGTACTGGAAAAACCCTATGCTTCTGGCTCCTTTCTGCAGGGTAAACCTTGTTTTCAGATAACAAGTTGGAAGGGGAAGTTTTTTATACACAGACTTTCTGTTTGCCTGTAATAGAGCTATAAACTTGTGCTTAACCTTTGGTTTAAGAGGATGCTTGATAATACACACAGAAGAGGCATGGGAAATGACTGTAAAATTCTTACCTCAGCTACGGCTAAATCAAACATCTTGTTTGGGCACCAGCATATATATATTTAAGCATATATATGTGTGTGTGTGTGTAATTATTTAGTTTATCCGAGTGCTTTAAAAAATAATGGCAAAGCTATAAAACGTGTGTGCTTAAATAGTAAAAGTGTAAGAAATCCTTCTGTCATTCCCAACTGGCTAAGAGCCCTGCCTGTAAGTCGTTGTTCAGTAGCTGGGGAAAGCACTAGAGGGCTCCCCAGGACCAGCGTTGGGGCCCGCAGAACACGGAGGGTGCTCTGCAACAGGCAGACCGAATGTACTAGACGAGGAGGTCTGTCATTTGTCAGTAATGATCTGAAGACTTCATTTAAGGCTTTCCTTTTCTTTCTTCCCCCCCACCAACATAACTTAAATATATAAATCTATCTCTCGTGGGTCCAGGTTGAGAAGACAAATTTTGTGATTCACATTATTATTTTCAGGTTCCTAGCAGCTGCTTTGAAGAAGTGTATTTCCAGTTTACCTCTAATTCATACTAGAGTTTGCATCATTTTCAGCAGCACTGCACTGAATTGTATGTCCCTGCACAAGGAGTAAACCACAAAGCATCTCCAAGCTAAAAGATTAACTTATATCACTTTACTAAAGGAATGAGGGGTTACAGTAAATGAAGATCAATAAGGACTGGCTGAAATCCTTGCCTCTTTCTTCTTTTCTCCTTCCTTTTTTTAATTTAAGGTCACAGAAGTTCATTGAAAAGTTAAGTGCTTTTAGGAGCTGCTCTTCCGTTGTGGAGTGGTACAGATTCTATAGAAGAGCCAAGCTGAGTGAGATTCATTTTACCATGTAAACTACCTGCTATAAATCTTACCAGAAAGGGAGTGGAACTAGCCCTAAAACAGGAGTCTTTTGTTCGCTCTTCCCATTCTCCAGCAGTTGCAGAACACAATGCTGCTTCTGTGAATTAACTCTGAAGAGTGGCATACTTCCCTAAAATGCATCTTTTAAGACTGGCATCTTTTTAGATTCTTATAGTAAGATGTTTTACATGTAGAGTCTCCCACTGCTAAAAAAAATAATGCCTTGTGTGCTATTCCCAAGAGTGAAACTGGAGGTGAGAAGTTTCACTAGTCCTGTAGGTAACTGGAGTTTATAATTTCTCACTTGTAGCAGATTCTTTGAGGCAATCCTAAACTATTTGCTCCTTCTGTGGCTCTGTGTTTTATTTCAACTTAATAGGTGGGCAGAAGACTTTGAAATTGTGGTAGGGAGCAACTGCCTTGGCTTAATTATTGCACTATCTTTGACTTTAAAAACCCGGGCAAGATGAATTTAATTTGGTCTAAAACTTGTAAGCAGGTTAATATATATACCTGATTTCCTTCTTGTGTAACAACATGGGGTGGTTGGTGGTGGATTTATTTGGTTACTTATCATCCCCTCTAGCACTTTAGAACAGAGAATCCCAATAAATACAAAGCAGAAGTTTATATTAAAAAATAACCTAACTTCTGGCTGTATCCTGTTCTTGTTGATCCTTGACTCCTGACAGCCACTTCTGATTCTCATTCTTTTCACAAAGAAACTTAATGACAGTTATAAACACAGTTATATAGCTTTTATAATCCATTTTATGTCCAGTTCCAATTAAAGGGCTCAGGTATAAAGCCTATCATGTAAATTCTCTCTTTTCTACAAAATAAAATGAAGACATTTATGCATATTAAAATATTGCACAATAAGGCAAAAAAAACCCCTCCTCTCCTTGCTGACTTGAACAAAGCTAAGCTATTGCTGAATAGTCTTGAGAGCCCTATCTTAGTGTGTAAAAGAACAAAACATTGGTTGCATTTTGTTTCATGTCACTGTCTTTTCTTGCACTATGCACTTGGGGTTTTACAAACCACATATTCATCTTCTTGAAAGTCATCTGAGTTTTGCTTTACTTACTGTAAAAACAGTAGCTTGTGTCATCTTATGGATGTGTATGTCTTTTTTCCCTCTAGCTGCTGTTAACTAGCTTTAAATATGTTGAATTCAGCTAGTCAAATTCTTGAAAATCAGCCATGGGTTAGTCATGTTTCCCAAGATTTGTAAAAATGCCTTTGCCTCTGGTAACTTGCTGACTTCTGAAGTGATCCTGTTGCACTACAGATAGAAATTATATTTATTTTGCTTATATATTCCGTCTCCCTCTTCTCCCTCTACACCCTCTTCTCCCTCTTCTCCCAAAACATTTCTGTGTAGGTATATTTTATAATTAACCTTTTACATAGTTAAGACTATTTAGAAGTTAGCTATTAAATAATTATTGGTTAGTATTCACTGTTCATTTTCTGAACTGATTTCAGTTTTATCTGTATGCACATTTGTTAATTTTCTTTTCCAGAAGAAAAGAATCATATGATATCCTTTATTGATTTTTAGAGTTCTTTGCAGTTCTTGGAATAAATTCTTAGACTGTCTTTCCAAGCTTGGAGCTTGGTGCAGGTAGTGAAAACACTCTTTGTTTTTTTCACACATTCTAAGAAATTCTTTAGTTGTCAGTTGGAGTGAAAAAGATATTATTGTAAAAGAATATTTTTTTGAACTTTAATTTCCTTTCCTGTGTTGGAAGAAGTTCTGTAATACAGATTACAGTGGGCTAATTGTAAAAGAATTAAAAAAAAATCCCACTAATTAAAGTAATCCTCACCATTGCATCTGTATTTTGCTGCTCAGTGTTTGGTTACAACAGAAGATCTTTGCTGACCAGCAGGATTTACCTCTTAATTAAATTGGCAGTCTCTCAAAAAATGCGACAAAGTCTTGGAACTTGTTTTGTGCCCTTTTATATTTTACTAAATACAGTACATTAGTGCTAATCTTTCATTCTGACCTTTATATCTGAGGCTGTTTGACATCTGGTACATGCAAATGCATCTCACCTTGGCTCCATGTGAAAGGAACAGAAAAGGGGTGAAGAAAGAGTAGCAGGAATACAGTATTATTTATGTCTGGGGGGGAGGGAAAGGAAAAAAAGGGGGGGGAGAAGGAGAGCAGTTTGAAAAATCAAAATGAACAGTGTCTTTCCAATGTTAGGGCACCCAGGCATCTTTCTTCGTTGCAAGTGGAGGGAAGGCTGTGTTTATCTGGGCAATGAGTAGTTCAAGAACTGTGCATCAGTACATTTTTGGGGGTTTTGTATTTTGATGAAACTATAATAGTCAAATAAAGACTTGATGTATTGTGATACTTTTTGGAGTAAGAACTCTTTACTTTAGGCTCGTATATTAGATCACAGAAAGAAGAGAAAAGAGGCAAAAAAAAAAAAGGAAGAAGACAGAATAGTTAGATAAGGAAGGGGAAAAAATACTTCTTTGGCCTTTGTCTCATGCTCATTCTAATAGCTTTCTAACTTCACCTTATCCAGTGAAAGGTATCTTATTGTCTTTTTTGCTGCCTCTGCTGAAGTTAATGCTGCCTCTGCTGCAGTTAATGCAGAAGGATAGTAAGTTCTAAAATCTCTACAGCAATTCTTCCAAGACTAATTTTAACTCCACTAAGATAGCATCAAAGTAGTAATTGTTCGAATTTGCAGCCTCTCTAATGAATGAGAATGCATTTTTGTGTATTAAATAGCCTCCTTTGGTAAAATGTTAGTGCATTCTATGTCAACTACTTCAACTTACTAATTTAAGATATATCTTGCATTAAGACTTGGTCAGATTGCCCAAGATTAGATAGAATGTATTTAACATTTAATAGAGGACAGATTTCTTATAGAAGTCAATATGTGTAAAAGTGGAATGTTTGTATAGTTTATATATATAGAATCATACAATCAACCAGGTTGGAAGAAACCTCCAGTATCATCCAGTCCAACCTAGCACCCAGCCCTATCCAGTCAACTAGACCATGGCACTAAGTGCCTCATCCAGGCTTTTTTTGAACACCTCCAGGGACAGAGACTCCACCAACTCCCTGGGCAGCCCATTCCAATGCCAATCACTCTCTCTGTGAAGAACTTCCTTCCAACATCCAGCCTAGCCCTCCCCCGGCACAACTTGAGACTGTGTCCCCTTGTTCTGCTGCGTGCCTGGCAGAAGAGACCAACCCCCACTGGGCTACAGCCTCCCTTCAGGTAGNCCCAGGTCCCTTTCTTCCTGGCTGCTCTCCAGCCACTCTGTTCCCAGCCTGTAGCGCTGCTTGGGATTGTTGTGGCCAAAGTGCCGAACCCTGCCCTTGGCCTTGTTCAGTCTCATCCCATTGGCCTCTGCCCACCCATCCAGCCTGTCAAGGTCCCTCTGCAGGGCTCTCCTACGCTACAACAGATCCACACCTGCTCCTAGCTTGGTGTCATCTGCAAACTTACTGATGATGGATTCAATCCCCTCATCCAGATCATCGAGAAAATATTGAACAGGACTGGGGGTGTTTAGCCTGGAGAAGAGGAGGCTCAGGGGTCACCTCACTGCTGTCTACAACTACCTGAAGAGAGGCTGTAGCCAGGTGGAGGTTGGTCTCTTCCACCAGGCAACTAGCAACAGAACAAGGGGACACACTCTCAAGTTGTGCCAGGGGAGGGCTAGGCTGGATGTTAGGAGGAAGTTGTTGCTAGAGAGAGTGATTGGCTTTGGAATGGGCTGCCCAGGGAGATAATGGAGTCTCTGTCCCTGGAGGTGTTCAAAAAAAGCCTGGATGAGGCACTTAGTGCCATGGTCTAGTTGATTGGATAGGGCTGGGTGATAGCCTGGACTGGATGATCTTGGAGGTCTCTTCCAACCTTGTTGATTCTATGATTCTATGATATGCTATGAATTTGTATAGGCAAAATGCATTTTCAGGACATTCAGCTTCTCTCTACTTTTTTTGGTAGATATGTTACAATGTAATATTTTATATTCCACATCCTTATTGCATTTTTTTACACCAAGCATCACACAAAGATCCTCTTCAAAATTCCTTCCTGTATGTCCTTGAGAAGATGAGAGACAGTGATCACAGATGACAGATGCTAACCTTATTGTTTAGTGCTGTAGTTGAAACTTTAGGTACAGTAGTGGTATAGACTATACAAATTCCTCAGTTGCATGCTATAAAACATAATCTATTTTACAGTTCTTAATTGGGAAAAAGCTATAGGAATATCTGAAATTAAAACTGCTTGTCTGTTTTCTATATTATTATTTTAGAGACATATTCCTACGTATCTCCTTTGGTTGGTGCCTTTTTTTTGGCTCTGACTCCGATGGGGATTGTCATAGCTGCCAAACACCCAGCTACCAGAACTGTTCTCCATTCAGGATGGGAGCCTGTTATTACTGCCATGGTTATAAGCAGGTAGGTCTGTTTGTCTTGCTTCATCTTGGTAGTCATCCTGTGTCTCTCTATATGTTATTTAACACCTGATTGTACTTAAAAAGAAACATTTAAGGAGTAAACAAAATTTAATCTTTCCAAAAAAAGGAGATCACAAATCTAAGTCACAGATGGGAATGAATGAGTGAGCCAGCAGTAGCCAATGGCAGCAACTGAGCAGCAGCATGCCATATCAGAAGAAAGAAATAGTGAGCTACTAATCTCCTGCATTTTCCAATCAAGATTATCCACTGATCTAGGAGATTTGTTAATGCAGGGAAAGTTATGAAGCTTTGTTATACAAGAAGTAAAATCTAATATTTCAGTAACTATCATGACATTAGTCTGTAGCTGAGAAGGAGGTAATAGGGTGGAGGTAGAAATGAATTGAGAAGAAAATGGTGGCTTGAAGAGGTTCTAAGACAGACTGCTAAAAATGCCTTTAAATGCTAATTAACTTAACCTGCTAAAAATGCCTTTAAATGCTAATTAACTTAACCTGCTTGCCTTATTGCAAATATTGTACTTTGTTTTTCAGTATTGGTGGCCTTATACTGGACACAACTGTATCTGATCCTAACTTAGTTGGAATTGTTGTTTATACCCCGGTAATTAATGGTAAGGCTCTGAAAGGATTATGTGCTCCTATGTATCAATTGCTGCACTTTAGTTTGAGAAAAGTATACTACAGTAAATTTCTGTTATGCCAAGTGATGTCTGCTGTATTCACTTGAAGTTTTGATGTAGATGTCAACAGTTACTTTAAACAGGTAAGGAATGCATTCTGATCTTACTACAACATTTAAAACATGATAGAGAATGTGAGAAGTAGAATAGAATAGAATAGAATAGAATAGAATAGAATAGAATAGAATAGAAT
>WAAF01003199.1:504880-596182 GCA_013400475.1 Tricholaema leucomelas | reverse complement strand
AGGGTTTGTGTTCCAGGCCCCTCACCAGCCTTGTTGCCCTTCTCTGGACACGTTCCAGCACCTCAACATCTCTCTTGAGTTGAGGAGCCCAGAACTGGACACAGTACTCAAGGTGTGGCCTGACCAGTGTTGAGTACAGGGGAAGAATAACCTCCCTCGTCCTACTGGCCACACTGCTCCTGATACAGGCCAGGATGTCATTGGCTCTCTTGGCCAGCTGGGCACACTGCTGCCTCATGTTCAGCTACTATCTACCAGTACCCCCAGATCCTTTTCTTCCTGGCTGCTCTCCAGCCACTCTGTCCCCAGCCTGTAGCGTTGCTTGGGATTGTTGTGGCCAAAGTGCCGAACCCTGCCCTTGGCCTTGTTCAATCTCATCCCATTGGCCTCTGCCCACCCATCCAGCCTGGCAAGGTCCCTCTGCAGGGCTCTCGTACCCTCCAACAGACCCACAGTATTCCTAGCTTGGCGTCATCTGCACTTACTGATGCTGGACTCAATCCCCTGGTTCAGATCATCAGTAAAGATATTGAGCAGGACTGGGCCCAGGACTGATCCTTGGGGGACACCACTAGAGACTGGCTGCCAAGTGGTTGTGGCACCATTCACCACCAGTTCTTGACCCATATCAGAGTGAATCTGTCCAAGCCATGAGCTGCCATCTTTGTCAGGAGCTTGTTGTGGCAGACGGTGTCAAAGGCTTTGCTGAAGTCCAGGTAGACTACATCCACAGCCTTCCCCACACTCACCAGGCAGGTAACCTGGTCATAAAGAGAGATTAGGTTGGTCAGGCAGGACCTGCCTTTCCTAAACCCATGCTGGCTGGGCCTGATCCCTTGGCCATCCTGTTAGTGCTTTGTGATGGCATTCAAGATGACCTGTTCCATGACCTTGCCTGGCACTGAGGTCAGGCTGACAAGTCTGTAATTTTGTGTTTCCTCCCTCCAGCCATTCTTGTAGATGGGCATCACTTTGGCCAGCTTCCAGTCAGGTCTGTTAATAAATGATGGAGAATGGCTTGGCCAGCTCATCTGCCAGCTCTCTCAGCACCCTAGGATGGATCCCATCTGGTCCCATGGACTTGTGAGGATCCAAGTGGCTTAGCAGGTCCCTCCTGAATTATAGGGGGACTATACTGGTCCTTGGCTCCATCTGCCAGTTCAGGATGTTTTAAAGGCAAGGCTGGATGTGGCTCTTAGCAACCTGTTCTAGTGTAAGGTGTCCCTGCCTATAGCAGGGGGGATTTGAAGTAGATGATCCTTGAGGCACCGTCCAGCCCTGACAATTCTGTGATTTCTTACATTATTTTGCACTTTTCTATACTGCTGATTCTTTAAACCTTTTCTCCAATTACTATGGCGATTCTGAATTCTAATTTCTGGCTTATAAGATGCTTTAACTTTACTTGGCCTTTGCAAATTCCATATGGGTATGTTCTATTCTGTTATCTTAGCTGTTAATTAAATTACTTATGACCACTTATTTTCCACCTTGATAATAACATTTTATTATAAGCACTAAGTTTAAATTTTGAACCACATTGGCCTGATATAATTAATTTTCCAGAGGTTACTAATGGAAGTGTAGGATGGGTTAGCACCAAAACGTTTTGATAAGTGCCACTACAGTTGAGAGTCAGTCTTGCTATTGCTGTGACCATAAGGCAGGCTGTTCAGTGAGAGGAAGAAATCATATTGCTTTGCCAGAAGAATCTTCTTGGCAAATTCATGTTAGTTCCCCTTTTACAGCTTTCATATTTTCTAGCTACTCATTAATTGTATTTTAAAATAATTTATTCTAACAATAATTGATTATTATTTATAATAATTTATTATTTATAATAATAATTTATTCTTCTAATAAATCTCACTAATATACAGATTCCTTGGATCATCCTTTTTAACCTTTTCAAAAGATTTTTCCTATTCCAGCCCTGTGATACTCTCTAACCTCCAAGATAATCAGTTTGCAGAAATAATCACAGATAATTCATGTATTGTTAATCTAGCTCTCTTAAGGATACACTAAATTTAACTTACCCTCAGGCTTTACATCCCTAACTTTTCTTACAATAGTCCGTGGTGGTAACTCCCTGTATCTAATTCGTAAGAGCAGTATTGCTTCTTCTAAGGTAAGCAGGTAAGCTTTAACTTGAGGTTTAGCGAACACGGGAGACCGAGAGGAGACAGGGAAAGGAGCAGAGTCTGCTGCTGTGCCTGATCCTCAGCAGAGGAACGCAGCTCGGGGGGCGTTGCGGTGACTCCGCGGGACTTTTAAAAGCGGCAGGCAGCTGCCCGCGGCTGTCGCTTGAAGAGACAGCACCGGCAGCTCTACTGGGCTCTAGCTCCGATACGCTTATAGTGGCTCTCATTTTAGGTAAGCTTAAGCTTAAACTTTAGCTTTAGCCGACGCGAAGGACCGAGAAGAGACAGGAAAGGGGCAGAGTCTGCTGCTCTGGTGTGATCCTCACCAAAGTAACACAGCTTGGGGGGGTTGCCAGAATCCCGCCGGACTTTGCAAGGCGGCAGGGAGCTGCCCGCGGCTGCCGTCTGAAGAGCCAGAGCCGGCAGCCTGCTCTCCGTAAGGCACCTGCGCAGTGCAAAAAAGCAGGGGCGTGTCTGGCTGTAGTGGTCTGCACACGGCAGAAGATCGTGCTCCTGATCCCAGCCACAGTGGAGGTGGGGGTCCAGACTGAGCCTCCACAGACTGAAGCGATCATGCAGGTTCCAGACTGTAGGGAGGCAGCCGTCCAGACCACTGGCTGCAGGGAATGTGTGAGGTCAGTGGCAGTACCAGAGGATAGCGCAAAGAACAACTGCATGCACTGTGAACACGTGAATGATCTGTTCTGTATGGTGGCAGAGCTTAAGGAACAGGTAGAAAGACTAAGGAACACTTGGGAAAGCAAAAGAGAAATAGGTTGGTGGAGTTATACTCTTCAACCTCTGAGAGTCACTCACCGGGAGGCAGGGGAGCCCAATGCTACCTATCATCAGGCAGAAGGAGGTCACTAGGCAGGAGGAAGTAGCCCATGTAAAGGAGGGGAATGGATACAGGTCCCTGCTCGGGGAGGTAGGCAAACCCTTCTCTGGCCTCCCTCACCTCCCTGGTTACCCCTCCACAACAGATACGGAGCTCTGGGAAGCTGAGAGGTAGCAGGATCCTGAAGCTCCTGCATTCCACACCTATCAGATAGAAGACAAGAACCTGAATGGAGGGGGTAAGAGATGGCTACCTGCAATGGATACAATTCTCATTGCCTTTCTCAAAGCCTGATGCTCCTAGCAGATGTTTTAGTGATGATGGTCTTGTACTGTGGGGCAGTTGCAGGCTGCTCTTGTAAGTGGAAGCATGCGTCCTGTTTCACAGCAATTGGTTGTGAAACCTGGTTTGCCTGCGTGTTTACATTTTACCTTTGTAACATTTTTACCTAATGATTTGACTTAAGTAGATAATTGCTAAGAATGACAGCTTATTATAAACATGCCTCTAGAGAAAAGGGTAAATGTACTGCTTTGGTTTTTATTTTCTTTTACAGTTCTATCAACAGAATTAAAGCATCATGAGTACATTCTATAGAGAAAAAGAACTATCCAAATCTATCATAGCCCAGGATGATTAGGTGATAGTCAGGTCAAAAGTTCCTTCAAGAATGTGGTAAGTAGAAGAGAGGGAAAAGTAGGGCCATTGAAGCAGGCAGAGAGAGAATGAGTCCTTCAAGAAGGCAGGGATAGCAAGATTCATGTTTGTAGTTGTGGAGTCTCACAGTGATCTTGTGGAGGTGATTCTGGTGATGGTTATACTACCTACATTCAGCCTGTCGCACTTTCATACGTTTTGCATTTCTAGACTGCTCTTAGCCTTTGCCACCTGCTCCTTGCAATAGCGTGTAATGCTGACAATGTTATTTTCCAAGCTGCAGCAGCTTCATCTGGGTTCATCTGGGGTTTTAATGCTTACCTCCTTGTTAGGCATAAAGCAATCTTTCCACACTTCTCGAAGTTTGGACTTCTTCAGTGACTAGTAGCGGACCATCAGTGAGTTGTTTATAGTCCTGTGTCCATATTTTCAGGACCTTAGCTATTATCCCAGACTTAAACTCTACATTATGAGAAGAGAAACCTCATACCATGCTCCATTTTGGAGCGCTTAACAGGCAAAGCCTAGAGTCCTGCCTTGGTAGTGTAAGGTAATGGTTAGCCTAAGGGTCATGACCAGTTGCTGCCAATAGCCATAATGCTACTGGGCTACAAGAGAAGCACTAAGGAATTCTGGTCCTCCCTCGTCTACAAAAGAGCAGAGGGGAGTAATGTGTAAGTGTTATATGTGTGTGTGCTAACCTCCTCAAGCTTCAGAACTATAAGGATAAAGACATTTCTGCTGGAAAATAAATGAAAATGCATTTTGTGTAGAGGATGCAGAATGGCCTTGGTTATGGTACACCTCCTGGAAAAGGAAATTGTAGGTAGATGATTTTTTTGGTTGCTATTAGATTAGCCTCTCTTGGGTTTCATAATTCTACTGGCACCTTTTGATATTGCTGGTTGGTATAGTTTCGGAGACTGGGGTTTAAGAAATCTTTTGGTTAGAAAAGCACATCTGTTGAAGCTTATTTTCTGACATAAAAAGTGTGCTAGGCCACTTAACAGATGGCTTTTTAAAATATTACTGTTGCAGAAAGCTTCCTCTACCAGTGCTTTCCTGGCATTGGAATTCTTTTAAGTAGAAGTTGTGAAAGGACCTGAGGACTTTCCCATCAAAATGCATTTTTACTTGCTCTTACCTTAAAGTCTGCTGTTCCTTTGACATAGAGGAACTGAAAGAAACCAGCAAAGCTAGAATGAAACTTTAAATTTGTCCAGGATTTTAAGCTCTTGGAATTTTTTCAGTGCCAGTTGTCCTATCTTGAAGTCCTGAACAGCATGCACTGCAGAGTTTTTGATTGTTAAGCTTCCTGTGTGTGTCGTTAAGAAGCTTTCAACCTGGTCCTATCTAGATGGTTTGCGTATTCTTAGCTGTGAGACAAGCCACGTTCATTACACATGTTACAGTGTGGAGCCATAAATCTTTTGGTTTAAGGATTATTAGTCTTGAATTTGAGCAACCTCAAAGGTTCCTACTCCTATTAACAATAGCTGCAAATATTTCCCAAGAATATTAAAAGAGTTCTTAAGGAGACAAGAATTTATAGTCATCTTTACTGCTGGTGGCTAGAAGTATTTCACAACCACTTTTCCATTTCCCCCCTGTTAAACATGTTTTTGGAGATGAATAATAACTTTCAATGCTATGGTTGGTTGGGTTAAATGGGAACTCTGCTTTTTAAAAAAAGTAAATAATTGTGTGGTTTTGGCCATAAAATACTTGAGATTTAGCTGTCTGTGTTTGGTGTACTGAAGTTCTGAATAAAATAACTAAGGGATTAGTTGGGGAGGGACTATTGACACGGTCTAGTATTGTTAGGACGAGGGGGAATGGGTTTAAGCTGGCAGAGGGGAGATTCCGACTGGATGTTAGGAGGAAGTTCTTTACAGTGAGGGTGGTAAGACACTAGCACAGGTTGCCCAGGGAGGTTGTGGATGCTTCCTCCCTGGAGGCATTTAAGGCCAGGCTGGATGAGGCCTTGAGCAGCCTGCTCTAGTGGGAGGTGTCCCTGCCTATGGCGGGGGGTTGGAGCTGGATGATCCTTGAGGTCCCTTCCAACCTAAACCATTCTGTGATTCTAGGAACTAAGCCCAAGTGTGGTGGTGCTTCAGCCTAGATGTTCAAGTTGATCTTTGTATTTTCTAATGGATGAGATGGTTAAAATTTGCAAATCCCCTTACAACATCACAGCGTGTAGAATTTGGCTGAGGAATGCAATTTGCAAGTAACTGAATTCCTTTTGTGCTGAGAAAAAGATAATGCCTGAAACAATTACATGCTTCTGACTATGCAGCAAGAATGAACTAAGGTGCAGTTGCCAGATACAGCCACTTCCCTCTCCATTTTCATTGCATACTTGGACAAAACATGGTGAGATATCTTAAGCATTTGCATTTCAGGAGTTACTGCGTAATAACCGACATGCTGGTAGGCTTTACCCCATTTTTATGCATCTTGTAGAATGGAGGCTCTGCAAATTAAATCTGAAAACACCTGAAATGCTTTGCAGGCTTTTTGTAGGAAAAAACCTTGCCCTGCAGATAGTCTGAAGCAATACTCTTTTAGGGTAACACAAAGCTGTTGTAATATCTCTTGTTCTTTGGCTGTGCATACTGTAGGAATATTTGATATCTGGAGGGAATGTAGATCAAGGAGTATGAGAAACACATATGAGAAAATTTAACACAAAACTTATTGAATGCTTGTTGTCTGAGATGAAAGTTAAGCTTGTGTAATATATTCCCAAAATGATACCCTTTTTTGTCTGTTAGTAGGATAAATTGAATGACAGGCTTTCAGATTTTCCAGACAGCTTTTGCTGAAAATTGTTTTGGAGAATATGCAGAGAAAATATCCAGAAACTACTTCTCCTAAAAAAAAACCCCAAAAAAACCCCAAACAACCCAAGCCAAACAAAACCCCAAAACGAAGGCATTTTAAAACCCATTATTTAAGTTCATCTCTTATAGTTGTGCTGTCAGCTTTCACACAACAGCGCAGTGCTTTGGTTACCCATTGTCTCAGAGAGAAAGCAGCTGAAATCTGTAAAGTGCAAGGGAAAACATAAGGGTACCTGTATAGTAGTAAGGCTCAATAGGCATGGGACAGGTCCCAGCACACTGCAGTAATGTCTGTCTCTTGGGAGCTTCTGGAGTGGCACCAGGCCTTTCCAAACGTGTCACCAGCTTGTCAGGGTTTTGTACATGTTAGGGGGTGATATTCCAAACCACTGGAGGTGACCACCAGCCGAGGCACTTGCCTGTACTCTGCCACACACCTTGCCACTCATAATTATGCAGCCTTGAGGCAGATCTAATTATCCAACCTTGGGGCAGATACGGGACCCCAGCACATTGGTCTCAGCCACTCCCTGAAAGCACAAGCCCTACGAGGAAAGGCTGAGGGAGTTGGGATTGTTTAGCCTGGAGAAGAGTGGGCTCAGGGGTGACCTTAGTGCGGTCTGCAACTACCTGAGGGGTGGTTGTAGCCAGGAGGAGGTTGCTCTCTTCTCTCAGGTGGCCAGCGCCAGAACGAGAGGACACAGCCTCAGGCTGCGCCGGGGGAAGTTTAGGCTCGAGGTGAGGAGAAAATTCTTCACTGAGAGAGTCATTGGACACTGGAATGGGCTGCCCAGGGAGGTGGTGGAGTCGCTGTCCCTGGGGCTGTTCAAGACAAGGTTGGACGTGGCACTTGGTGCCATGGTCTAGCCTTGAGCTCTGTGGTAAAGGGTTGGACTTGATGATCTGTGAAGTCTCTTCCAACCTTGGTGATACTGTGATACTGTGATACTGTGAAATGCACCAACATAATGAATGTACCACAGGAAAAAAAAACTCATATAAAACTTTCTTACAAGCCTCAGTCCTTAACTGAATCCTCATGTAATCTCACTTATTGCGATCTCAGCCCTTTTGTCTTCTGCCAAAATCACTTGTCTTTACGACAGCCCTGCTTTTTGAGCCATGTGCTTGGATGTCCTGGCTTAGCACAGCCTGTTCTTGCAAGCTCCTCTTTCTCCTCTCACAAATGGGAGGGAAAGTAACAGCAAAAACACCCTCTAGGTTGAGATAAAGAGTTTTATGATACACTACACAATTACTTTATCCTGTTTGCAGGAAATGAGATGCAAAATGCAGAAGCAGCAGCAGAAGCCAGCAATGAAATGATTCCCCTCAACTCAAGCATGCAGCAGCCAACCTAGCAGAAAAGACCAGCATCTCAAAACAGGAACAGGCAACCTGCACAGGAAGCCTTTCCTGTTGCAATCTGTACTTCAAGCCCTGTGATACATTGCTCCAGCCAGCACTTTCATGTTGAAGCTGGCATGACAGCAACATGGTATTGAATATCAGGGGCAGATTCAACTCAGCTCTTGATGAACTCCCAGCCTGCACGGGGTCATAGGATTATGTCTATCCAGATGCAAGACTTTGCATTTCCTTTTGTTAAACTTCATGAAATTCCCCTTAGCTCAATTCTCTGGCCTGTCCAGTTCCCTCTGAATGGCAGTACATCCCTCTGGTTTATCAGCCACTCCTCCCAGTTTTCCCTGGAGGATGTTGCCCTGATTATCAAAACATGTAGTGTGAGATCCTAGGTAAAAAAGAGCCTGGTATGTCACCCAGTACAGTGGATGATTTCAGACCTATGCAGCTTCCCATAACTTCTGAATTTTTTTAACCTGTAATGGGGGCTATGAGACAGGGACTGACTTCAAAATATTCTCTAAGATGCATTGAGGTAAAGTACTTTTAATATGGTGTCCTAAATAACATGGTTGCTTCTATTATTAGAAAAAAAAGACCATTATCCAGATAATGATTAATAGACTCATGCCCGTAGGCCTATTCACAACTGCATGACATGGTTTTGGCTCTGCTTTGAATATGGTTTTCTGTGCTCATTAGACAAAAAAAGAACTGTGATAACAATTTTCAGAAGCACTGTTCTTGCTTAGTTAGCCTTTAACTGGCTTAATAAAATGATGAGGTTTTAAATTTTCTTTTAATGCTGGAAGTCAGCGTGGCATCCTTCACGCTTGAGCACTGTCTCTGCTCATCTGCTTCTTGACAAAACAGCACTCTCAACATTCAACACATTTGCTGTTCAGAGAGGAATGCAGTTGCAGGATTTTACTTCTGAAAAAAAAAAAGGCTGTATTCCTCTGTGGTGTTGTTCTCATGTGATTGAGAAGCAGCTAACAAAGCTCGTCTTTATTATAAAATATTTGCCATGATGGCTGCAATGCTGTTCTCCAGGGGAAAAAAAAAATCTGACTTAATTTTAGTTCATGGAAGCAGTCCTCATATATGTCTACAGAGATTTTCATAGTATGAGCAGCTACTGAGCACACAACTATTTTAAGCATTCAGAAGATGCTGAAAGCTATCAGTTTTGTGTATTGACATTTTGTCTACCTACGCAGTTTTATGTTTTCTGCTTCTTACGGGAATCTGATTAATCTGATGCTGCCAAGATAGCTTCACATGCACAGTAACTGCTGTTACAAAACAAACTCAGTACCTCTGTGCATACTGAAGTGATTCATTCAATGCAAGCACAGCTTTATGAAAATCATCCTCTGACCAGCAAAATAATGACGCTTGATCCTGTGCTGATTTGTGTCTTGAGTTTTTAAAGCACCAGATAGCCCTTTTGATCCCCAGTGTTTCCTGTGGCCTCATACCCCGGCAATACTTGCTGCTCACAACATTATCTCCATTCTCACTCTGCTTTCCATAACATGATTGTTCCTCTTCTGTGTTGCTGAGCTACTGGCTGAGCAAGAGGCATCATGCCTAGCTTCAAGCCAGATGCTGACTGGCCAGCCAGCACCATAAGTTACTATCTACACAGCTCATATACTGCTTTTGTCTTAATGAGGGCATGTGTTTAAATCTCTCAATTTACCTAGCTAACCACTATTTCCTTCTCCTTAGCTTGTTTAACCATAGTTAGAGCTGGTTAGTATGTCTGTCTTTGTGTCAGAGGTGGTTGAAATTGGTCCAGAAATAATTAGAAGGAAGAATTGGTAGATGAATTGACAGAACAAGAAGACACTGTCACAGTCTCAAGTTGTGCCAGGGGAGTTATAGGCTGGGTATTAGGAGGAAGTTCTTCACAGAGAGTGATTTGCTGTTGGAATGGGCTGCCCAGGGAGGTGGTGGAGTCGCAGTCCCTGGAGGTGTTCAAGAAAAGACTGGATGAGGAACTTAGTGCCGTGGTCTAGTTGACTGGCTAGGATTGGACTGGATGATCTTGGTTGGATAGGTTGGACTGGATGATCTTGGAGGTCTCTTCCAACCTGGTTGATTCTGTGATTCACTGTACATCGTCATGTGGTGGAGACTGCACAGGATTTTAGGAGTTTTTTTACACTCTTAATACTTTTATTTTTTTTTCCTGGTTATCTACATGCACAACAGAATTTGGAGAAGACTTTCTCTAAACCGTGTTTATACCAAAAAAACCCAAGTGTGTTCAATAGCTATCCATCAAAAGACTGACAACCAGTCTTACACATTCTTTCATGTCTCTGTTGTCCACACAATTGTTTTTAATTGCTATTTCAAATGGGCAAATTTCCATTTCCCTTCATTCTTTTCTTTCACTCACTTTCCCCTGTTATTAATTAGGGTTCAGATAATCACTCACATTTCTGATCGCCTGAGTTTGTTGAAGCAGGTAATTATCAGTCACAATAGGAAATACTTGACATTTAGGGGGGTTGTACCAGTGTGGCTTATGGTTGCATTGCTGCAAACCTCAAAAACATACCTTGAGAAACAGCCCTGCCTACATCTATCTTTTATTTCTTTTTGTAGCACTGTCAGACATACAGGTAGTGAGGAGCTTGCAATTTTTTTTGCTTAATATTGTTTTGAATATATCAGTTATTGCAGTTGTTAGCCTGCTTGTAATTACCCAGATTGCTTTTATCTCCTCTTTTTAAGCAGCAACTGTTTCATATTTTCCAGTCATACAGCACCATCCTCAGCTTTGTAGCTCTATTAAGAAGCAGTTCTACATAACAGGTTTTTTGTAATTTAGTCACAGAAATTATCTGATCTCCATCCAAACGCAGCACATTGATCTCTAATTTTATTTCTGCCTTCTGCCTCCTTTTCCATACCTTATTGCCATTGTCAGAAATCTCAAACTTAACTGTTCTTAATAAAAAAAAAATATTTTGGGCACAACTTAGATTTTATTTTTCTTTTTAATGTTTAAGCCTCTTCTGTGGCTTGGATCAATCCCTTATCTCACTTCTTAAGTTCATTTGAAAAAAAGCCACTGTTGTTTTAATTTTCCTTGCAAATGCTGACTCAGCCTTTTCATAGAATCATAGAATGGTTTAGGTTGGAAGGGACCTCAAGGATCATCCAGCTCCAACCCCCTGCCATAGGCAGGGACACCTCCCACTAGAGCAGGCTGCTCAAGGCCTCATCCAGCCTGGCCTTAAACACCTCCAGGGAGGAAGCATCCACAACCTCCCTGGGCAACCTGTTCCAGTGTCTCACCACCCTCACTGTAAAGAACTTCCTCCTAACATCCAGTCTAAATCTCCCCTCTTCCAGTTTAAACCCATTGCCCCTCATCCTGACATTACTAGACCGTGTAAAGAGTCCCTCCCCAGCCTTCCTGTAGGCTCCCTTCAGATACTGGAAAGCCACTATAAGGTCTCCTCGAAGCCGCCTCTTCTCCAGGCTGCAGAGCCCCAACTCTCTCAGCCTGTCCTCATAGCAGAGCTGCTGCAGCCCTCTGATCATCTTCGTGGCTCTCCTCTGGACCCGCTCCAGCAGTTCCATGTCCTTCTTGTGTTGGGGGCTCCAGAACTGCACACAGTACTCCAGGTGGGGTCTGACGAGAGCAGAGTAAAGGGGGAGAATCACCTCCCTTGCCCTGCTGGCCACACTTCTCTTGATGTAGTTCATCTTTTGTTTCTGTATCTCATGGCTGGAATGATGCAGCTAATTATGATGAAGAGTCCTTTTTGCCAATGCCATGATTTTTTTCTAATGTCTCTCTATTTATATTTTAAGCTTTTTGCTTAAAAGTTCTAGTACCTAATTAGGTTTAGCCTTTAACTGTGTCTTTAAGCATTGGTGAGGTAGGGAATTTTTGGGTTCTCAGTATTTGATCTTTGTCGTCCTGATCACTCCATGGTCACCAAAGCAATTTGGCAAATCGTGTCTTCTGGTGACTGCTAAGTGTCAAATAGTCAAACTACTATTAACAAGGGCATTCACCTTCCAAAGTGGGGACAAGATCTGCATGACTTGTTCCTAACCATATCTTCTCAGAGCAACCTGTGGCTAAGTAAGGTAGCTGAGGAAGAAAAGAAATTAGTGCCACTGCGTTCTGTAATTTAAATAAAACAACTTGGTTTGGTTTTCTGTTCATCGAAGTGAAAATTCATAGAATGTAGCCTAGGTTGGAAGAAACCTCAAAAGTTCATCCAGTATTTTGTGGGAAAGGGAGCCCAGAGGAGGTTATCAAGCATCCCGCCCATTCTTGTCTGTGACATCCAATGATGCACCATATTGGAGCCCAGATTTTTCAATGCTTGGTGTTGACCTGCCTTTAACTGACACACATTTAAAGGATATTTCTCTTTTTGACTTTTTTTTGCATAGGAGACTGCGGCAAGCTGGGGGCAGATGTTGCCGGGTTGGAGGGCAGAAGGGCTCTGCAGCGGGACCTTGACCGCCTGGACAGATGGGCAGAGTCCAAGGGGATGGCATTCAATGGCTCCAAGTGCCGAGTGCTGCACTTTGGCCACAACAACCCCATGCAGAGCTACAGGTTGGGGTTGGAGTGGCTGGAGAGCAGCCAAACAGAAAGGGATCTGGGGGTGNGACCTTATTGCGTCTACAACTACCCGAGGAGTGGTTGTAGCCGGGGGGGAGGTTGCTGTCCTCTCTCAGGCGGCCAGCGCCAGAACAAGAGGACACAGCCTCAAGCTACGCCAGGGGAAGTTTAGGCTTGAGGTGAGGAGAAAGTTCTTCACTGAGAGAGTCATTGGACACTGGAATGGGCTGCCCAGGGAGGTGGTGGAGTCGCCGTCCCTGGAGCTGTTCAAGGCAGGATTGGACGTGGCACTTGGTGCCATGGTCTAGCCTTGAGCTCTGTGGTAACGGGTTGGACTTGATGATCTGTGAGGTCTCTTCCAACCTTGGTGATACTGTGATGCTTTGATACTGTGAAGCTTAGAGGAAGTTGGTAAATCTGCAGAAATAGTGCCTGCTAGAGGAAAAAAAAGAGTTGAAAATATACCACTTATTCACTTTTGTATTTCAGGTATTGGTGGTAATCTAGTAGCTATTCAAGCCAGCAGAATTTCTACCTACCTCCACTTACACAGCATCCCTGGAGAGCTGCCAGAAGAAGCCAAGGGTTGCTATTATCCATGCAGAACCTATTATGGTACAGGTATGTGTTGGTCAGTTAATTGTTAAAACTGCTGTTTCCTGTTTTTTCACCCTGTAGGCCAGACTGTACCACCAGTGAGAATTGGCAACAAACAGAACCTGTGTGCAATCCAAAGGCTGCAGAGGAGCAAGAGTTTCCTTTGCCTGCAGCTGTTTGTCTGTGAGAATTACAAGGTGCTCCCTGCAGGAGGCCATGTGTGCAGAGGAAGGAGGAGGAAGGTGTAGCATAGCAGGACACTATGATACCCCCTCACAAGGATTTCAGCCCTCATCTCTCCTTGCCTTGTTTACCTGCTTCCTAACCTTTGTAATTTAGCTCTGGAAATTCAGTCCCCATCTAGGACTGAACTTAATGGATGATACTATTACTAAACCATGTCCCTGCTTTCTATTTCCCATTTTTCTTTCTAGGTTCTTGCTTCAAAATTACTCCTCTGCTGTGTTGCCCTCTTTCCTAATAATGTAGCAGCTGTAATGAGATGTAATGTGCAATAGGTTGGACTTGATGATCTTGAAGGTCTTTTCCAACCTGATTGATTCTGTGATTCTGTAACAGTATGTATTGCACTTTCATATTTATGAAATTAACTGGAACAAATGAGAGAAATGGTACCTATGAGGTCAGTTTTTAGAAATATAAGGTACTTTTGAGCGTATCTTGAGTATGGTGTCCCAAACATTCTCTTCCCTAGGAAAGCTTCAGGAGATCGCTGCAACTCCAAAGAAGTAGATTGTATTACATGAGTACAGAATGAAAGGAAATAGTTTGTAGCCTCTTTTGGAAGAGCCCTGCTTAACTTTTCTGTCACACATTAGAGATGGCTTAGAATAGAATAGAATAGAATCAATCAGGTTGGAAGAGACCTCCAAGATCATCCAGTCCAACCTAGCACCCAGCCCTATCCAGTCAACTAAACCATGGCACTAAGTGCCTCATCCAGTCTTTTCCTGAACACCCCCAGGGATGGTGACTCCACCACCTCCCTGAGCAGCCCATTCCAAGGGCAAATCACTCTCTCTGTGAAGAACTTCCTCCTAACATCCAGCCTATACTTCCCTCGGCTTCTTTCCCTCATGTGAAATCCTTAAGGAGTCTTTTGGCAGAAAATAGCCATTGACAATAGTCAATGCTGTGGAATTCCAGAATTGCTGTTTATATATAATTTAATAAAAATCTGTTAAGGTAATTGAAGAGTTTAACTAAATGTTGGATTTTATTATTATTTTTTTTTTTAATTGTAGGTGTAAATAACAAATCAGCCCAAGTTCTGCTTCTTTTGGTCATTCCTGGACACCTGATTTTCTTGTACACTATCCACTTAATGAAAAGCGGCCACACTTCCTTAACTCCCATCTTTATAGCAGTATATTTGTTTGCAGCTCTGCTACAGGTAAGAACGAGAATAACTGGAAAGTGCTTGTATAAAATCAAGTTCTTGAAGGAAATTATGTTTTATCTACTTCCTGACATCTCACGAGTGGTACAAGAAGTTAAGGGTTATCACAGGCTTTCAGCAGAGTTTGGAAGTCACAGGGAGTATCTCCACATGTATACAACTCTCAGAGGTGTGAGTAGTACAAGAAGGTAAGGGTTAACACAGGCTTTCAGCAGAGTTTGGAAGTCACAGGGAGTATCTCCACATGTATACAACTCTCAGAGGTGTGAGTAGTACAAGAAGGTAAGGGTTAACACAGGCTTTCAGCAGAGTTTGGAAGTGACTGGGAGTATCTCCACATGCATACAGCTCACACAGGTGTGAGTAGTACAAGAAGGTAAGGGTTAACACAGGCTTTCAGCAGAGTTTGGAAGTCACAGGGAGTATCTCCACATGTATACAGCTCACACAGGTGTATCTGTATTGTGAGTAACTTTTAGAAGATGCTGTATGACTTCCCAGTCATGCATCATCTTCTTTGTTTTTCCTTTGCTTCTTGGAACCATTGCATCTAAAACGCCCATCTCCAGAGGGGAGATGAAGAGAAGGAAACGTAGCATTATGAATGGTGAATACAGCATGGGAAGCTCTCAAAGAAACCTAAAATGATTCACATTACTGTTTTTTGAGCAATAGACAAGAAAGTTATGGCTTGCTTGGTGAATTCTTAATTCGTAATCTATATTAAAGTTGCAATTAGTGCGAGAATGATCACTGTGCAAGAAATTGTAATTACATCAATTGTCAAATGTTGTTAGATTATTTTGGCTGGTCTTGCTTAGGAGCCTGTTCACACCCAGGAAGGGCAGTTCTTGAAAGGCACCTTATGAAATAACAATGTCTTAAGTTGAAATAATTTCAGTTAGAGAAATCAGTAATGCAAAATTAAATGTTTTAGTAAATCAACAGCCAGTTTTTAGCTAAAACCTGCCTGAATTAACTATGTGACCAATTTAGTTTTGAAATGGAAATGACATCCTTGTTTCTAAGATGGAGAAATGTGGACCTGATGGATGGGCGACTTGTTGGATAAGGAACTGGCTATACTGTTGCACTCAATGAGTTGTGATCAATAACTTGATGTCCAGGTGGAGACCAGTAAGAAGTGGAGTTCTTCAAGGATCTATTCTGGATCCAGAGCTCTTTTGTCAGCATCATGAACAGCGGCATTGAGTATGCCCTCAGCAAGTTTGCAGTTGACACCGAGCTGTGTGGTGCAGTGGACTCGTATGAGGGAAGGGATGCCATCCAGAAGAACCTTGACAGGCTTGAAAAGTGGACCGGTGCAAACTGCACAAGGTTCAACCAGTCAAAGTTCAATGAGGTGATTTTTCCCCTTTAATCTGCACTTGTGAGACCCCACCTCGAATACTGCATCCAGTTCTGGTGTCCCCATCATAAGGATGTAGAACTGTTTGAGTGAGTCCAGAGGAGGGCCACAAGGGTGATCAAAGGGCTAGAACACCTATGCTATGAGGATAGGCTGAGGAAGCTAGGGTTATTCATCCCAGAGAAGAGAAGACTCCAGGGGAACCTTACAGCTGCCTTCCAATACCTGAAGGGATCCTACAGGAAAACTGGAGAGGGACTTTTCATAAGGAGGATGTCTAGTTACAGGACTAAGGGGAATGGTTTTAAGCTGAGGGAGAGTAGGTTTAGACTATAATTTAGGAAGAAGTTCTTCAGTTTAAGGGTGGTGAGAGTCTGAAATAGGTCACCCAGAATGGCTGTGGATGCTCCTTCCCTGGAGGTATTTAAGGCCATATTGGATGAGGGCTTGGACAACCTAGTGTAGTTGAGAAGCATCCCTGCTCATGGTAGGTGGGTTGGAGTAGATGATCTCTGAAGTTACTTCCAACCTAAGCTAGTCTATGGTTTCTTAATTAAAAATATAACTTTACTGTTCTGAATTGCCTTTCTGTGTTTCTCACACTACTATTTCTATACAGAGAAGTTTTGAGAGCTATTACTATTTTAATCTCATAGGAGACTTCTATACTTTTTTTGGTGCAATATAGCAGGTAATGTCCCAACCTTTGCAAGTGAGAGAGAGTCATTGGCTACTGGAATGGGCTGCCCAGGGAGGTGGTGGAGTCGCCGTCCCTGGAGCTGTTCAAGGCAGGATTGGACGTGGCACTTGGTGCCATGGTCTAGCCTTGAGCTCTGTGGTAACGGGTTGGACTTGATGATCTGTGAGGTCTCTTCCAACCTTGGTGATACTCTGATACTGTGATACTAGGAGTACCAAATTACTTTTCATTTTTCTCTTGCAGAACAATCCTACTTTCTAGTCTTATCACTTGCTTTGTGATGTTATACCTTAACTCTCTTCTGTCTGTCCTTTCTATCAATTCCACTCCTTCGGCCCATTTTGGTAAAGCTTTTCTAAGTCTTGCTCTCTCAGTGATACTAAATTCCTATAAGCTTAACATAAACAGAGTGGGGCAAGAGTCCCTGTGAATGCCTGTGCTGAAGGTAAGACTGCAGTGTGATTTCAGCCATTATTAGACTTCAGAGATTTCATGTGGGAATCAGCTGGAATTCGTAAACGGATATGAAATTCATGCAGTCTACCTTCTCAGCTGCAGTCATAGTAAGTTTAGGGATACAAACCTTTTCTTTTAGTTCTCCCACCTTTAATAGTACGGTTGTTTCTGTTCTTTAAATAAGAGCATATTCTAAAAGGATTATCCAATTAACTGTATAGATTGTTCCTATTGAAATCCAAGGCTGTATTTCCTTTAACTTTAGTGGGGCAAGGATTTCACAAGTATATTTTCATAATGGAGGGGAAAACTGCACAAATATTTATATTAATCTGCATTCAACTAGAACTTCTAGGCTTGAGTTCAAGAGGTCTGAGGTAGCTCTGTAGCAAACAGTCTGTTATGTGTTTATGAATGGCAGAACCAGAAGAAAATCAAATGTAAACAAAACTGTGCTGAGGAAGGGATACCCTGTAAGTGTGTAGGGTAGTTCACATAGAGCAGCATGCAGTATCTGGGCAAGCCAGTGTGCACTGATGAGAACCAGTAAATTGGTTTTAAATGTGTTTTGGATTTGCTGGGTGGCCTCTGTTCAGAAGGAATCCTCTTTTCTTGAAAGTGTTACAAAGTCAGATTCCACACAAGCACATACCAGTATGCTGCTACCTGCAGGTGCAGTTTGGTGTTTGATCAACAAAGAATATATTAACTGAAAGCCAGACCTCCACCTTTGCCTCAGAAAGGCTCAAGTATTTTGTAACTTTATGAGGCTATGCACTGTGCAAGGTTTCATCCTCTGTCTTGTCAACCTCCAGCAGAATGAGAGCAGTGCTGGAACTGCCAAACCATCAGACCTGGCACAGGGCTCTGAGCATTCAAAGGCAGCCTCTGTTCTGCCTGTTCTCACCGAGCCAGTAAAATGCCCTCCAAGGAATTTTCACACCTCCTAACCAAAGCTGAGCACACAGTTATGTTACAGAGCCGAGGGATAAACAAACAATAGGAGATTGCTCGAGCTATTACCAAGCAAAGAAGTAATTCCAAAATGCAGTCCTTATCTAATGAAGGACAGATATCTAATGCTGTGAAGTGACTCCTGCAGTGCTTCAGGGCAGTTTGCAGCAAAAGACGACCTGGAATTCAGCAGTGCTTGTAAGAGCTTCCAGCTCACACCAGAAACATGTTGGATTTCTCAGTAGTGTGAGGATTTCAGTGATGGTGTGGGCCTCATCGATGTGGAAAAGTAACTCACGAGGTATACTGTACATTATAGAGAAATAAGGAAGGTTATGTTTATGGAGAAAATATTGATGCATTTTAACTACTGCTTATTCTAATAGGAAAGTTACTTCTGAAATGTAGAACGTGTAACTGTTAAAGAGACTTGCATGATTGAAGGAAATAGGAAAACTAAGGTCCAAACCTGGACAGTTCTGCATTGTCAAGGTTTTCTCATTGCAGCACAGGAAGGAGGCTTCCCTGATTCACTGGGATCTGAATGCAGAGTATCACCTGCTCTTTCACTTCCAGGCTTGTTGCTGTTTGTGGCAGAAGTCTGGCTCCTACCAGGTCCTTAATCATAGAATCAACCAGGTTAGCAAGGGTATATCTTTTTTTGCCTCCAGTAGGGTCAGCATAAAGTGCAAATAACACTGAGCTGTGCTACAACTAGTGCAGACTGAGCATGTAATGGTCTCATTCTGCTAGCTATAAAGAGTAAACATCAAGGATTGTCAAGATACTTATTTAATATTTTGTTAGTCTAAAACTGATGCTGTCTTTAGTTTCATTTTCCTCAATTTTGACTGTATTTTTTCCAGAAGAGTAATAACTTAGTATCTCATCCTTTATCAAAAACCTGGCATGTTGCCTCTATTTTTGCAGTCTTTGCTCTCACCTTTATTTTCATGCTCAGTGGCTATAGAATGTCTCCCTTTGCTTAGATAAATATCTATATACATAAAAAGATTTAGGTATTTTTAATCTTATTTTAAACCTAAAGATTATTTAATACTTCAGTCTGAAGGCAATCCTAAGGCTCTATTTCATAATTCTACCACTATTCATTTACTTTTTTTCCCCCAAAAAACCCCACTCCATTGTTCTCTTCCTCTGTGTATGAAATAATTAAAAATTACTAGCTCACATCTCAAACAGTTCTGCATCCATTTACAGGCTCTTATCGCTTTCCCACAGCGTTTTGTGCTAAACAGATGATGTCTGTACTATCTTACTCGGCTTTTCTGTAATGTGGATCCCTCAACATCAGCTGGTTTCTCAGTTTGAAGTATGAAGGCTTTCTTCTTTGTAGCATGAGCACGGGGTAGAAGCACACAGTACTTGCACTGCTGTGCCACTTGTATCATTGTGCTGAAATGAGAGTAGGTCAGGGATAAATCCCAGAGAATGTGCAGTGTGGTGCCACTTAAAGTCACAAGTGTCGTATAATGTCTTTTGTATGATTTTGTGTTGCCTTATTACCTCTGGCAGATCTTTCTGAGTGGTGACTGTTATCACTTGAAATTCATGGACTGTCTTACTTTCAAAATTCATCAAACTCATAGTAGGGCTTTCTCCTTCCCCCCCCCCCCAAACGACAGTCAATTGAT
Source organism: Tricholaema leucomelas (assembly GCA_013400475.1). Classification (NCBI taxonomy): domain Eukaryota; kingdom Metazoa; phylum Chordata; class Aves; order Piciformes; family Lybiidae; genus Tricholaema lacrymosa; species Tricholaema leucomelas. The sequence goes on along the minus strand of WAAF01003199.1, from coordinate 576,575 downwards.
TACTTTAATCACTGTCTTTTTCCACTACTTAGAAGTTGTCTGGGGTTAGAATTAAATCCCCAGAGACAATAATAATTTTGATAGAATAACCCACCAAATAAATCAGTCTCACTCGATTTGGAAGTTAAAAAAAGGAAAACAAGTTTAACAATAACTTGAAAAGGGTATCAAAGGTAGGGAGGTTACAAAGGGTGTAGGGGAGGAAGGATAACAAATACAAAAAGGTATGATTACAACCCGAGTTTGTGGTGGTGATGATACTGATGGCCATGTGTGTGTGGAGAGATGCAGTGTCCCAAGGGAGCAGTGTCCAAAGAGCAGAGTGAGTCCCAAGAGAGAGAGAACAGGAAGTCCACCTGCTTTTAAGGGACAGGAAGGGGGAGTGGGCTAACCCTCACCTGGGGCTGTCCAGACCCACCCCTGAGGAGGGGTCAGGACCCCCCTGAGGTCAGGTTTCAAGTTCAGGGACACTCCTCCTGGAGTGTTAACCGTATACAGAAGTGAAATATCATTAAAGGTTTCAGTCACTTTGATATTGCAACACCAACTAAAGCCAAAAAAGCAACCTTTTTGGTCTGTATAATACTTCAATCTGTTTCTAGCCATGCAAACGCACGATGATGCCATTATTCCTTCACCAAAATACAGTCTGGTGAACTGCAGACTCATTCTGCAAGCAGAATGTCCTAACTGCCTTCATAGACTTTCATAAGCATCAGTTAATCTAATACGTTCCAACTTTTCTTCCTACTCCTTGGAGAGGCCAGGCTTGGTATAGTTTGTGTGTGCTAGTTTGAGCCTAGCTAGCATGTTTTGGTAAGAACTAGATGATAGGCTGTAAAATGAAAACAATGGTGAGGTCTACTTCCCTCACAGTCTTGCTGGGATGTGTAAAGAAGAAAGGCAAAACAAAGATTAGGGCACTTGCTTCTTCTTTTTGCTGGGGAGCTTTGCCTGCTGGGGAGAAGCTGAGGCTGCTGGCTGGACTCCATCTTGCTTTCTAACCTCNGTGTGGGGCGGGGGATACCCAAACCATCACATTGTGTTAGATGTTATGCACCTGTAAGTTGATTTGAGAAGGTTTACAAAACTCCATTTCCAGACTACGCATTTCTCCTAATAGCCCAAGTCAATTACTTTAGGGTGAAAAATATATAGACAAATTAAAGGCTTTCATGTCGTAATTTTTCAAAGCCAAAAGTGCATTTAAAACTTACACTGCCATTTAAATTGAGCTGTGTATGCTGTGTCTGATTGGTTGTGTCATATAAATGCCTTATAAGTGATTCTTGGAAGGGATACTTTCATCTTCTAATAGAACCATTGTTGATGTGGGGCACTAGAGTCTTCTGTGCACATCCTGCAAGAGATGTTACTGTGCAGTATCTTCTATAAACAGGCTTCTTTTTGTCTCTGTTAGAAGAAGGAGCTGACTCAAAGAATCTGATAGTTTTCCAAAGAAAACATCTGGTTTAAATATATTTGTTTGGATTCCAGTCAGCATACCTAGGACTTGCATAATTAGCTTAGACTACAGAGTTCCCTTTTCAGAAGATCTGTTTGTACAAATAAACCATGCATTTTTCATTAAGCAAATACTCTTTTTTTTTTTTTTAATTGGAAATTCAAGCTTGGATTTTAACAAACACTCTTGCAAAGCAAAGATTAGCTGAGATAATTTTTCAGTGCTTTTTTCAACAGTTTTTTATCTGATGTTCATTTTACTGTGTTTCATATGATGGGAAAGTGTCTTGCAACTCTTTGTTATCAGTATTTCAGTATGCTTTTGATGCCAGTTCTTTATTATTTGCTAAAGAAAATACTAATTTTGTGCCTTTACTACTTTTGATACTATTAATGTACACAGTAGGCTTTGGAAAAATGGATTCTGACAGTAACCATCTTTTGTTTACGCTTCCTAAAGATCTGATGAACTGAGAATTGATAAAATGGAGTGTTTATTTCATGTTAAGCACCTCCTTAGAAGAGACAAGAATTGGAAGCTCAGTTAGTGATCCTTTCCCCATTCATCTCATGTCATGCCACACCACACCTAGAACCATAGAATCAAGCAGGTTGAAGAGACCTTCAAGATCATCCAGTCCAACCTATCACCCAGCCCTATCCAGTCAATTAGACCATGGCACTAAGTGCCTCATCCAGTCTCCTCTTGAACACCTCCAGGGACGGTGACTCCACCACCTCCCTGGGCAGCCCATTCCAATGCCAATCACTCTCTCTGGCAGGAAGTCCCTCCTAACATCCAGCCTAGACCTCCTCCAGCACAACTTGAGACTGTGTCCCCTTGTTCTGTTGCTGGTTGCCTGGGACTGACCTCCACCTGGCTGCAGCCTCCCTTCAGGTAGTTGTAGAGCATAATGAGGTCAGCTCTGAGCCTCCTCCAGGCTAAAGAACTCCAGCTCCTGCAGCCTCTCCTCATAGGGTTTGTGTTCCAGGCCTTTCACCTGCCATGATTCTGCTGAACCAGTCTCTTATCAGACAGCTGTGCAGCATTAAAGGAATACTTGTCTAAAAATGGATGAATGGTTATGCATACCTTTGATACTAAGATCAAACCTCTCGAATGTTCAGACACTCAGCTGGGAATGAAATCTTTTACTCTGAGACAAACTCAGGCTGGAGTGGCAGTTTCATAATGTGTGTTGCAGGTGTGCTTTACTAAGGGCTGAAGCTGGTGTTTCAGGCATGACAGTAGCTTCTAGGGCATTTTTTTTTCCCAGTTCATACAGGTGAAACTGTTCTTTATATCACATTGGATTTCAGCTCTGATCTAGACCTGTGGAAACAAGAGTTGCACTTGTGTTGAGTGTTTTCTTCTGGGGCAGCATTGGTTGGTTCTGAATTTCCTCAAAGCCCTACTGATGCTCTTGCTGTACAGAATGACATCTTGAGTGAGAAGTGCAGTTGTGTGCTTCATTGGAATTTTTGCTTTTTCTTGCCATTTTCAGAACTCCTCAAGCACACAATGGGTGAAGAATGATATAAATTATTCAGTGTTTTTTCTACCTGTGTATATGATTGACTGAAAGAAGCTGGCTGAATGTCCCTGTCTGTAGCTGTGTGGAGTGTTTCAAAAAGCTATTTTTGGAGACTAGAATGATTTTTCACAAGCTGTTGTATATAATAGTGCCGTGTACTGAAGAGACAATAATGCTGGCTTTCTTTCAATGTAATTTACGTGATAATAATCCAGACTTTGTTTGATGTTCCCTAGGTGTTTACTCTGTTGTGGATTGCTGACTGGATGGTGCACCACTTCTGGAAAAAAGGGAAAGATCCTGACAGTTTTTCTATTCCTTATCTTACTGCACTGGGAGATCTGCTTGGAACTGCCTTATTAGCTATAGGTTTCCACTTTCTGTGGCTCATAGGTGACAGAGATGGTGATGTTGGAGACTAGCTACTCCAGTGGATGCAATGACTTTTCCTGGAACATTGTCAAGTCCACTTGGATGTCCTCAAAGTGATCGTTCCATCTGGTATAAGTAAATTGAGCTGACGCCGATAAAAACCAGCCTTAATGATTTTAATGTGGTTTGTTTTTTAAGAAATAGAATGGAACTAGGAGGACATTTGAGACTTTGAAGCCAAAGTGGATTGCTGCTAATCAAAACCATCTGAGTAGGCACAGTGAAGGGCAGATCAATCCTTTATCAAGTTTTAATGTTTTTAAAGATCTGTTGTTTTAAAAGAACAGTTCCTTACCTGTATGGCAAACCAGAGCAATCTCTAACTGCTCGTTCGCTGGTGATGGAGAAGAGGGTAAGACCCAACCGGTGGCTTACTTTGTCTATCCTTCCTGGGAACAAAGTGGGTATGGATTTTCTTCTTACCACAGAAGTGGTTAGTGGACCTCAGATGAATTCAGTTTCATAGACATTACTTAATTAGCTGATGATATGTTCTTATCTTGCAGTTTCAGGGCTGTAGCTCTCATACTACAGTATCAAGTTGCAGACTTGATATCAATAGTAACTGTTATGGTGAGTTGAACCCTGACTGTCTGAACACTTTGTCACTTTATTTTATGTATATTAATGTGACCATCAACATTTTTTTAAAATAGCCACTTGAAAAAGCACTTTGTGCTGAAAAAAGCAACCCCACTTATTTTTCTGCTGTGATTTATTAGAAGAAGAACATAGTAAAGGCAAATAAAGTGACACTGACCTGATCAATAATAATGAATGAACTCCTTGTGTTGGAAAGTGTACTTCCATTTAGCAACTGAGAAGACATTTCACTGAGGGATGACGTGATGGCCAGTGTCCTGATTTTAATGACCTGTTTAGAGGTGTTGATTCAAATGTAAATGCTGATCCCTGATTAAAATTGGGGGTATAAAAGATCATGTTTCTTTTTTTAGACATTTGGGAAGTTACGTGAACTTCTAAAATTGCAGAGCTATCTACGTCATCCATTGCTAAGCAGAAGTCTCTGCTAACAGGATTTCTGTTTTCAACCGGTGGAAGTAATGCAGTCAGTACAGGATACGACTGTTTCTGAAGGATCTCTCTTACTCGTATACCTCAGCGTTTCAAATAAGACATTGATCGTGAGGACTCTGGCTGCCACTTTGAAAAAACATACTAATTGCTCTGTTTTAACATCCAGTGGGAGTTCCTCAGAGCATATGCTTTCAAAGGCTGTAGCAGAACAAAATGAACAACCCGTGTTTGAAATGTGATTTATCGGTTTACAGTTTGAGACTTAAGTTAGACAGCTAAATCTGTGTATCAGCCTATGTTGTAATCCTGTAAATGTTAGACAAGTGATTTATCACTTATAAATCCTCCTTCTTCATTTGGTGGACTTGCTCAGATTAATTTGTGTGGCTAGTGTTAATGGGACTTCTGTAGGTGTCAGTCACCCTGAACTCTGTGGAGATTGAAGGTGTTTGCAATTCTGAAAATGAAACCAGCTATTCAGTGCCTACGCAGGGATTTAGATGCCTGACTTTTAGCTTCCTCGTGTAAACCCTTTTATTTAAGCTTTTTCTTATGGTTATGATAATATAGTTGTTCGAGTCATCTGTATTATGTCTTTTATTAAAACAGCTTCTTGTATGTAGCATTGCAGGATATACCATTAAATAGTTTAAAATGCTCTAGATGTAATATTTTTTCCCACCAGTGGTTGGTTGGTTGGGGACAGATAGGAAGTTTTGTTCTGATATGCCTTCTGATTCAATTAGGCTGCCATTTCAAGCACTTTTCTTTACTGGAGTTACTGTCTTTTAATTGATTTTCTAATTAATTTGAAAATTAATAGCAAGATTTTTTTAAACCACAGATTTCTCGAGCTGCTTGTAGTCAATGCTTCATCTGACGTGCGAGGGCATTGTAGTGTTCAGTCAGAGAGAGTATTCTCAGTGTATTAAATGGTTTCCCAGTAAATAAACAACAGTTGGTATAGTCTGCTGACAAATGGGCGAGTGTTTGGATTTCAGAATCGGGAAAGAAATGTTAAATGGGGTAAATTAAGGAAAATTTGGAAAACAAAATAGAAAGAAAAATACATTTTCAGACTGGGATAATCTGGGCGTGGAAACAGCAAGTGATGGAAAACTGTGATGGTAGCTTCAAGATGGGGGAAGCTCATTGCATGGTTGAAAGAGCAGAATCCATATTGTGGGAAGAGGTGCAAACTTTGACACAGCATTCACTGTGGGAGGCAAGAGCAAACAGAAGGAAGTTACTTGGAGAACAGAATAAAAAGGCACAGCCAAGCTTGTTTTTCAAGAAGGGAAGAAAAATATAACTCGTGTTGAAGGGAGTTGGGGAAGAAGTGGAAAAAGAGACTTTGGGGAATGGTGGAAGTGAGAAAGAAGACAACTGCCCTCAGTAAGATACGTTTAAAGTGTAGTTTGAGTGGAGAAAGAAGTATAACATTGATAAAGCAGAGGGAACCTTGATCTCTGAAGGAGAAGGGGTAAATGCTCTCTGATGTGGAAAGGGGCTTGATTGCTATGTGGAAGGGCCATTAAAAAACTTACAGGGTTTGCTAACTCTGCTACCTACTGTTTGGAAGTTAAAAAGGTTGTGCCACCAAGTTTTGGCAGGAATATTACAGCGATGTGATGGTTTGGGTGTCCCCCGCCCCCTCACACTTTCAGAAATCACCCAGAGTAGATTCAGTCAGCTCTGGAAATTTGAATGAAGCTTATATTTACAGCTGGCACAATTTACAAGCAGATATTTACAGTATATACAGTTATAGACAGAAATATACAAGGGAAAAGTAGTACAGAAACACAACTCCCCTCCCAGAAACCTGAGTCCCCAGGAGGGGCTCTCAACCACCCCTCACCTTCTCCCTACCCCTCTCAACCTTACCCCAGTCCCAAGGAAGAATGGAGGTTCGGCCAAGAGGATTAAGAAAGCGAAGGTGAAATCAGCCACAAGAGCAAATGGAGGTGAGGTTAGAAAGCAAGATGGAGTTCAGCCAGCAGCCACAAGCTCCCCAGCAGGCAAAAGCTCCCAGTGAAGAGAGGAAGCAAGTGACCTAGTCTTTGTTTTGTCTTTCTTCTTTACACATCTCAGCAAGACTGTGAGCGAAGTAGACCTCACCATTGTTTTAATTTCTCAGCCTATGATCTAGTTCTTCTCACCAAAACATTCTAGCTAGCTTCAAACTAGCACAAGCAGTCATGGGGACGATAAGGGTGAAGGCGTGACAGAGTACCTGGACACCAGGAAATCTGTCATCTACTCAAAAACTGCACTCCACAAACCAATTTTAACTCCAGTCAAGTCAAGCCCTCTGCACTATTTCACCAACTTGATTTTTTTAAAAACACATCTCTGTAATAGCCAATTACTTCACAGTACGTGTGGGCAAAGGATGTTACCAAACATTCAACTGGAGACAAATTGGGTGCTTTTCACACTGCTCAAAGCATACAGTTAAAAGGGACATCTTGAGATGTTCTTCTGTTGCTTGTTACAAAAGCAGCCATATTTTACTTGATCAATTTTCATATTAAAATTCATTAAGTGGTTCCCTCCCCTCCACCTGCTAGAAGATTCTTTCAAACCTTCCTTTAGAATTTTTAGCCCCAGTAGAGCTATGGCTAGTGCATATCTGTCTGCTTCTGTGCCAGCATGCACCGTTTTACTTGTTTGGCTCGCATCAGCTCATTCACCTCATTTAAGCTGCAGGTCATCTTAAAACTCTTTCTGCAAGTTCTTGGGCCGTTTCTGTTCTGCTGGTGAGCTGGACCATTCAGAAGCTCCAGTTGCTTTGCCTTTATGAGTTACTATCTCTAACATGATGCTGAGCAACTCTCTGGGTGTGTGTGCACTCATTTGGCTATTGTTACTGTCCACACCTTTTCCCCTCTCATTCAGAAATATGCCTAGGGCAAACAAAATTAGGGGCAGGTTGAAATGTGTAATGCTTGCCATTCTGAAGGATTTTGTGAACGTCTGAAGTGTTCTGTGAGCATGTGTGGAAAGGAAGGCTCTCATTTGTTGAACTAAACCCAAATAATCTGGAATCAGAGGCATTTCCTACCACAGATGTTTTATTTTCTTTTTCTGTGTAATGCTTTGAAATTTTCTTTCCATTCTAGTGAGTTCATTAATTACTCCATCTTATTTTTAGAGTGATTCTACAGCCAGCATAGTCCCACAGCTTTATTATGCTGTTTAATATAGGGAAGAATTCTTTTTTTAAGGCATTTAAATCAATATTTTGATCAATATTTTGAGTTTTATATCATCGCTGTACATCTTCCATTGATCTGTGATGTTGAAAGTTGTTATATCCTCTTCTGGTTCCATGTTTAATGTGTCCATTTCTGGCCCTCCCCAGTTCAAAAGGGACATAGAAGTGCTTGAGAGAGACCAAGGCAGAGCCACAAAGATAATTAAGGGCATGGAACATCTCTTATGAGGAGAGCCTGAGGGAGCTGGGGCTCTTTAGCTTGGAGGAGACTGAGAGGTGGCCTCCTCAATGTTCATGAATATGTAAAAGGTGAGTGCCAGGAGAATGGAACCAGGCCCTTCTCAGTGATGCCCAATGACAGGACATGGAAGTTGAGGCATAGGAAGTTTCATGTAAACATGAGGAAGATATTTTTTTTGGCACTGTGAGGGTGACAGAACACTGGAACAGGCTGCCCAGGGAGGTTGTGGAGCCTCCCTCTCTGGAAATATTCAAAACCCGCTTGGAGGCATTCCTGTGTGATCTGGTACAGCTGATCCTGCTCTGGCAAAGGGGTTGGACTGGATGAGCTTTTGAGGTGCCTTCCAGCCCTTGACATTCTCTGATTCTGTACTGTATCATTTTCACTGGGACTTTTAGAATGCTGATGTGAAACTGGCAAGCAGCAAATTACTTTCACTTCTTCTGACAGTTTGCCAACTAAATGAGACTTTTCTCATGCAAAGATTCAAACAGTCTGAGGATTAAGGCTCTATAAATGCAGGATAGGTTGCAAAATCAGAACACAAGACCTATCATCTTTTTAATGGATTTGCTATTTCACTTCAGGTTTGAGCATCGCAAAAAACTCTCTTAAGTCCAAGAATAACCCAGAATACACATTGGGAAATAGTTGTGCAAGGGCTCTGTGAAATGATGTGTTTGAAATTCCCTACTATTATAATAATGGTAAATTCACTATTTCAAAGGAGGTAGTCAATAATATATGGCAACAGTATATGGTAATTGAATTATAACCTGCTTTAAAAAGAGGAAGGTGATGTTTAAAACCAATACTGAAGGTACTGGGAGGAGTGTGAAGGCTCTTAGTAGGTTTTCTCTTCTAATTTTGGCTAAATGTTCTGTGATAGGATGCATTGTTTTAATCGTGCTCTCTAATCCATCCCTAGCCAAGTCAGTCTGTTGTTCAGTTATTGTTTGGATTTCTGTTTCCCTTACACACTCGAAGTAAAAAAATCAGCTTTCTGTAGATAGAGGTGGGAAGGAAGAACCAATGAAGAGGCATGTGCTGTCATTAAAGCCACATTCTAATAGCCATAAAGGAAAGCCTTGCTGTTAAATTCAACAAAGATTTGATCATCATGCCTGCTCTGCATGGATGCTGTAGGACATTGAGTGTTAGCAAACCATGAATAATTCACAGTTAAAGCTAAGAAGCAATGTGTGTTGTAAATACACATGATCATCATATTCTGGCTGGGTACTGTGGTGGTTTGGGTGTCCCCCACCTCCCCACTTTAGAAATCACCCAGACTAGACTCAGATGGCTCTGGAAATTTGAATGAAGCTTGTATTTACAGCTGGCACAATTTACAAGCAGATATTTACACTATATACAGTTATAGACAGAAATATACAAGGGAAAAAGGTAATACAGAAACACAACTCCCCTCCCAGAAACCTGAGTCCCCAGGAGGAGCTCTCAACCACCCCCTCACCTTCCCCCTACCCCTCTCAACCTTCCCCCAATCCCAAGGAAGAATGGAGGTTCGGCCAGGGGGATTAAGAAGCAAAGGTGAATCAGCCAAAACAAATGGAGGGTGAGGTTAGAGAGTAAGATGGAGTTCAGCCAGCAGCCCCAAGCTCCCCAGCAGGCGAAGAGCCCAGAGCAAAGCCGAGAGTGAAGTGACTTTATCTATGTTTTGCTTTTAATTCTAATACATCTCAGCAAGACTATGAGGGAAGTAGACATCACCATTGTTTTAGTTTCATAGCCTATGATCTAGTCCTTCTCACCAAAACATTCTAGCTAGTTTCAAACTAGCACAGGTACCCAGAAGCAGCAGTGTACCCCTTAGTGATTCAGCACTTGCAGAGCTGGATGGGTTTTACTTTCTCTGCAGCTAAAAATCTGAGTCCTGCTCACATTTAATTCCAAGTCCTGCTAGTGGTTTATTTAATATGCAGGATAATTCATCATACTCTCTATTTATGCTTTCATTCTTCAGATCAAGCTACACTTGAAATTTGCTTCTTCCTTTACTTAGCATTCTTCAGCTTGCTCTTTTGGGAGATTGTTTCCTCTTCAAGAGCTGCTTAAAGTCTTGAGAAGTCAAGGAAGTGCTTTCCTTGAATAATTTTAAATCTGATTTTTGCAAGTGAAATGCAGTCCCAAATGAATGACATGATAGGTATCTTTGGGAATAATTGACTTCTGAATTCTGACTTGAGATTTAGTATCTCCGAGTTCACTAATGTACAGTCTAAGTTTTGCTGTGTGTAGGATCTAAAAAGGATTTTGTCTGTTTGCTGGCGTTTTCTTGTCATCCTCTGCTTTTCATTAATGAAGTTGTTTCCATGTCCTGTCTACAGTAGACAGCATGTTAAAAAATGTGACATTCTGAACAGTTTTAACAAAAATTATGAGCAGTAATACTTTTTTTATACTTGGAAAGCAATCATCCACTACCTTCCCGTGAATCCTTATACTATGGTTACCGGTAGGGCATGCAAAGCCCTTTCTGTCCTGTTTGTTTTTGAAGCAGGTGGTTTCCCCTGCGCTCACACAACCAGTTATTTATTTTGTATGCACACACGTGAGAATAGAAGATTCTGGAGTAACATTAGGACCTGCTTCATCTCAATTGTTTTGAAAACAGAACCCATTTTTGCTCATCACACAGGTGTGGTGGTTTGGGTGTTCCCCGCCCCCCCCCGCACTTTAGAAATCACCCAGACTAGACAGATGGCTCTGGAAATATGAATGAAGCTTATATTTACAGCTGGCACAGTTTACAAGCAGATATTTACAGTATATACAGTTATAGACAGAAATATATAAGGTTAAAAGGTAATACAGAAACACAACTCCCCTCCCAGAAACCTGAGCCCCCAGGACGGGCTTTTAAGCACCCCTTCACCTTCCCCCTGCCCCTCTCAACCTTACCCCAATCCCAAGGAAGAAATGGAGGTTTGGCCAGGGGGATTAAGAAGCAAGGTGAATCAGCCAAAGCAAATGGAGGGTGAGGTTAGAGAGTAAGACGGAGTTCATCCAGCAGCCCCAGCTCCCCAGCAGGCAAAGAGCCCAGAGCAAAGCTGAGAGCGAAGACAGCAAGTGACTTTATCTATATTTTCCTTTCCTTTTTTACACATCTCAGCAAGACTATGAGGGAAGTAGACATCACCACTGTTTTCATTTCACAGCCTATGATCTAGTCCTCACCAAAACATTCTAGCTAGCTTCAAACTAGCACAACAGGAAAAATTAGATCTGATTAACTCTAATGCTCCAGAGATGCATGGTTGTTGCAGAGGGGAGATTAATTGATGCGAGATGATATTTTCCAAAATTAATACTGTTTATTAATTTTGCTATTCAGAACTCTCACCACCCTGACCAATAATTTTAATAACATTTTGGTTCTTACACAGTCATGGAAATATTCTATGGATAATAACTAGATCTAGTAATAACCAGCAAAATATATAAACATTGATTGAACTGCAAGAGAAGATTCCTGTGGTCAAATGCTGCTTGCAGTCAATATGGCGCTTGCCCAGTAGGTGGGCTCAAGCTCTTTCTGCTCTATGGCAGAAGGCAGCAGCGAATTACAAAGAGGTATTTAAGCATTTACTCACAGATTATTATTACCCACTCATGGGCACTAGCCACAGTCCAGACAGTGCCCAAATGCTTTCAGGGCACTCTGTCATCTTGAATGTTGAGGCTTGAATCTTCCTGGATTCTGGGGAAAGGATGCAGACAATCTCTGACTTTGTCTACTGGCTTCTTCTGGACAATCTGTATATATGTCCAGGCAGAATTCTAAGCAGGACCTTCAGGTGCAGGAGGCAGGATGTTGTGCAGTCTCAGCATGATGTCACGCTGGCCACACAGGCTGATCGTGTGCAGGCATCCAGGGTCTGCTCTGGGTAACTTGTGGCAGTGGAGTTTACCAGGCAAGCAATAAGGCAGTGTGCAATAGCAGCAGGGCTGGGTACAGCAGAGAGAGCAGGCAAAGAGCAGGGAAGCAAAGCAGGGAAGCAAAAGCAGGTTGTTCACCTGTGTATCACCTTTTATCAATGTGGGTTGGGATTAACTGCCCTTTGGACACAGAATAGCCAATCAGAGTGGCAGTTAGCCAAACCATGCCATATTAGGCAAAGCCACAGGCTCACTTTTCCCTAATTTGGGAAAAGCACAGGCCTTGCACTAGGCAGGCACAAGCTCAGTGTGTGTACCTTACCACAGGACCCTGGGCAGGCCAGACTCAGTGGCTCCAGATTCTTTTGTGTCTGTTTCCTGTGCTTGCCTCTCTGGTGGAGCAGAAAACCACGGCTAGGCAAGGCAGGACACGTACAAGCCTATTTTGGGCCTATCAGGCCTACCAGAACAAGGGTAGCTTTCATTTAAAATGGAATAGTGTTGCTGGTCTTTGGAGCATTCCCGAAATGGAAGCTAGACCATTAAACTTCGCCATGAGCTCAGGTACGGCTGGATTTTGGGGGAAAAGCTTAGGTGTTTGGGAGATGTAAGGTAAGTTCTTTACTTATCTAATACGTGACGACTGGCTGATGACTTCTGTTTCATTCATTTAATGCTCTGAGTCTGCCATTGCTACTTCTCTAAAGCAAATCCAGTAAGGCACTTGCATGCTCATGCATGGACACTGTTGTTCCTCTTCTGTAACAAAAGACATTAAGGCCTTTGACAAAACCCCTTACCTGCAGACCCCAGACCCTGCATGCCATTTGTGCAAGATGAAAGGTCAAAAATGTTATCAATTCAGACACAAAAGGACATTCTCATCCTTAGGTTTCGTGTCCAGCTGGCCTCGGTCTCTCGCATTAGAAAGCTGATTCATTTATTTGAAGATTTAAAAGCAGTTAAGGTTGACTCTGTCTAGTTGTGTACACTGTGCATGAGAGTAACATGAGCATGACTATGAGAGGATGAAATGCTTGCTTCAAGCAAAGCCTGATGATACAATCTTGATGTTAAAGAGAACATGGCCCTCTCTGGGATTGGCACTGTGCTGAACGTGCAGTACTGGCTGGACTTCACCTCTGACAGCTTTAGAGCTGGAAGAGCCATCACTGAGACACTCACTGTATTGCTGGTGCATAGTGAGGCATGGCTGAAAATTGGGAAAGAAAAATGGTCCATGAAACAGTTCCTCAAGCCCATCCAAAGGTATTTACTGAGCTATGGCCTCTCTGCTCCATGGGCCTTCACTCTGCCTCATGCAAGGTGTCTGAACCATATGCCTAGGTTCTCCCTTAACCCTGTTGATTTCCTATGGGATGGGAACTTGCAGCTACCTCTGCAATCCATGCTTTTTATATTTCGGTGTCTTAGTGGAGATACAGAAGATGCAGAACTGTCCATCAGTACAAAGGAAGTCAAGTTCTGCTCTTTGCTACAAAAATTGCATTTTAAACATTTATTAAGGCCTGTAAATATTTTAAAGTCCTTATGACTTGAGATTATTGCATTGCATAAATGTTTAATGGATACAGAACCTGCACTTTAAGCACTGATTAATGCACAGGTACCTCTGCAATATGTGTAGCTTTCAGACTGGCACTAAGAGAAACAAACATGGGCATTTTTTGCACTCAATACAAGAAGCAAAAAAAAAAATCCTGTTACCATAGGAAGCCTCATTCAACATGTGTTCATGAGACAAAACTAACCGTTTGCCTTGCTGAGTGTTGGTTCTCATTCAACAGCATTGCACACAGTTCTGTGGCGTGTTATAGAACTGAGATGTTCAGCATAAGCTCATTGTGGCTGTAGAAAATCAGCTCAAATGGCCACACTCATTTTTAATAATCGGATTTGTGGCTGGTTTTTTTTTTTCAGAGCCACAGCATACCTGCAGATACCTGTGTCTACATCATGGCTGTGTCTACCACATCATGGGGGTGTGTGTGTCCCTCACATATGTTTGTGGTCAAGTCCCCTGGTAGATGAGGACCATGTCTGGTAATGCATGTAGTCCTGTTCATACCCATAGAGAAAGCACATGCCATATACAAGAGAAGATTCCACCCCCCCATTTCTGCTCCTCTTAGGAGGATATGGCTTACAGCTCTGTGGACTAAGTAAAGTCCATGCATCCTCTGTACTCTCTGACAGTAGTTGTCTTCTGTTTGCAGGCAGCCTTTGAAAGCCCCTAGATAATTTGAGATGGCTTTTCCATCAGAAGCCCTCAGGATCAGTAGAAGGGCAATGGTGTCAGGTGCAGCTGTGTGAGATTAGTAGCTAGCCCAGTTTGCCTGTGGTTAGGGGAGGTTTCTGTGTGCTTGCCTCTCAGGGCTATGGGGGAGATGCCAGTGACCATACAGGAGAATCAGCTGTGTTACATCAATTTGATTCCTCTCAAGAAATGTGAGATATGCCCTGGAGTCCACAACTCACAGCAAATTTAATTGTCTTTGTAATATTTTCAGGTTCAGGCCAAAAGACACAAGGAGCTGTGTTTGCTCTGTAGGGCAGACTGATGGTGACTTGATAGAAATTAAACACTGTGAGTGGCAAGGGGGTAGGATGTCCAGGTTTAGGATGCTTCACTGCTGCCTCTCAGCCTCTGAAAAGAAGAGGGAAGCAGCTGGTGATGCAGCATGTGGTTCCATTCAGTTCATGTTTATTGTGACCTATATCCACAACAGCAAGATCTCTGATGCAGAAGGAAATCAGTAGCTATCACCACCTTCAGCTGACTATCCCCAGGCTTGCTTGGTTGGTTTGGTTTTTGTGTTTTGGTGGGGTTTTTTTTGGTCAAAGGCAAAATGTGAGCATGTTACTTCACTCAGAAGCACACCTGGTTGAATACATCTACTGAAATGTCCTGCTAGAGGGGAAGCTTGTAACTCTGTCCCCAGCTGGAAGTCTCTGTGCACCTCAAAAACTTCATTTGCATGGTAACGTGATAGTAAAGGAGAAGTTAGCAGTACCATCCTCCACAGGAACTGTGAGAGCACACGTGAGCAAAGGGCTGAGTGTAGTTTTAGCCTGGTTTAAGGTATAGTGAGCATCCTGTTCCTAAGAACTTTAGATGGAGCCTCAAAAAACAAGCACAAAATGTTGTAAGCCTGAAACCTGTTGATTATTTCAGCAGGGTTCATCTAAATGCCTCGCTTCTGACAAAGGGCCATGGTTTTAAACTAGAGTAGGGTAGATTTAGATCAGACATTAGGACAAAGTTCTTTAAAAGTGGTGAGACACTGGAACAGGTTGCCAGAGAGGTCATGGACACCACCTCTGGAAATGTTTAAGGCCAGGCTGGATGAGGCCTTGAGCAGGCTGCTCAAAGGAAGTGTGTCTCCCATGGCAGGGAACTAGATGGGTTTTTAAATTCCCTTCCAACTCAAGCCATTCCATGAGTCTATGATCTTCACACTTGCAAAAAATAAGACTGAAATCCAGCTGCTGCAAGCTAAATGTGTAAGTCCTTGCTCAGAAGCTGGGATGGAGCCTCTATATTGTGTTCTGGCTGCATTTCTTAGCATAGAAATACCCATTAGCAGTCTATTTGAGTCATGATTTACAGCTTTTAATCAGCTTCCCTGAGAGATCTGCCAGCTAACCTGAAACATGCTCCAATAAGCAAAGCAAGATTACTCACCTCACACAGTTCTCAAATGCTTTTCTCTAATTTAATTCTCAATAGCTCACAAGGACACTCCTCAAACCAAGCCTTTCCATCTTAAATTACAGCCCATCTTGCATTCTTTTTCTGAAGTTACGCAGACTTCATTTCTCACCTGAATCGCGCTCAGCTATGGCTCCTTTTAATCCTTGCACTGTTGACTTCAAGGGAGTTTTGGTTAAAAAAAAAAAAACATTCTGTATTTAATTTACAAAATTTTCCCCAGTGAAAAAGAGAGGTTTTGGAAAGCATCTGCTCATCTGCTGTAGGAATGATACATCACAGTCTCACAGTATCACCAAGGTTGGAAGAGACCTCACAGATCATCAAGTCCAACCCTTTACCACAGAGCTCAAGGCTAGACCATGGCACCAAGTGCCACGTCCAACCTTGCCTTGAACAGCTCCAGGGACGGCGACTCCACCACCTCCCTGGGCAGCCCATTCCAGTAGCCAATGACTCTCTCAGTGAAGAACTTTCTCCTCACCTCAAGCCTAAACTTCCCCCGGCGCAGCCTGAGGCTGTGTCCTCTCGTTCTGGCGCTGGCCACCTGAGAGAAGAGAGCAACCTCCCCCTGGCCACAACCACCCCTCAGGTAGTTGTAGACAGCAATAAGGTCACCCCTGAGCCTCCTCTTCTCCAGGCTAAACAATCCCAGCTCCCTCAGCCTCTCCTCGTAGGGCTGTGCTCGAGGCCTCTCACCAGCCTCGTCGCCCTTCTCTGGACACGCTCAAGCATCTCAATGTCCCTTCTAAACTGGGGGGCCCAGAACTGAACACAGTACTCAAGGTGTGGTCTAACCAGTGCAGAGTACAGGGGCAGAATGACCTCCCTGCTCCTGCTGGCCACACCATTCCTGATGCAGGCCAGGATGCCATTGGCTCTCTTGGCCACCTGGGCACACTGCTGGCTCATGTTCAGGCGGGTATCAATCAGCACCCCCAGATCCCTCTCTGTCTGGCTGCTCTCCAGCCACTCCAACCCCAGCCTGTATCTCTGCATGGGGTTGTTGTGGCCAAAGTGCAGCACCCTGCACTTGGAGCCATTGAATGCCATCCCATTGGACTCTGCCCATCTGTCCAGGCAGTCAAGGTCCCGCTGCAGAGCCCTTCTGCCCTCCAACTCAGTCACATCTGCCCCCATGCGGCACATGAGATTGTGCTGTGCACGCAGCAGTAACGTTTTAGTGAAGTGTGTTGTGAAATGAGTCCAAAATAGTTGAAGTGTTTGGTCTCTCTGTGTCACTGAAGGCAAATTTCTAAGTAAATTACATACAGCTCTCATTTCATGAGGGAAAAGAATTTGCTTTTCTTGAATGGGTGTCTCAGCACTTCCCTGAGCACCTCTGCAAGAGGAGGCTGAGAGGTGACCTCATCAATGTTCATAAATATGTAAAGGGTGAGTCCCAGGAGGCTGGAGCCAGGCTCTGTTTGGTGATGCCTGATGACAGGACACGGGGCACTGGGTGGAAGCTGAGGCATGGAAGTTTCATGTAAACATGAGGAGGCATGATTTCACTGTGGGGGTGACAGAGCACTGGAACAGGCTGTCCAGCGGAGTTGTGGAGTCTCCCGCTTTGGAGATACTCAGAATCTGCCTGGACGCATTCCTGTGTGATCTGGTATAAGAGACCCTGCTCTGGCAGGGGAGTTGGACTGGATGAGCTTTCAAGGTCCCTTCCAGCCCAACATTCTGTGATTCTGTGTTTACTTCTATAGCA
This sequence comes from Tricholaema leucomelas, assembly GCA_013400475.1. Classification (NCBI taxonomy): domain Eukaryota; kingdom Metazoa; phylum Chordata; class Aves; order Piciformes; family Lybiidae; genus Tricholaema lacrymosa; species Tricholaema leucomelas. Next base: position 559,292 of record WAAF01003199.1, on the reverse strand, counting down.
TCTCTGCTTGCTCTGACTTTGCATTCTACATCTGGTATAAAGATATTCAGTGACTGAGTACATTAATGGAGCAAAGAATCACTTTGGAAAAAAAAAACAACCATAACAACTCTGCCTTGAGCATAAAACGAAACCTGTCTTAGCTAGAATAGTTAAGTCTGACTAAATTCAGCCAAAGAAAGGCTTAGGCAATGCCCAAACCCTTCTTTGCAGGTTTTACAGGAAATCAGGGCCTGTTGTGGGTTAGAGGTTTTGAGTTGATGTGGGACTGCAAATACCTGCTGACAGCACAGAGACCTCTTGCTAGCTAAAAAGTCATGAATTGCTACAGTATAGTTCTAGTTTGTAGAATAAACTGAAGCCTAAGTGCAATTATTCAGCTTTATGGATTAGTAGAAAAAAACAAAAGAAAAAGAAAGGAGGGCATAAGCTTTGGATGGATTTTTTTCCCTTACTGAGAAAAACAGCTTTGTTGGTTGCTTTGGTTTTTAATCAAAAGCTTCTGAGTGCAAGGAGATTTTCAAACCCACAAAATGGTCATCTGAAATGCTACACCTCATTTTCCCATAGAGCGTCTGTCTGTTGCACTGCGGTAGGACACATGCTACCAAATACTTGAGGAAATGTTACTCTGTCAGGTCTGCATGTACTCAAAATCAGAGACAGGAGAATCAATCTCAATGTCAAAATCAATAAGGAGAAGTGGCGCTGGCAGATGAAATCTCTGCTAGCCCCTGACATGCTCCACTCGGTTTGGGTGTCCTCCCCAGTGCCACAGGGATGTTAAGATACTGCAAGAGATTACAGTGATGGGACAACCAAGATGTTCAGTGGCCTAGAGCATATCACCTAGAAAGAGATGTTGAAGGATCAGGCTTACCTAGTCTGGTGATGGTGTGGCTAACTAGGAATCCAACAGCATTCCACTACTCAAAGGAGAGGTACAAAGAACTCTTCTTCCAGCAGCAATAATGGACATAACTTAAAGGCTTTGGTCTTAAAATGGCCACTAGGGGAAAAAAACAAATCTCTGCTGAATGAATAGTACTTCATTGGAAGAGGTCACCCAGAGAGGCTCTGAGCCCTCTACTGCCTAAATGTTTGGGTTTTCCTAATTTATGATGCTGATTTCCTCGCTAAATTTGCCTTCAAGCCCAGCTGGAAGTTTCTGCTTTGGGGTTAGATGTGGCCTCAGTGAAAACCACAGATGAGCACGTTTGAGGACTGCTGGAAAGGTTTAACTCAAAGCCATTGTTAGTAAGTTCACATGAAGGTGGGCAAGCAGATGGCCTAAAGCTTATCACACAGGTGAAGTTTATGTCATCTGACTTGCTTCAGGTGGGACAATGTTTCCATGCCTGCAGCAGGTTTTAAATTGACAGCTCTCATCCTTGCTGACCTGGAACTTGAGAAGGATGTTCTTAGATGACTTTGGTTTTCTTGCTCCATAGCAGTAGATAATTTTGAGTCTTCTGCTTGTCCCACCACAATAACCCTTGTGAGAAAGCAAAGCTGTGAAGCTGTGCAGGCAGAAATCCCACCCTGATGAATCCACCCTGAAAGCAGGAGCCAGAAATAAAGCACACAGAGAGGAACTTTCTTTCTTCAATTTAATTGAAGTTACTTAGAAAAATAATCAGGCTTGAATGGCTTTTTTTTTTAAGGAAAGATCCATGAGCAGTTCACACTTGTGTTGGCAATGTGTAATTTAGCTTTTTTCTTTATTAACAGTATATTTAGGTATGAGGAGATACTTTTCTACAACAAGCCTTCTACTGCATACAAATAGGTTAAAAAAAAAAATCCACCCCCACATTGATGTTAAATTATTCGTACACATTTTATTGTGCATGCATGTAAGAAAATAACACTCTCTGTAACAAGAGTAATAGTAAGGACAGTCCCTTTTTGTACCTGAAAAGTGCAGCAGACTACAGTGAAACCATAAAACGTCTGGGGTCAAATTATCTCTAAAAGCACTTCTGCTTGTGGCTGATTTGTTTGTCTTAGCTCATGGTTCAGGCAGTTTGCAAGTTTCTCTGATAATGGGCATGGTTTATGAAGAGGCTGAAGCGTGGATCGAGTCAAGTTTGGGAGGGGCCTCCCACCACCCAGGAATCATCACCATATTCCAACTGACCAAATCCAGTCTGGGCTCCAGGTTACAGTGCTTGGTGCCATCTGAGGGGAATGAACACCAGGTTGTGAGTATTGTGTCTGCGTGCTGCTGCTGCTGGGCTCGGTGCCAGCCCTGCCAAAGGCAAGGAGGCACCAGCTGCTCAGTAATGAAGCTCACCATTCCTCAAACTCAGGAGCAGAGGACTGGGACAAGTGCAGAACAGGACCTTCCCTGCTGGGTCCTCCCTGCACTCACCGCAGCTTGACCATATAGCCCTCTAAAGAGAATCTCCTCAGGTGGCCCTTGTGGTCCCATGAGCACAACTGTATTTTGCATTTTGCCATGGCTGCACTTTGGTTGTTGGACTCCCAGGCCCAACTGTGGCCACAGCAGATATTAATCCAGGAGCTCAGGAAAAGACCTGCCTCTCGTCTTCTTCAGCTGGAGGAAACTTTTTGACCTAGTGAGGACTTTGTGCTCACCGCACAGGACACACAATCATCCAGCATGTCAGCTGTTCATTTTTAAACACAGCTACAAAACCCACGCACAAGACCCCAAAATAGATAGAACACACTTAGGCAGTCTGTAGTCATTTAGGATCAAGGTTTTTAAAAAGCAAGTGACTTTTAAATACTCATTTCTGTCCACATGAAAGCCAGTACTGAGCATCTGCCCACAGGGCAGCCCTCTGCAGGGAGGCAGAATCTAGGTAATCAACCCAAAAGCTGCTGCTAAAATTCCCAGCTGGAGCAGTGCTCACCTCTCCAATCTCAAGAACATGTTTTTAGGCTATAAAATGGGGGGTGGGGGGGAGGCTGTGTCTTCAAAACAGTGAAACAAAGGAGGGTATTTCAGAACAGATTAAAGCCCCAAAAGGAAAGGGGAAGCGCCTCCCATTTTAAACATACTTACTTGCTGAAGCAAATTTTTTTTTAATGAAAAAAAAAAAAATCACATCACATTCTGTTGGAGGAATTAACAACTACATGAAGAGAAAATTGGAACAAAAAAAGAGCACTGTCAGCTACAAGACCAAACAAGCACACAAATAGTTTGTGGGAGATATTAAGGGGTGTGTGGAAGAGGGCTACTAGGATGATTAGGGGACTGGAGGGCATGGCTTATGAGGAGAGGCTGAGGGACCTGGGGCTTTTTAGTCTGGAGAAAAGAAGACTTAGAGGGGATTTGGTAAATGTTTGTAAGTATCTCAAGGCTGGCCAGGAGTGGGGGACAGGTTATTCTCACTTGCTCCCTGTGATAGGACAAGGAGCAACGGGTGTAAATTGCAGCAAAAGAGGTTCCGCCTCAACACAAGGGGGAAATTCTTTACTGTAAGGGTCACAGAGCACTGGAACAGGCTCCCCAGAGAGGTTGTGGAGTCTCCTTCTCAGGAGACTTTCATGGCCTGTCTGGATGTGTTCCTCTGTGATCTGTGTTAGATAGTATTGTCCTGCTCTGGCAGGGGTGTTGGACTCGATGATCTCCTTGTATCCCTTCCAGCCCATAACATCCTGTGATCCTTGTGATCCTGCGAAGAAGAGGAGGAATCTACCCTCAGAGAGGTTTTATTTTTTTAAACAAAATATCACCACTGAAGTACAAACAAAAGCAAGCCAGGGCACACTGTGAGAGGCACTTGCAACAGCTCTGCAGACTCTAAATGAGACAAAACTGCTTTTGAATAAAACAGAGGTCAGCAACCACGCAGGAATCCAGAGCTGTCAGGCGCAGGCAGTCAGCACTTCTTCACTAGCTGCTGGGTCAGGACCTAGGCTATGAAAACTGTGGTCATTCCAGCATGGATGAGACACTTATTTGAAGGGTATGATTAAAAAAAAAAAAGACCTGAATCCTGGCTAAGACCAAATAAAGTTGGAAAAGGACTTCTGCTGCTGTTTTGTTCATTTGTTCTTCACTGAGATCTACTCAGTGACTTACTACTTATTTTTGTAAAATAAGGTGGAACTGATTTTTCTTCTTACAACCACACGTGTCCTGCAGTGGATGTTGCTGACTACTGCACAGTACCACACTTTCAGGATCTGGCTCTGATAGAGTTAAAACAGCTCTGCCTTCAGCTGAGTTTATTTAAATCCACTAATTTGTGGAAAGGTTTGGTCTGATCATAAGACTGACATGCAGGCAAGTTAAAACACTATTTTAACCATCAATTAACTTTAAAACAGACTTTAAGTTCCCACATGTGCCTCAATTCAAGCCTCTGTCTCCTTTTGCCCATCGGCTGCCTGCCAACACTGTTGCCCCAAGGACAGGACAGCTTGGGGTGGCCACGAACTATTCACCAGGCAGGCACCTGTCATCTGCTTGGCTGTGCAGCTCACCTGCACCAACCTAAAGCAAATATTTGGAGAAGTCTGCACTTGTGTCCCCTGAGCTTGCTAACAGATCCACACTGAAATCTCGTGTTTCATTATTTATTTGCCATGAATAAATTATTACTTGCTTGCCCAAAACAATCGCTCAGTACACTATGCCTGGTACACTCTGGTACCTCAACAAGCTGTTAAACAGAAAACTACTACTGAGACATTTACCTTAAGTAAAAAGGTCATAGTCACACACTAGAGCTGACTAAGATGAAATGCAAACCCCCTGGAAATTAGAAGCATCCCTGTCAATGATATTTAGGCATCAAACGAAAAACAAAAAGAAGACTCCCTCTTGCCTCTAGGAAAAAGCCATGAAACCAGCAGGTAGGAAGATGAGACCTTTTTTATTGCCTTGCATCTTCAGAGATCAACACAAAGATGACTTCCTGACTTTTCAAAAGACATGCCCACATCCTTTCTAGCGACCTATCTTGACCAGTGTCTTTAGAGCAGGTTTTACTTGTCCATCTTAAGATCAGTTAGAGAAGCATGATTTACAGATTTACAAAGGACAGAGCTCATCCTAGCCCCATCCTGAATACGAATTAAGTCAATGCCAACTGGTTTGGGCATTCAAAAATCTCTACAGTCACTATTAACACTTTTTCCTCATGGACTGTCTGTAAATCTTAGTTTGGGCTGGCAGGCTTCAAATTAGGAGATAATGAAACCGGTCATATTCTTGATAAACTCAGTAAGTTCAGGCTTAAAAAAGCTCATGGATTCTCTTCCCAAGGAAGACATTCACATTTCTTTCAGTCATGGGGCTTACATTTTATGAATCTATAAATATTGGTTTTAATTTTCCTTCTTAGGGCTGAAAAGATGGATTTATTTTTTAGTATGCTGCAGTGCAGTATCACTTTCTGAATAAATTATTCCCACCACTCTTGTCAGTGTGTGTGGTATCAAGAACCATCCCTGTACTTATCTGCACCAATGGCTAATGGAACAGTGTTATTACCCAGAGACACGCTCAGCTGAGGGAAGCACAAAACCAGGCTCCTTTTCTCCAAACAGTACCTCATCTCTGCTGCTGAAGTGACACCTATCAAGAGACCACGTTTTAAATAAGTATAAATAACATGAATTAGAATTGGAGGAATGCAATATCAATGAAATTCACCAGAACAGAATGAGCATTTTTTTCAACAGCTAGATCGTCACAATCCTGTTACCCTGTGAAGAGAGCTGTCCTTTCTTACAGTTGATTTAAATAATCTTGACTGTGCTGCTCGCAGCATCATTCAAAAAAAGAGAAAATATTAATTTACAAAATAACCCATTCTCCATAATTATTAAGACAAATAAAAATCTTAAATAAAACAGGCTTTCTCTCCCCTCTCTCCCCCCAACCCATCCCTCATTCCAATTTCAGGTAGCTTGGCACTGAGTAATTGAACATTAAAAAATCAAGTTTGTAGACTTCATACAGCTGCGTTTGGTGCTCAGAGCTGATGTTCTGGAAGAACTCTGTGGTCATTTCATCAGTAGTTCTCGTGGACTTTGCATAGGTGGGGAACTTCAGGTAACTGCCTACTCCCGCCAGCTGGAGGATGTAATTGGAATCCTCTTCGAGCGTTTCGTATTTTCCTATGAGGTCGTAGTGGATGTGGCAAGGGTGGCAGAGAGAGTACACAGTCTGCCAGTGCTCATTGAAGGGCTCTTCTCTTTGGGTGTGTGGGTCGATGAGATACGCCACGAACTCTTCGAATTTCACATCGTCGCCTTTGCGCAGAGCTTCCTGGGTTGCGTTCTTCCTCTGGCGCCTCACGATTTTGGTGCCGTATCGTTTGTGGAAGGAAGTGTTGTACTTCTGGGTGAACTTGTTCCTGTAGGCCGACACCAGTCTCTCGAAGGGCTCGCGAACAAAGAGGAACTTCATGTAGTTTTTCAAGCGGTGGTTGATCTCTGGTATGCTGTACTGGTTGAGGGTCTTCAAGTTTGAAGACACGTGGGCTTCATTGGCTGGGATTTCCATCGGGTCGCTGTACTTGCCTCTTCCCGTCAAAACCATCATGACTCGCTTCCAGTTTGTGCAGGCCACTTTGGGAACGTAGCAGTAGATCATTTCATGATCTTCATCCACAACCAGGTGTTTGAGATCGTTGGGCGTCAGCACGCGGCGCTTCCTGCTAGATACACTGTTTGCTCGGCACGTGTCCGTCACTTGGTCTCGTCTGATCTGATGAAGAATGGCTGTGTTGGACAACTGCAAAGAAAGCAGAGCCACCACTGTAAGTCAGAAGGCTGGCAACTACTACTGCTTTTTTGCTTATTATACAAAGTAGGTTACTGCCTGTATAGAAAAGTTCATTCTGTGTCTGAGAAAAACTGTTCCTGTCCTAGAAGATAAACTCTTTTGTCTCTGTCTTCTTGATATGTGCTGCTTAAATGCTGTTGACAAACTGTCCAAGGCTTTGCTAACACAGAGGAGCACAAACATGGACACAGCCTGGCGGCAGATGCATGTACAGAGCCCTCACTCTGAGATGTGGTCACTGCTTAGTCCTGAAAAACAGATCTCTGCCTCCACTCTGCAGCTCATTCCACAGCTGAAGCAATGCTGGGCCCTGCCTGACCTTTTGCTGCTGAGATGGAGTAGAATAACACCAGAATTGGAAAATTTGTCAGAATGAAGCGTGTGTGCTCTTGATGCTGATGTCTTTTATCCTAGAGAATTTAACCATCACAGCTATGACCTTGTCAGAAGAAGCAAAGTCCATGGAGATTCGTTACTCCCCAAAGGGAATATTCACTCAGTTGTGATTTTTTGAGGAGCAGAAAGAATATTAACAATGCATCTGCCTCTCTGCTAAAGCCATATTCATGCAGGAGGAAAGAGTGTGTGGCCTTCTAACACACTCTTCTAGCACTCCTTTCACCCATAGCCCTTTGTTATTTTCAGAACAGTGCTCTCACTTTCTATTAGTGCTTTGGAGGGGTTGCAATCCTTCCTAGGGTGGACCTACATGGCAGTCGTACAAAAGTGATCACTCTTGCCACCAGCCACCTCCAGCCCAGATTGTGTCCAGCAACAAGAGAGCTGCTGCCAAGACAGGTAACAAGCTCCTCTGGGAAATGGGAAATACTAGCTCAAGTACAGGACCATGCCAACGCAGGACTCCTGTGTTTGGTTATTCAGAGCCACCTGAGATGTCTCTGCGTGGCAGTGTTTTTCTATGCAGCGTTGCCCTCACTGCTCCAAATTTCTTTTTACATATGCCAAACAAACTGCATTAAAGCAAGAGGGGGAAGGTTTGGNTTCTATGCAGCGTTGCCCTCACTGCTCCAAATATCTTTTTACATATTCCAAATAAACTAATGTTATTTACATTTACTTAACATCACTTCTTGTGGATTTCACAGAGCCTTATGCTCAATAATTAGTTTAGCATCAAAGCCAAGTATTAAGAGAAGTATTGGCCTTGCTATTTGATAGGCAAGGAGGTCTTAGATTTCTTCTTGTACATTCTGTGTTTCAAAAGTGTTTTTCTGATAGTTAGGTTAGGTTTTCTAGTTAGGTTAACATGAATCATGGGATGCTGCAACGAAACAGGTGAGGCAATGTAGACTGTATGCATCTGCTACGGGGGTTCTGGTTATAGGGGTGCAACACACTTGGCAAATGATTTTGCACCAATCTAAGGGTTCATATGGGACCTCCAGGTCTTGCAGTTATGAGTCAAACATCTGCTTTCAATACCAGTAGTTAGCCAGGAGTCATATTAAAAAAAACCTTCAAAGAACACGATGCAAATGCAATTAAAGGCAAAACCCAAACCAAACCCAAGATGGGACCAAGCCAGTTATAGGATTTCTGAGCTTTGGAGGGAAAGGAAACAGAAACTGCATTGCTACAGGAAGCCCTAAGAGCCCAGGTTTCACCTGCCCAAGGGGCAGCAAAAGCTTCTGCAACACAACAGCAGCAGAGACTCTCCCTCCCTCTGAGCTGTGGTGGGTTACAGAGGAATGTTCTTGTGGGATGGGCAACACCAAGAGGCTGGTGCCATCAGACCTGGACAGGAAGATTCTTTTTTCAGCACTGTATTTATGTGCCAAGCCTGGGACCTCTGTATTTTGTACAGTGCCACCCACCACTTTTCCTCTGAATTTCTTGGTATTTTCCTCATCTCGTCTCTTTAGCCACTTTGTTCTGTAAAATATCAACGAATGGCTAAACCACGCAATAGTTCAGTGCAGCTCCTTTAGACAGCTTGGCTCATCTTTGGTGCATGTGTGGTATTCCCCTGGATACCTCCTAGGTGTGCTTCAAGGGCAGTTTTGTGTTAGTCAGAGATGAGAAGCCAGATGTGAATCGTGCTCCACGTTTCCTAGGCAAACTGGCTGACAGGGAGCTTTCAAAATAAGATGTTAGAGAGTAGTTGTCAAGGACCACACAGAGTTTTGAAGAAAATGACCTTTTATGTTAAAAAAAAAAAAGATATGAAATCCCCATGTCAGTTTATGCTGCCTTAGAGAGAAACAGAACTATTGATCAGCTTTTACTGGTTAGTTACCTGTAAACAATTTTCAAAGAACTAAACAAAATCCTCTGCAAACAAACATACATACAAATAGTTCCCTGCAGACAGATAAAATGCTAAATTCTCTTCTCCTGCAGATTACCATTGTACATTCACACAGCACAGGACTGCTGTATGCCTCTGGTTTTAGAGTAAAAAAACATGTTGAATGCCCAAATGTCCTGCTACATTACAATATGGTAATGCACTGTATTTGGTTTTCTGGTGCTGTTCTTGGGGTAAACACAGAATTAAGTTATGAGATTCTACAGTCTGTATTAGATAAAAGGTCAGATCTGATAATCTAATGGTTGCTTAAGACCCTAATCTGCATATGAATCTTTGTAGAGCTGTGCTTTGCTCCTGATTTCATTCCTACATCAATAGGCTAACACTTCTTCCCCATACATTAACATTAATGAGATTTTCAGACTTTCAGAGTAAGGGGGAGAAATGCAGCCTTACTATTTGCAATTGCAAATGAGATTATACTACATTAAGTTCACTTAAAAGATGATACTTGTGCATTCTGAAGTGGTACTTGTCTCCCACTCTTTTTAATGTGGAAGAAATGGCACACAAGTTTGGTCACATGCATTTACTAAGTATACACCAACACCCCAGGACCAGCTACGTGTGTGCTCTGGCCTGTCTGGTGGCACACAGAACACATATGAAGTGCCAGCGGAAGATTAAAAGGGTATTGACCCATTCTCAAAAATTACAGTAGTACCATTTTGAATGGCTGATGGCTGAAGGACCATGGAAGAAATACAGTTTTAAGAGCTCTGCTTCCTTTTTTTTCACTTTGCCTATTAACTTCAGCTTATTAAAAAAATAATAGAGGCCAGTTTTGTGACTATGCTAGAACTATGCCAGCTACAGCAAAACCTATTTTCTTCTGTAGCTAACACACTCAATGCACCCTGGAGGAGTTGTTTTACTTGCCTCTACCAATGAAGCGGAAGAATCATGCCGGCTTTCCTTGAGGTTTAATAGTAACGGCCCTCTTGCTGAAGGGGTGGCTGGCATGAAAGCCACATTGGCACTGGAGAGCCTTTAAGAAGCTTCTGCAGGGTCATTATACTCTTGCAACCTGCAGACCATAGCTCCATGGTTCCCAGAGCTGACAGCACCATGTGAAGTAACCAAAGCACTTCAATTTGATGTTTTGAAATTGTGTATCAGTATTGGGTTATCTGATGCCACTATGGTTCCTCCTCATTTTAAGTTACAGGTAAGGCATTTAAGCCACATAATAATTTCACTCTTGAAGCTAGTGAGGGAAAAGAGTGAGACTCCATGAAACTGGAACTATATTCCTTTAAACTAGAGGTGCACTCAGGCAGTGAAAATGTGCCCACAACTAACAAGGAAAACACACTCTACAGATCTAAGCAGCCAGAGAGAAAATATCCAAAGGACAGACACCTTTAAACACATGGAAGGCAGTGGCAAGTCACATAATTTGGACCACAGGCTGTCTTCCCCCGAAGTTGTTGCAGATGTGGCTATAGTAGAGTCATGAGAGTGTACCTGCCACCTGGACAATGATTGCAGCATCTATAGTCATTGCCAGAGGTCATCACTGATCCCTCAGTTCAAGAAGGCACAATAAGAAATGGCAGAAGGCACTTGAAGCAAGTGTGCAGGCTACCCTGAGAGCAATGAGAGGATGGTGATAAAGACAGGGCTCAGCTCCGTCCTTTGACAGTTCAGCTTGGACTTCAGCTGGGCATTAAAGGTTTTGGGAAGGCATCTGATAAAAGCACCCATTCTTCCCTGAAAGGACTGACAACACCAAAGTTGCATTTGATCATGGTGTTTTGGTTTTTTTTTTTTTTTCTTTTCCTGTGGAAGTTGTAAAGGGAGACACAGAAGAAGGGCACGTCAAGATCAAAGTTCTTCTTTCTTTTCTGGTGCAGCAATCAAGTTGAACAGGGAGGGAACAGAAGCAGCAGGAGACTCATAAGCTCGGTGACATTTAAGAGAAGAAGAAAAAAAGTAGTTGGGGACACTCTGATCCCAGAAGCTTCTCATCTCTGTCACTTCCAAACTAACAGTGAGGGAGGAAAGTCAAGTCCAGCATACACTGCTCATAAGGCTATCCTCTGTGCAGCAAGGTGGGACAGGGGGTGGGTGCTTGAGAGCAGTACACTAGAGAATATACTGATCAGCAGTATATATGCTGACCGACTGACAATCATCAACCTACAGCATCCAAAGGTTATTCAAGGTAAACCACGGTAATGAAATGAGAGGTATTTTTTTCTGGTTACTTAAGCACAGCAGGATAAAATAATCTTTGAGGGCCTTTCCAAGCTCAATGGCCAAGCAGGAAGTTCAGATTTAAACCAGGACATTTTAAATTAATGTTTTTTTTTCTGAATGTAGCAATCTACTGGTAACTAGGAGCAGAGATCAATCCCATTCACAGCTGTTTGCACTGGAAGCACTTTTGTATTAGGATGGAAATATCTAAGTGTCACTCAAGAAAGCCATGAATTATATTTTGTCTCACTATACAAAAAAAAAAAAAAAAAAAAATCAGTGTACAAAGAAATATCCACCCCACTTAGAAAGCAGAGTGTTGTTTATTTCTATTGCACTGCCTGCAGCTGCTGCTAGTTCTGCACATTATTGTAACTGGTCTCACAAACAACCTGTGCTGGGAGTGCTTACACATTTGGGCATGGCAGACTTCAGGGCAAAACTACCCAAATTAGAGTGGAATAAGGAGGACAAATATTGTGACTGGGATTTTTAGTCCCATGCCCTACTAAATCGATTTTCCTCTTCAGTTTTGCCTCAATGAAGACTTTGTATCTGCCTTTAATTCTTCAGTTACACTTGTGTTTGGAGGTTTGGTTACTGTCCTGTGCTAGAACTAGGATGGCTGCTGTGGCATTCCCTTTATCTGTGGTCCAAGCAGTCAAAATCAGCTACATCTCTGCTGAATATCCAGTTGGGTCTGCCTGGTAGGACTATTAAGCTTAGCATAAACCACATGTCATCACCACCAAATTCTCCTTAATGGCATTTGTTCAGAAGATGTGTGTGCAGTAGGCTCATAACCCACTGAAGACAAGGTCTTAAAGTGACTAACTATAGGTGGCACTAACGGTCCTAGTTATGTGACATTGAGAAAGACTGGTATTTCATATGACTAAAATCTCTCAGGTGTTACCAGCTCTCCTTTCCCCAGCCCATCAACCACATCAGCCAAGTTCCAGGATGTGTTCGTTATTTAATATATAAAATGTTTCTCAGTATCATTTGTATTCCCCCAAATGCTTAAATGGTTTTCTCTGAGCACAAGGTTACATGCAAGAGTGCTCTCAATCTTGTTTTCACATAAAAAGTGCAACTAAAAATCTTGCAACCCTGATGGACAGCCTTGAAGTTACAAACATTATCTTAGACTGGTTTAATACTTGGCTTTCACAATTTGCACCCAGCACTACCCTATTTGATGTACGCATATTCTATATACCAAATTATAGTTTGTTCTCTTAAGAACATTCAGCATGAGACAAGAAGGGGGAACTAGCAATTTCTCAGATTTGATAGTTCAAGCGTCAGTGTTTCTCAAATAACCACAAATAATTATTACCCTTTGCAGATTTCTACAGATGACAGTCACACAATTATAGCTATGCAAATCAAAACACTGAATCTAAAAGAACAACGGCATTTGAGAGAAAGGGATTGTATCAAATTTACTTGGACTGCTCTTGTTTTTGTGACAGCTTTGCAATGTTTCATACTTTGACTTATTTCACATTTCATAGCACATTATTCTTGACTGTTTCAAAAATCTCCAGCACTGAAATGAGAACCCCATAAAACCTCAATTAATTCTAGTTCAAAGTCCAATAAGGTAGACTAGAAAGCACATAGTGTGTACTGGAGATGAAAATACTTAACGTCTTCCTTGACAACTTGCAGACAGGCAAACTGGAATACAAATTTCCTATGAAAATCTCTCAACAGAGTGCCTGGATAATAGAAGATAATAAAACCATTATTAACTTAGGAGCTTTTTTACTAAGTGAGAAAAATTTAGAGACAAATTATACCCTCTGTAGGAAACTCCTGAAGTATTACAAAGCTGCTTTCCTTTCTCCATTTCATGCACTGAACTCATTGCCCCAGGAAAAGATGAGGCCAAATCTGTAGTTTTTTTCCAGTTCTCTATATTGCAACCTGATATAACCATACCATTTTCAGGTCCCACTGTGCAGGATGCACCATGGCTAACAAGAAGGACTGAAGCTGTTCAAAGTAAGCCAGTCATACATAGATGCTGTTAGAACTGTATCATCAAAAACTGTCAACCACTTCACACATTCCCTCTTTTTTCTTATGCATATCCTCAACTTTGTCCATGTGAATGCATGTAAAAGGGAAAGGTGAAATAATTCAGCAGTTGCACTGCCTTGTGGTCAGAGGCTGTAGTTATCTGAGTAACAAGACATCCCAAACCCATATCAACTTAAGCATTCGCTCTTTTCTGAGTGCTAGAAAAGAAACTACACCAAACTAGTCACAGAGAAGACACATGTGTGGTCTTTTTGGCTTGGAGAGAAAGCAAAGTACCACAGTGAGTGTAAAGGGTGCAAAAATCACCTTGAAAAATCATGGACTGACACACCAGCTGTGTTCAACCCAGCATTTTACTCAGCCTAAAACTCTGTCACACAGTAAGACATGGATTTGGGGAAAAAAAAGAGCAAGCCTCCTTTTAAATGATACCTCCTGTATACTCCCAAACACCTTTGGAAGCCTGTACATTCCCATTCTCTCTACCAGAAATGATTTGGTGTCAAGACTCATATAATATGTAGGGTTTGGGGCTAGTAAAGTGAATGTATATATCTTGTAAAAAGCATTTTCTGAACAAGGTGATGGAAACTTTGCAAGTCTCCAGGAAGACTGTGCAGAAAGACCTACGGCCTGGCCACAGAGGGGCTGAAGGACATGCTGCCATATGTGATGCTGTTCTGAAGCTCTGGGGGAATCTAAGACAAGGCAGGCAAAATTGAAGTGAATGAGTTTAAATGCAATACACACAATAGGTAAGAAACCATTAGGAAGGCTGGAAGGGTCTCGAGCTGGGAATACCTACAGCAAAAATGTCAGTGTGTTTCTTGTGATTTAATTCCTAGAAGCCAAGTTTGGAGTCTCATGTTGTGTGTGCAAAGAGAGCTCTGCATTGTCCATCCAGTGGGTGATGGTGGCTGAGAGCAAGGAGGGAAAGACGGAGAATTTGGCAGATGGCCAATCATTTGATTTTATTTTCCCCACTTCACAACAAAAAGAGGTGGATGAAATCCCAGGCTGGGACCTCAGCTGCTGTGGTGGCCTGAGGGTGACAGAGCAGCGCTGCCTTCCCACAGCAGAAGCTCGGCTGCCAGGAGCCTGACTGCCGCGCAGCCTCGCTTTGACAGAAAAGGATGGTGTGTGATGAATTTGTCCGCTCCTGGCTCATTCTTTAAGCGCAGCCATAAATCACTGCTTCTATTAAAAAGCTGAAAGGTCTGGCTATGCTATGAATTGAATTTTAAAATGAACACTTTCTGGCCTTCCCCCTGCAACACACGCCCAGATGCACACACATGTAAAGGCTGGAGCTGAGCTCATGCTTTCTGGACCTGTGCATGTAAGCTGCAACACACACGGACATAACTGCAGTCTTTCTAGTACTTCTCGGCCCCCTGGCATGGACGTTTCACCTCAGTGCTGCAATCACTGGCCACTCACAGCTGCAACTAGTAGCCCTTAGGAACCCCTACCGTCAATGGACTTTATTACTTTAATGTGGGATTGACAGGAGCAAGAAGTGAGCTTACAGTCATGCTGGTAGAAGACTGGGAGTAGGGACCTGGTGGTGGGACACAACCATATGCCACTTTCGAAAGTACAAGAGGTTGCACTCAGCCTCCATGGCTGAGCAGGAGCTGCTTGCATCTGGGTTCGCCTGGGAAAGCCCCTTCCTGAGGATACCTTTCTGCTGTCTGTAGCTGCTTGGGAAAGGGCTGTGCTTGCAGAACTGCCTCCAAGTCACCAGGAGCTCTAGATAGGGCCAAAGGGACTGTTCATCCCAGAACTCCTAGGCTGCTATCAATGCAGAGATGAATCATGAACTGGGACAACCCAAGCCTAGGGACAAGCACTGAGAAACTTGAAGCCAAGAGAATGACTTGTAGCTGCTGTAGTCTGCTATTACAACTCTGCTGCGGGAGTTGTAGAAGTGGTTTGCAAGGAGAGGCTTGACAACTGGTTAGGAAAAAGGCATCCGTGGACATCTGCAAATGGTGCACCAGGAGGAGCACTGGGCAGGAGATGCAGGGAGTCAGTTAGGGTGGAGCTGGGAGTAGCCCTTGAAAAACAGAATAAGAAACTGCATTTTAACGCAGCTGGCACCTAGGAGACAATGGAAAAACTGACATTTATTTTTCTGTCGTAAGAAGTTGTGGTAGTAAGGATGAGATAAAGTGGGTGGAGAGGGAAAACAAGACAAAATAGATACATAAATACAAAAAAAAAAAAAAAATTCCACAAGAAGGAAGGGAATAATCTTCTGTCTGGATTCACTGTGGTTAGAACAAGCAGAAATATAGCTAAACAAGAGAAGCTCAGTTTTGACATAGGGAAAATCCCAACAGAAAGGATAAAATATGTTTGTACAGAAACAGGTGGAGGAATACCTTGCAGAAGGAACCTCCACCTTCCTGAAAAGGTGTCAGAAGGACCTAAATGATCCTTTCATGTGGGCAGGTTTCTCCTTGTGTGTCCTTCAAGTTTCAGGAGCCTGGCAAAGTGACTTCTGAAATCTAAGCTCACTGTTGCAAACCTAGGTATTTTACATGCTTCAGGAGCAAGGCTTTCAGCAAATGCTGCAGAGCCACACAGGTGGTGAGGGCAGGTAGTGCTCTGAACAAAACTTCCCTCAGAAAAAGGCAAAAAAAAAAAATCAAACACTGGTGTGAGCATAGAGCAGGCAGGAGCTTAGGCACCATCACGACAAGACACCGTGAGAGATCCTGCAAAGGATATGGTGGAGGAGGTGCAGAAGGCCTGAACTCCTGGAGCTGCCTGAGACATGAGTGCCCTGCACACACCAGCAGCTCTGACCTGGCAGCCAATGCTAATGGATTTCTCGGTAACACAAATCATCCTCCAGTACCTCTGGGTTGCAGCTTAGGTGTCACACAGTCAAGCAGAAATACTTATTTTCTTCTCTGCAGGATATCTGCTATTTTAACTGAATACAATTTACTCAGTCCCATGCTAAATCAGGGTAATACATTTCCAATTTTTAACTCAGCAGGCAACACACCAATATTGCTCCAAAGCTTTTGAAACCCAAATGGGAAAAGCAGAAGTTAGTTGCTGCGTAGCTGTTTTTTTACATATATTTCATTGGCTTTAGCAACCTGCTGGAGGAGAGGGAAGCCCTGTAATTATGTGTATAGCTGTGTTGAGTCTCTGTTCCCCTATAACTGGGGCAGGCACTCTGTGTGGGATGCTGTGTGATGTCCCTTTCTAACATCTGGGAGTTGTAACAGACAGGCAGCTGAATACAAGCCAGCAGTGTGTCTAGGTGGCCAAGAAAGCCAATGGCATCCTGCCTTGTATTAAAAATGCTGTGTCCAGCAGGAGAGGTGACTGTCTCCTCTTATTCAGCTTTGGTGAATGAGTATTTTGTTCACTTTTGGGCACTGCAATACAAGAGAGATGTGGAAGTGCTGGAGCAGGTTCAGAGGAGGGCAACGAAGCTGGGAGAAGTCCTAGAGAACAATAAACCTTACGAGGAGTGACTGAGGGAGATGGGGATGGTTAGCTGGAAAGAGAGGAGGCTGAGGGGAGACATTGCTGTCTACAGCTCTCTGAAGGGACACCGTGGACAGCCTGGTGCTGGTCTCCTCTCACAAGTAACTGGGGACAGAACAAGGGGGAAATGGCCTCAAGCTGAGACCGGATAGGTTTAGATTGGACATTAGGGAAAAGTTTTTCACAGAGAGAGTGGTCAGGCACTGGAATGAGCTGCCCAGGGAGGTGGTAAAGTCACCAACCCTAGATGTCTTTAAGGGTGGTTTGGATGTGGTGCTTAGGGATATGGTTTAAGGTGGATCTTGTAGAGTAGGGTTCCAGTTTGGACTTGGTAATCCTGAGGGACTTTTCCATCCCAGATGTTTCTGTGATTCTATGATCTCCTCCCTTCCACACACAAAGGATACAGATTCAGGCCCCTCTCAAGAAATGCCATGGCTGTTTTCTTTAAGGTAAAGTGTGGAGACTAGAAATGATCATGCCTGACAGAGTATAACCCTGCTGAAAGCTCTCTCATGGGGCTCATTTTCTGTCTAACTGGACAGCGCAGAGGCCCAGAAGAACAAAACTATTTGAATGAATTAATCTGGACACAGCCTGGTAAATTACCCACATACTTTGTATAATGGATTTTTTTCTCCTCAACTAAACGATTACAAATGAACACTAAATTTCTTTTACTTCTCCTTGGTGAGGTCACATTTGTTCAGACTAAACATTGCTGTTCTACAGTAACAACTTTTCCTGGCACATTTGCCTGTGCTGCTCACTAACATTCTCCGAAGGCAACCAACCAGGGCTGCTCACTCTCCACAGCCTTAATTACAGCTAACCCGAAACTTTTCCCTTTTCTGCTGCTGTACGAAGAAGAATTAGATGACCCCCTGCTTGAAAAGACAAAAGGTCTTTTCTATCAAAATGCTGTCATCCATTTATAATCTTAATTACAACAGGCTTCACAGGAAACCTTCCTGCGGTGGAATGAAGTAGTACAGAAATAAGATTGTGGGTTAACATGGAAAGTCTGTTTCATTGACAGCTTCCTAGGTCTGATTTCTGCTACCTTAAGATGTACACTGAAGCCCTGAGGGATGCTCAGCACCAAACAAGGCAGCAGCAGTTGTTTTGTCCAACTCTAACACTGTCAGGATTAGGCCCAAAGACGGCCCAGAGAAGGACTCAAGATGTACCATGACACAGAAGTGGCATTAATTTGACTTTTCAGCATTTTCTGATCTTTATTTTTTTTAAACATGGATGTTTCACTCTTTGTGCACCGAAAAAAAATCTCACTGCCAATAGCCAACCACAAATGCCTCCACCACAGGCTTCTCTGGAAAGCAACAAGTATCTGCACCAGGCTTCCCTCTCTTTTGGCCACTGACACCTCTTCCCAAATGCCAGCATGCTCCATGCACTGCGTCAGCTCCACACAGATGACAGAACCCAATGCTCTCTGGATCTGACCAGCAGGCCCTTGCTGGAAACATCCTGTCTCCCTCGGTCCCTTTGAGTTGCAGCTGAGACCTCAGCACAGCAACAAAGGAACAGAAAACACACTTAGGCAATCTTCTTTAAATTCTTTAAAATGTCATGTTTTTAAGCATCTGAGTTGCCTCATTAAGCCTTCTCATGTCAGAGCATGAGGGCAACGTTAAATGCAACTTCCATCAGTGACTTCAGACAACTGGAAGGTACAATTATTACCACGATGCCTTGTTAATTTTCCTCATCTCTACAGCTGTGTTTACTGTGGTTTCTAAGGGTTCTCTGTCTCATCTAATAACTGATCCATTTAGGGACTGCACATTAAATGTTAACTTACAATGAAGAAACAAATTCTTACTATTTAACTGGCAGCTATGTTTTTGTATCTGTTCCCTCAGTTACACTCTGAAAGAAATTGTGCATCATCTTTTTTTTTTTCCTCCCCTCCTTTTTACTGCTCATTCTTTTTTAAACTTCCCAGAGAAAATGAGCAGAAAAGACCCCTCTGAGCTACTGCACTCAGGATGTTTTCATGGATGCTGTACGTACATCAGCCTCCCATCAGTTCCCCCTCTCTCTGGTGAGAAGGTCAGCTCCCTCCTTGCTGCTCTCATATCCTTGACATCTGCCTTGTCCCACCTGCAGCTTGAGCATGCCAGCAAAGATCAGAAGAAAAAGGAGCTCCAAGACTGAGTTTTCAGCTAGTTCTTGCTCTGCATGCAAAATCCCCCAAGTCTTTGCTGTCCCTGAGCTGACTGTAGTGCTAAGGTAGGCACTTGTGGCATTTGTGATCATGGAGGGCACTAAGAGATTGTGAAGACATCTCCTGTCCTTGAGCAGCACGGCAGAACAAGCAGTGGAGAGGTACCAACCCACAGCCCTCTAGCTCAAGGGGACACAGTGTGATGGGCAGGAGTGAGCTGAGGCATCCAGCTGAGCCAAGAGTGTGCACTCGATGGAAACCTGCCCTCTCCTGCACCATGGGGAACAGGATGGCTCTGTACCAGCACCAGTACTGTTCTACCTCCCACAGGGTCCTCTACACAGCAGAGGGGTGGACTCTGCCTTAAGATGCACCTCTGAGCACAGGTAATGGGTAGCACCTGTCAGTTTACACCCAAAGTGCTGCTTTGTAGTGTGTCTTGGAATGTACTTAGAAGCGAACTGAGTGCTCGGCCATCGATACCTCTAGATACCACTGGCTTTTGCTTGCCTGCCCTTACCAGCCTGTTACTCTTCTCAGGGCTTTTTATTTTTATAAGCTGCTTACTTTCTCTTTGAGCAACAAATAATGGTAGTAAGCTGGGCAGGAATATACACATCTTCCTACATACACACACACATAACACATGCAAACATCTCTGCCCAGCCCCCAGTGGTGAGCAGCTAGATGTCACACCCAACTCACAGGGTTCACACCAGGGCACAAGGGTGTTTCCAGGAGATATGGAAGCACTGGAAGACATTTTCATGTGTAAGTAAGGTGGGACTGAAACATTCAGTAACACAGTGAAGGCAAAGTCTCACCACTTGCTTAGCAAGGTGGTCTGAGAAGCATCCCTGTTGCCCACAGCCAGTCAGCATCTGGAACTGCTGTTGCATTTCTGACAGTTTCAATCGAAACAGCCGAGGCACCTAATGGCTCCTGAGAAACAATGAGGGCTGATGATGTTCTGACTTATTGAGCAGAGGCTGTCTTTTCTCAGGAGCTGCCAGGTGACGTGGATTTACGAGCAGAGAAAAGTGGTAAGTTCACATACTGTGGGAAGAGCTGATACTCCTGACAGGAGGAGTAAATCTAAACTACAGTTTCCAGCTAAGAGAGCCGTTATTTTAGATTCCCTATGCAATAACTTCCACCCACTGGATCCGTGAATGAAGAGTTAATGGTTCCTACTCCAACCTGCAGTACCCATCTTCATGAGGCAGGGAGAGCTGCCAGGCACTATAGTGTTCTTCACCCCATGAAGGTGCTTCCATGCCTCCCACAAGCATGCCAATAATTAACAGTGGTCTTTGCTCTTTGAATGTATCCTGTCTTTTATGAAATGCACCAGCACAGCTGACATAGAGATTAAAGATGGCATCCAACTGCTCTCAACCCTTTTCGTTCTGCATTTCAAATACAAAACTGATTTCATGGAAGTCTACTTATCACAGTCTGTTGTTTCTAAATCCCTTCCTGAGGTTAATACTAGCTGGAGCAGGTCACCACGTGAAGGTCCATATGTGAGAGTCACACATAAATGGTTGTGATCAGTTCTATACACATTCCTGCAATCTGTCCCCATGTGTATCTTCCACCTGCTGTGTACCCCAGAAAAAGCAGTACTACTGCTTCCAGGAACAAACTAATTTCATTCAACTTCTTCTGTCTTCCTGGAGGCTCTCTTCTTCCATCTCTCTGTCTCTTCTGCTTATGAACATGCAAGTGCAAGCCTCCAGTTTTAGTCCCTCTCCCCAGTGTTCTTCAGAAGTGCTCGCAGCCCCTAATGCTTCTTATTGACACCACTGTGTTCTCAGCCCCAGCGTAATGTAGTATAGGGTCCAAGGCAATCTTGGTGATTTTAAGGTTAGCCTAAGTTCTTCATTCTTCCTGAACTTCTTTTTCACTTGTG
This sequence comes from Tricholaema leucomelas, assembly GCA_013400475.1. Classification (NCBI taxonomy): domain Eukaryota; kingdom Metazoa; phylum Chordata; class Aves; order Piciformes; family Lybiidae; genus Tricholaema lacrymosa; species Tricholaema leucomelas. The sequence goes on along the minus strand of WAAF01003199.1, from coordinate 538,312 downwards.
CCTATCACTGTTCTTTCTTCACTCTCCTTGGCTGCTCTTTGTTTCACCCCTCCTGCATCTCTTTTGCAAGCTGCACTCAATACCACTGGAACTGAAGCCGAACTTTCAAACCCACAGAGGGCTGGGAGCAGTGGGAGGAGTTGCAAACATTTTCAAAGGAAGACATGAATGTTAAACAGAATGAGTAAGAGGCTGCTTCAAAACACGCATAGTGCTTAGGAGATTGAGATAAAGCAGCTAGCATACATCACTAGTTTAGATCTGATGCAGAACATCTGCTCCTGTTTCACTTTTAATGATTCATGTTCACTTGTCTGCAGCTCCAGAGAGAGAAGGACCACCTGAGCAGAGATAAACCACAGGTTCGCTTACACCATTTCCAGGAGGAAAAAACCACTTGCCAAGATTAGCTGCGAAAAAATGAACTGCTGAAGGGCCATCTAGGCTACGCAGAGCTCACACATCAGCCTAATAATACTTCTCATTCCCTCTTCACCCACCTCAATATTTGCAGACAGGATTGCAAGATTAGGCCTCTCTCATCCTTCCCTCCCCAATTAGCTTTGGGGATTGGTTGAGATCAGTATATCTTAGGAGCTCAACTACAGTCTCAAATTACAGGTTATTGGAGATACTGTGAGATCTCTCAGCTCCCTACAGTGAGGCAGGTGGAACAGTCCTGAGTCCACTAAAATACGCACATATTTTAGCTATGACTTCCTTCGCTAGGGACTGAAGGCAACAGATGTCCACATTCAATGGGAATAAATACTGGTTCCCAAACAAAACTCAGATAAACTGCAGAGGGACCTGCAGGTGCTGGCAGGATGGACCATTCCTCCTGAAGCTGCGTCTGCAGCTGCTATTGCAGACTGAGGTCTGAGATAAAAATAACACTCAGTACTTATGTGGTCTTTTTCCACCTGTAAATTTCAAAGAACAATGTTTCATCCATGCTGCCAGATGTGAGAGGCAAGCCACAAAGAACTGGTCCAGTGTTGCTGTATTTTTCTACCATCTTCACAAACTGAACCTTGTCCTCTCCCAATATCTCTTCCCTGTCAAGAGCAACTCTGCCAGGTTCATGGCAACCCAATGCTGTCAGTACTTTCCATTTTATCGGATTCTGCTCCTATATTAAGATGGGAGATTTGGCTTATTTTTCAGCCCTGGTTCCTGGTATTTTTCTGGAGGAATTTCAGAATTCTGAACAAGCTGTCTCTTTAACTATTTGTCCTCTCTGTAGTTTCTACTATTCCCAGTATTATAAAATATTGAACTGGAGTCTCAAAATACAGGTTGAGAAACTGTGGTAGTAAAGAATGCCGGTATCAGCAGATTCCAGATAACCAAAGTATTTGGCTTAGACTTAAACTTTTCCTCTTCATTATTTCTTCCCTGACCAACACCTGTGAGATTCACCATCAGGTGTAAATTCCCTAGCAAGTTGGTGCCTCTGAGAAATTACTAACAGATATTCAGTACTGTCTATTGTGAAAATGCATAGCATATACTGCAGAAACACAGTTTTTCACTTATCTTGTATGCCCTTGAGCTCTAACAGAAAGCCATCAAAGTTAGTACACTCAGAGCACTCCAAGATGTTGTACAGGGGTTTTTGAAAAATCCCTTCAGTACAAAAAGGAGGGTTACATGTGTTGGTCTGGTTTTTAATTTGATAGGATGTTTGCCACACCACTGAAAGTCAGCCTGCATGTTCCTAAAAAAAATCCAAAGTTCATCGATCTACGAAGGTTATGTTGAGAAGTAAGAGAAGGCATTTGTTGGTTGGGTTTTTTTTTTAATTGGAAAGTACTGGATTCACTGCAAGAAACAGAGACGTGAGAAGCATACAGTTTCTTGGAATAGGTGGACAATATTAAGCCAAAGCAACTCACTTTGGAGGACCAGCATTAAGAAGTTGGTTAGCAGGTACATCTTAAATGAAGTACTGCAACTCTGCCTGCCTTCTTCAGCCTACCACACCTCACTGATCTGCATTAAAATCAACTAGAAATGCAGTAAAGAAAGTGAAGGAAAAGAAGTAGTTTGAATGACTCACTGAAAGAAACCCAACCAGTAGCAAAGCCATGGGCTGCCCGGGAACAGCTCTGTGGATTTGAATAGCATCCAGGAAATCAACCTAGTTCCTTGACATCAGTACAAAGATGAATGAATGTTCTAAAATATCCGTCCATGGATGACAGGAGAAAAATGTAGGTGAAGAGGTTTTGAAAGCGTTACAGTCCCCTCCATGGAAGCAAGGGGAATCAGAGCCTAGCCCTGGTGTTAGAAACTGAGCAGGAAACAACACAGAAAACATAAACGACACATGGTAAAAATATTGCTTCTATGTCTCTGGGCTGAAGAGCTTCCTTTGAGAAGCACAAGCTCTTAATGGCAGGAGGATGACATCTCTCTGGGACAAGACAGGAAAGGAAAACAGAAAAGCCTGTGATAGATAAAAACTGCTAAACAAAAGAGACTGTCTGGGTAGTTAATATTTATGAAATGCAAAAAAGATTGTAGTAATATAAGAGATAACACAAACCTAATGAAAGCTGAGTTGTTCTGAATTTAAAAAAACAAGATGCAGAGCCTGCAATCTGGAGCTGTACTATCACAAAACCAATTCCCCTGTTTCAGGCAATGTCAAAACAAAAAATCCCACATATGGGCCTGATCCAAAAAACAGTGAAGTCAGTGGAATAATTCCTCTTGATTTCCAAATGCTTTTGATTTGACTCTGAATTTCTGATATTATTAAGAGCTGTATACCAAGGCTGTTATACTCAGTGCACTGTGTAGTCTTGTTTTTAAAGCCCTGAAGAAACCTTTTCATTCACTCATTGGCACAGAGAGATGTTATTAGGCCAAAGGATTGGTTACTGCCAGAAATTGCACAGCTTCTCCACTCAGCAGTAGACATTGGTGCATCCTAAATCCTGACCTGGGATGCTGGGAGTGTTACCAGCAGTGTTAGAGAGATGGCTGTGTTTGAAACTACATATGGGAGTTACAGCAGCAATGGCTTCTTAAAGCCTTTGAAAATCTTATTTCATAATGGGTGCGAGCTAGAAAAGATGTTCTCACTCACAGATTCTCTTCCTGCTGTAGAGCATCATAGTATGTCATATTCAATGCCTGTCTAGTGTTGCTCTTAAAGCCCATTTGCTTTTGTGGAGGAAAATATTTCATAATTCCAGTGCACCTCTCTGTTGAGAAGAATTTCTTCTGATGTTCTGCTAAATTTGTATTTCCTTCTTTCTTTCCCCCCCCCCCATTAAATATATCCATGTCCAGAAGATTCTGAATGTGGAAATGGGTCAGTTAAAAAATGCTGAATGAAAACCACTGTGATAACCTCAATTCTGAGTTTAGTTCCCTACACATTTGTTGGATGGGATTTTCATTCTAGGCAGGACTGGTTTTCATTCCCAGGCATGGCTTGCTCTGGTTTATGCCCAAGGACTTGCACTTAAAAAGTCATATGGTTCTGTGAAAGGACTATAAACATAGATGCTAATCATCTGAAAGCCTTCTTCACTCTTTCTATAACAGCCCTTTCCAGATTAAGAAGGTGTAACTGCAGCTAGGCCCCTAGGCTTAGAATCATAGAATCACAGAATCAGCCAGAGTCACAGATGCCAGGTAAACTATAGCACCACCTCCTCACACGTTTGAAAGAACATTTACTCCATCAGAGAACGAGCGGGTCCACACTCCAGGGTACCCATTGTGCACAGAGAGCCAAACCACATAGACTTTTCACTCAGATCCTCTTCAGAAGAGCAGCTCTCAGCACCCAGCACCAACCTGAAGACAGATGCTTACCACAAGCCAACACAATGTTGGGTCAAGACTGTGTGGGGTCCCATAGGGTCCTTCTCACTTAGTATGGTCAGGAGAGGGGACACAGTGTCCCACAAGGATAGCAGATCAACAGTGATACTAGGTCATCTTCATCTCATTCATTTGCATGGGCAGGGCAGTGCAACAGATGTTGGCTGGCCTGATCCCATGCTGAGCCATCCCAGGTGACAAAACTGTACAGGCAACTGTTCTTGAAAATACCAACTTCTTCATAGAATCATAGAATCATAGACTAGTTTAGGTTGGAAGGGACCTCAAGGATCATCCAGCTCCAACCCCCCCACCATAGGCAGGGACACCTCCCACTAGAGCAGGTTGCCCAAGGCCTCATCCAGCCTGGCCTTAAACGCCTCCAGGGAGAAAGCATCCACAACCTCCCTGGGCAACCCGTTCCAGTGTCTCACCACCCTCACTGTAAAGAAACTGTTCCTCCTAACATCCAGTCTGAATCTCCTCTCTTCCAGTTTAAACCCATTCCCCTTCATCCTGACATTACTAGACCTTGTAAATAGTCCCTCCCCAGCCTTCCTGTAGGTTCCCTTCAGATACTGGAAAGCCACTATAAGGCCTTCTCGAAGCCTTCTCTTCTCCAGGCTGAAGTGAAACTTAGACAACTCTAGTAACCAGTATCTGTTGCTGGAGGCTCTATAGTAAAATGTGATTTTGCTGGCAGTCCAGCACCTTCAATAGAGGTTGAGCTGCATCATCAGCTCTTGCCTCTCATTGTGTATTGTACAGTTACTCAAGCAGTGAGGATGGACTTAACACAGATCTTCTCCTTAGAAAAGCTTACTTAGAATGAGGTGTTGTAATTAAACAATATTGTCTATTCTGCCATATTGGCAATCTATTCATTCTCCACAGTTTACAGTGAAGTCTGCAGATGCTAACTCTAAAGACTAGACTGGAAAACTATATTCCTCTGCATTAGCAGAATAAAGCTAGTTTTAACTTAGTTACAAAACAAGACAGAGTTTGAGCCACTCTGACATAAAAGAGCGGCAATGAGGTTGAAGTTTTATTCTATTTTCCTTGTTAGAGTTTCTCAGACATTTCCTCCTTGCTAATTCATTGCTTCTCAAAACATTTCACAGATTAATTCCTAGCATTTTGTACACTTTTACAAGTGAGCAGAAAGAAGCAGCTAAACAGAGAGGAGCTCAGCGTAGGCAAGTCCAGCCAGCACCCGTGAAAAATGATGTTACAGCGACTATCAAGTCTGTTCCTACATAACCGGGGGGCCACCAGGCCCCCCGGCCTTTTGTCCCCTTCCCATTCACCCAGTGTGCACCATGGGGACTCACCACTGATGACAGGAAGAGGATCCCTCTGCCCAATTGGGCAAGCTTGGGGATTCTGCCTTCCCTGGGGCCACTTAAAAAGGAGAGTGAGCAGGGTGGGCAAAGTGGTCACACCTGGGGTGGAACAGGACCCAGGTGTTCTGGGTTTGGGGAAAACACATTGACGGCATTGACAATTGAAAGATGTTCTCTGAATTCTTGTTCTCAGTTGCACTGAGGTGCAGTTTTCTTTGCATAATAAATTACAGATGATACTTTTGCTTTTAGTGGATTCCCACCTATAATCCATTTGTTAAAATAATTAAAGCTAAGAGAAGTCCATGGTATTGTAAATGAAGGAACTTCGTTGGCTTGGTTTGGCTTGCTTTGGGGGGCGGTTGGGTTTTTTGTTTGTTTTGTGGGTTTCTTTTTATTTTTGAAATGTCCACAGTTCTGGGAAAGCCAATGCAAGGATGGATGAGGAAGGAGGAGTGAGTCTCTAGAGGGAAATGCCAGGTCTATTAGCAAAAACCCAGTGTTAGTGCAGGGAAGACACATAAAACACTGAAGTAAATGATTGCAGTTTCATTCTAGCTCAGAACAAAAAGTTTACTGAATGGCTCCCAGAAGAGGGGAAAATGGATTTGGCAACTGACAATAAAGTCCATAATTAGTTTTCTATAGAAAATCCACAAACTGGGCTTTACTCCCTAATTTTTTTTTTTTGCAATGACTGGTGAATGCTCTTGTCCAGCATTGCCATCAGTGGGAGTGGGATGTATAGCTGGATGAGGCTCTGAGTCGCCCCTTACCTCTCATGAGTTGCTGCAGCAGAGGAGGAGCCCAATTCTTCCCGTTGTGCCATTGGAAAGGAGAAGTAATGGGTGCCTCCATCCACCCAAGGCTACCCTGACCGCTGGCAGGCAGGGCAGAAGCTGTAGTCGACCCAGCCTCCAGCGAATCAGAAAACTGGGGTAGGCAGTTGTTGTGGAGGGCCTGTAGGCCCGAAAATAGGCTTGTTTTTTGCCTTACCTTGCCTGGACATGTTTTTCTGCCTGAACCAAAGGTAAACACATTACATGGATAAACAAGCCCAAAAGGGGCACAATAGGCCTGGTGCCATAAAGTCTGGATTGTATAAGGTGGTTGTAAACAGGCTGTGTAAGCCCCACACGCCCAGCCCATGCTTGCCGAGTGCTAGCCCATGCTCTTTCTTTGGAAAGGTCCAGGCTTGTGATCTTGCCTATTATGGTATTGCTTGGCTGACTGCCATAGCCTGATTGGTCATTCTGGTGTCCAAGGGGCCATTAATCTCAGCCCACACTTGATAAACAGAGGCACACAGGTAAAGGACCTGCTCTCGCTCTCACTCGCACTCTCGCTTTCGCCTACGCTCAGGCCCCGTGCTGCCCCCCTTGCTCACGATCGCTCACATTCAGGCACACTCACTCGTTATTAGGCTTTAGACTCACCAGCCTCTTGCTTATGCCTACTTGCTCATGCTGTTATTACGGAGACAGATTCTCCCACAGTCTCCCAGACAGCTGCGCACACTTGCACACTACTGCGGTGAGTTTCATGACCAGATCCTGTATTGCCTGCCTTTATTGCCTGGTAAGCGCCACTGCTGCCGAGTTACCAGGAAGCAGGCTCCTCTTGGCTGCACTCGATCGGCCTGCTAGCCAGCGTGACACCGTGCTCAGACTGCACCACACTGTACTCCTCTGCATCTGAGGTACTGCCAACAGTCCCCAGACAGAGTGTCCACGAGAAGCCAGGAGACAAGGGCAGAGACTGCATCCTTCGCCAGCAGAACAAGGTCAGAGACTGACATTTCCCCAGAATCCAAGAAGATTCTCCTTTCCCCTGAAGCCAAGAGGATTCCAGCCTCAAAGTCCATGGGCAAAGACTCCCCTGGACACTAGTAACAGGCTGTGACGTAGCCCCGGAGGGTGATTATTGATAATTAATCAGAATTTTAAGTAAATGCTTGAATGCCTCTGTAATCTCTGCTGTCTCTGCCATAGAGCTTTCAGCCCACCTGCTGGGCAAGTAGTATATTGACCCCAAAGCAGTATTTGCCGTGGGGAAACTCCTCTCTCTGTTTATACTTTGAATGTTTGCTAGTTATTAATAAGTTATAGTGTGGTATTAATCCTAGAATGTCTCCATGACCATGTAGAATCTTTTTAATATTAAATACAGTGACTGGGGGTGGCGAGAGTTCAGAATATTGACGTTAATAAATACATATTTTTTATACACATTATCTCGCACCAATTAATTTCTCCCCTCTGCCACAATCGGCGTAGGTGGCAGAATTCCCTTTCACGACAGTGGTGGCAGTGGGATGGGCAGTGAGCTTGAACACGCTGCAAGAGCCACTCATGAACAATGTCTGTGGGCAAACCAAGCCTTGTGAGCTTGGCCATGCTGCAAGAGCCAATGACTGTGGCAAGCCAAGCCTTGTGTTTCGTGACTCACAGACCCTTGAGCACTTCTGACCATCTGGTTTTCCAGAAATGGCCAGCCTAACGGCTTTGCTGCCAAATCAACAAAATCAGTGAAATGTGCAGGTATGTGAAATCATGGGAATGCAGCTGGGGATGTAACATATCACTTCCTGGAGATCTACAAAAACTCTGCACCCAAGATTAGATGGGATGAGTAAAAACAGCATAATTTAAAAGATTCACTAGCACCATAAGAAAACACTTTCTGAAAGTATTTATGTAACAAAATTTTGTTTGAGGAGGCTAGAGACATTCAATAGGCAGCTCACAGCTATACAGCTATTGTGAAGAATAACAAATACAATTTTGGATGAAAAATTTACAGATGTGTTTTTAAAACACACACCAATATCCTTGTTTTGCCTTTTTAAAATGTCTCTGCCATGTGCTTTCATGGTCGTCGTGTGAAGTTTGAGAGGACTTCTAAATCAGTTCCTCCTCTGGGTCTTTAAACAGCATGCAATGAAATCTAAAAGGAAGCTCTAATTACATCAGAGCAACCATTTAACTAGTTCTGTCTGTGGTCATCGGGCATGATGCAAGCTTACTCCCTTGGTGGCTCAACAGAGCCAAAAAACCACATACTATTTGCAGACAGAGTTCCTGAGAGTCTAAATCTAGACAACAGTAACTTACACTAGCTTATCTTTTGTGTCTAACTCAGAATCTAGACCCTTAGGGAGAGAAAACACATATTTTACTTAGATATTACAGAAGAGCACTCAGCAGTGTTCTCACTGCTGTAAATAGGTGAATGCTAGCAAAATCATGACTGGACTGGACCTATCTGTTATGCCAAGAAAAAAAAGCAGCAGACTTGCACCTGGGATATTTGAGCACAAGCAGACGGCTTATGTTTGATCAGGGGCATAGGCGACCCCCACAATTACAAACCCTCAGCCCCACTGTGAAATGCACATATTATTGCCATTCGATAAATGTGAAACTAGATCGAGCTCACCTGGTGAGTACATGGCAGAGCCACACTTCACATCCAACAGTGTTCCAGTCTTCTGTCATTAACACCAGCTTTTGCAGGCAGTGCATGTACCCAAGTACTAAGACAATAAAAATAAAGGATTCCCAGTTTCTACTCTACTCTTTCCCTTTCTGCATTGTACTCCATTTTCTTACTGAGTACACCACTCAGTGAAAATGCCCACACCATGCCCACATTTCACTGCAAGAAGACTCTGTTTTGGATCACGTACTTTACCAAAATCAATGTCAAGCTTCCAGTGACTTCAATGAATTTGAAATTCCCTCCATCGTGTTTGTGCAATGCCCAGAGCTGCGAAGGGCTGACTGTTAGCAGAGACTAGAAAGGGCTGTTTCAGTAATTAATAACAGCAATGGCTAAACTGAGCAGATCCAAATCAAAAGACAAAGAAAATTAAAAACAGTGAGAATACAAATAACATTAATGTGCTTTGCCTCATTGTGGCAATGTTCTTTTCATTGCCAAGCCAGGTATAAAAGGTTTTCTTTCAGATATCTTAGAGCTAGGTGCATCAAGAGCAGTTTCAGAGAAAAGTGCCACTTTCCATAATCAGGGAAGGCAGAGCAGATCCTTTTTAAAAAGCCCAACCAAACAAAAGCATCTACAAATGTTTCCAATCTTTGTGCCTCTATGGGGCTGTTCTGTTTCATCAGTCTCAAATGATGGGAATTGTCCAGTAGCTATCATGAAAATATCCACTTGAGAAAGTTATGAGAACTTTTGCAGGATGCAACACACCCTGCTGAGTGCTCAGTGGATGACCTGCTAACAAGAGGGTGATTTATATTATTAGGTGAGCTGCCCACAGGTTTTATTATTAAGTTTCACATCATGGTTTTCAAACAGGAGGAATTAAAAAATGACAAGGGCCATGAATTTGCTATCCTAAGAATGAGTGCAGCCCTGAAAGTTTACATGGTGACGTGACTGAGGACTGCAAAGAGATGAGAATTTGATGTCTAGAACAACAGACTGACAGTGTACTGCATGTGCCTCCTGTGTTGCTGGTGTTTGTTTTAAGCTCTCTGGCTTTGAAGAACATAACAGAGACACTGAGGTTTGGGAAGTTCTGACCTGAAGACATTTTTCCAACCTTGCAGGTCATGTTTTCTGCCTCTTCAGTGATCTGAAGTCAACGGAAAGTTCATGCCAAGGCAATATTTTATGCTCTCAGTAACAATCCAATTTCTGGAAACAGATTTTTTGAACAGAATGTTCTTATTTTGGGCAAATCCCATGTGAAGGACATGCCTTAGCAGACAGATGGATACTTTCAAATTACAGATACAGCTCGCAGAATCTATTATTAGATAGACAGCTACTGTCCTGTCACGCTTCATACACCAAAAACTATTTAGTGTAATGCAGAATCTTGTTACTGCAATACAGAAACACACATATTTTCAGTGAAAAAGAAATACTCTTATTGTAATACTCTAATTTACATCTTGATAAAAAAATCAGCTGCTTTGCACTTCATGGTTTAGATGAACTGCACTGTGTGTGTAAAATAGTAGGTAAGCTTAATCACAGGTAAGGGGAACAGGTGTCTCTGCTGGAAATTTCCATATTATATAATTACAGTCATTTCCATACTGTGATACAAAATTGCTTCAAGAGAGTACACTGCCTGGTGCTGCATGCACCAGTTTGGGAACCTTCAAACTGGGGCTAAAGACCTGATCTATGGAGAACTAGAACAAATTCTTTTTTTTTCCTTCATACAGTCTGGTAATCTGAGCACAAAATTTCTGCTTTCAGATCCGTAACACACAGAGGGTCAGTTAATGTCAATGGATGTCCCTCCTGGGGATCAGAAAAAACATGAGAAAGATGGGTACAGAGATCTGAGAGTGAAATTTTTGCCCTGCAGGTGTAGGTTTGTCTTCTGGAAGGTGCGCAGGAAAAAGCCTGGCCATGCTACTGTCACTCATTCAGCACAACACTGCTGAGCAAAGAGCCTTTCCACTACCTTCGACCCTCTTAGAATCATAGAATTAACCAGGTTGGAAGAGACCTCCAAGACCATCTACTCCAACCTATCACCCAGCCCCATCCAGTCATCTAGACCGTGGCACTAAGTGCCTCATCCAGTCTTTTCTTGAACACCTCCAGGGACAGTGACTCCACCACCTCCCTGGGCAGCCCATTCCAATGCCAATCACTCTCTCTATGAAGAACTTCCTCCTAACATCCAGCCTATACTTCCCCCAGCACAACTTGAGACTGTGTCCCCTTGTTCTATTGCTGGTTGAATGGGAGAAGAGACTAAGGGGTCAGATGAAAGCTGCCAGCCTTTTGGGCAGGCAGTCCAGTATGCACCGGGCCTCACACCAGAGATGTGAATGGAGCTTGGGTTACAGCAGGCTACATGGAAGTTATGTGGTGTACATCTTGCAGGCCATGATAAATAGGTCAGGTCCACCAGATAGGGAATCATAACAAAATCTCTCTGTAATGCACTAACTGCTTCTCCCTTTCAGTCAGGAACCACAGGATGGACAGGAGAAGCAGCAGGATTGGGGTAATGCAAAATAAGATTTCCTGGGCCCTGGGCATCCAGACCTTAAGCTCAATTCAATTGTACATGAGCTGGAGAAAAGCCCAAGTTTGCCAAACCCTCACCACCAGACTGGCTGGATACATCGATGTTAGTCACAGCAAACTGAGTTTCTGCCTGGGACCTGTGCAAGGGGTTAATGTGCTGGTTTGAGTCGACTCTCAGCCACAGCACTGAGGGCATAAAAAGTACATTTATTGCCCTAAATACCTATTGAAATAAAAAGTAATCAAATTCACCAGGCTTCTTTTTTCCTATGCTAAAGTGCATCTATGGAAATTCTGTGGGTGATTTTAGCTGAAAACATCAGGCCTGGTCTGAAGCCCCTTTAATGTCCCATACCGATCAAAGTTCCAGAGCCTGGACATACTGTCAAGCTGTGCAGCCTTTATAACGCATTGCAGCTCTGCCTGTTCAACAGCGCACGTTATCGGCCTGAGCTCTGCCCCTTCCAAAGTCAGGGCAGAGTCCCCACTTCATTGGGAAATCAATTAATACAATGGCAAGTGCTTTTTGAAAATCCCACCTGTGCTAGAGAAGTATAAAAACAACAGCATAAACATAGATAACAGAGTTGCTCTCTGGATTTGGCTGCATGCACTTCTCTCCCTGACCTGCTGTCTGTGTAACTAATCTGTCTGCTTCCTAATCCCCCTGGCCAATTCTCCAAACTCACCTTGAATGTAAGGCAAAACATGGGATAAAGCAGAGGGGTGGAAGGGAGGTGGAAGGGTGGTTGGGAGCGCCTCCTAGGGACTCTGGTTTCTGGGAGGGTTGTTGTGTTTCTGTAGTACTTTTCTAACTTGTATATGTCTGTATATAGCTGTACATATTGTAAATATCTGCTTGTGTATTGTGCTAAGCTGTAAACATAAAGCTTCATTCTAATTTCCAGCTTGGCTGAGTCTAGTCTGGGTGATTTTCTGAAGTGTGGGGCGGCGGCAAACACCCAAACCATCACAACACCTCTCTTACTCTGCCATTTTTTAAGAAATAAAAATTTCAACTGAGAAAGGCAAAGTTGATACAATTATAGAAGTGATAGCAGAGAAATAGTGGGATCATCCCACAATACCAGGCTGGGTTAACTGATACAGCTCATCTGACCACTTAATTCACTTCCCCTTTAAATGAGGGCTGTAAATAAGCATCGAGTAGATATATAACACACGTGCTGAATTTTATTTTTGCTGTAATAATAAAAGCCATGGAGAGAGATTCATGCCAACATGAATCCTTACTCAACCGTGCACAAGCAGCAGTATTCATCACATTCTGATGATGCATTTAGCCTTCAGAGTACAAAGGGAATTTTACCTTTTTTTTTTATCTTGGCAATTTGCATGAGAAGTAGAGAGCATTTAGTCTTTGAATTAATCAAAATATCTCTGCCTTCACTGAATAAATATATTTGAATACATGAATAAATAATATTTTGAGTAAAATAATGAAACTAATTTAAAACAAGGCTGAGAATGAAGTCACAGTTTTTATTAAATGTGACATTTTCCACAGTGTTTACACTGCAAGAGATAATACTGGCCTATGTATTTTAAAGTGGGTAACAAACCATCAAAAATCGACTTTAGATAAAGTAGCTTAATTTTCAACAACCACTGGGCTTCTGACTTGACTTTCTCAAAGTCAGGTTAAGGTGATCCAAGACGAAACTTGAGCTTATGTGCCTAGAATGAAAATCTGAATTTAAAACCAAAGCGACCACTTCGTTGAGTGGAGGTCCAGTTGAAAGGTCAATCTTCCTAAAGATGTCAGGCACCTACCCTCAGAATTAGATAGAAATACTTCCTCCAGTGCTTGCATTTCAGCTATAGACATACAATATACTGATTATCTTAAACAGAAGTGTTCAGTTTGTACAAAATTCTCTTACTGGAAGCAAGCAGAGAACTCCATGAACAGGAACTGAGCTTGAAAAGTTCTCATGAAGACTCACCAAGCCAGATACAAAACATATTCATCAACAGTTTACTTGAGGACAACTCTATTTTACTTGGCTGCTTAAAACCATTGCTTGTCCAGACAAGCTAGCAAACAAAAATGAAAGTGAAGCAGGTACTAGAAATAAACTCAATTAATTTGCAAATAGGAGAGAAAATAAATTAAAAGATGACAGGCACCTTAGTGAAACTCACAGAACAGACTCTCTATGTTGCCATCACCTCACTTCATTCTCAGTGTCCCACCAGCCTGCATTCAAGGAGCCATAAGGAAAGCCTAGACATGTCAATGCATGGGAGCAGCCAGTTGCCAGATTGCTTTCATTTGCTTCTGTTTGCTCAGGGCTCAAGTCAATTAGCACAGGGTAATCAGTACTTCATTAAAAGCATAGCAAAAAACCTAACTCTGAGAGAAATTTGTCATGTTGTCCGTTACTGCCATATCTGAGTGCCGTAATTAAAACAGACTTTCTCTGTGCTTCACCTCTCGTCATTCTGACTCTACATCAGGATCTGTCCATTTAGAAGCTCATTGAACACTCCTTTGTCATCTGCTTGTTATCACACCTATGCTCTCAGCTTGCTGATGGGACGAGTTGCCTAGATTAAAATGATCCAACAGCATAGCAAGATTTGGGATGACTGCAAAGGTTTGTCTTGCCTGCTGTTTCTTCCAAGGTAGTTGTGGAAAAGTTATTTGCCACTAATATGTCACATACCATGCAGTCATAGTAAAGTGACTTAAATACTGAGAGATGTGATGAAGCTACTTTATTCAGTGCAATTAATATGCCAGCCTTTTTCAGCTGGAAGTGATTCAAATGCAAAGTTATTCTCGTTATCAATCAGGCAGGACAAACTCATCCCGGCACCTGAACACTGCTCTGTGTTGTTCACCCCCAAGGTCAAATCCTCTCCCAGATAGTTTTTGGGCATGGTCCAAGGGTTTGCCCCAACCTATGCCACCTATATGGTTTGGATATGGCTGTCCAGGTGTGGAGATGAGGGGGATGAACTTCAGCGAAGTAATCTGTGCATTGGTAGTTCTTCTCTGGGCCAGTAAGTAGAGACTCGCTCCTTTGCCTGATGTTAAATGCCAAGCTTTTTGCTTTCTTGGTGTTTTGGTTTATACTCTGATACATGTCTGAGTTTAAAAGCCTGTTGGTCTCTGGGTTTTCACTAAGAAAAACAGGTAATGCTGGTCCACAGTTTTAACCTTTTCAACAACACCTTTGCACATCTCATGCATTCTAATACACTGTGTTTTCTGGTACGGTGGAGTTATTTGCCCAAAGCAATATTCACAAAGCTTAATGCAAGCAGTGCTCTTGGCAAGTCATTAGGGTTAGTGATGAAACGATCTGCAGTGTGGCTGGCTCACAGAATCCGCGCAGGAAGAGCTCAAAGACTTTAGCTGACTACACATACATCTTTCTCACATACAAAAAAATCGTAATTTAGTCTGACAATAACTCAAGTTGTAGGCTACCTTTAGGATGTGATAACCTCTCTTCATTTACCAAGTTTCCCCAGCAGTCCTGAGAAGAACTTTCTGTGTTAGGGAATGCAAGAATGGTTTCTACTGTTCCACTCACGTATTCCAGTATCTCAGGAAGTGGGAGGATGGGAGATATTCTTAGAAGATTGGTGAGGAATTAAGGATAGGAACAGGACAATTTGTAGACCCACAGGAGTAATCTAGGTTTTAAGTCAGTACCAATCACAGTGCTATGAATAATGACAGGGGAGTCACAGAAGCAGGATGGCAATACTTTCCCAGTTCCAGACAGTTAACCCTGACATATCACAGACTGCAAATCTCAATTTATAGTTTACTATCCAAAGTCAATTTACAAAGTCTTTGCCTCTAAGAATACTTAGGTAAATGAGGTGAATGAACTGCAACCTCTAATGGGAAAATCAATGCTTCTTGGATAAGTTTCACATAACTGGCATTAGACGAAATAGCATTGCTTCAGGGACACTCCTCCACCCCGATCTTTCCTTTTCAGACTGAAAAATTAGTACCTTACATCCCTTTAATTAACTCTCGTTTAGCCAATAATGCCATTGGCTTCCATGTCATAACTTTTGTTTATGCAATTAGAAGCAACTTGATACAAGCACAGGAGTCTGAAATACATGTGCAAAACCCTCCCAACAAGCAGTCCTGCTCAGAGGAGAATGCATAACAGACTCCCACTAGAGTAACATTAAATACTGCCCACTTGCCTCTGTCACCTGGCACACCCCTCAGATACTCGGAGCACAAAGTGCTCACTATCACCTTGTAGTCTCACCAGGCAGCATACTCCTTCTGGGGATGCTTTGACAAGAAATCAAATACAAATGATTTTTTTCTGAGAATAATGCCTGGACTAAGCATTGGTAAGACAGCAAGGCCCCAGCCATGCCAGGGTTAGTGCTGAGAGTCAGTGTCTCTGTACGTTGTCTGACACAGTCAGCATCAGAACTTCCCATGAAGCTTCTTGAAAGAGGTCTTTATGAAGCATTGCCTGGAAGGCAGGTTTCTTCTCCAGGCTGAAGGTGCACGGAGCACATGACTCAGTGTCTGGTAAACATGTCCTGCAAGCAGTTAAGCAAACAGAATTAGCCATTTCTTGACTTCTCACAAATTTTTGGAGGATCTATGCAGGAAGAACTTCCTGATAAGGTTCTCCAGGAGAGAAGACAGACACATGGGACAGTACCAAAGACCAGGTGGCAGAAGCCACCACAATACGGATAGTTAAAGGCAAAGAAATAAGTGAAACAGAAGTTAAAAGGTTCCATGAGAACAAAGATAAAGAAACCAAAAGAGCAGAATTGACAATGCAGAGGAATGCTTCCTGCTTCCATCTGTCACTAGGACAGCATACAGCCCAATGCTGCTGGCAGAAAAGCAGAGTCTCATCCCAGCTGCCTCCCATCAGGGTGAGAATGGCAAAATGGCATGCACATTTCAGGAGAAAACCAGAATTTTTTTTCTTTTAATGTACTTAGGGATAAAGCCTTTTTGACTCCTTTTGCACCTCTGGGCAAGGAATGTTAACCCTTAGCCACAGTTCTTCCCACCTTCAGAATGCAGCTGGCAATTCCTACTGCTGCTTGACATGGAGAGCAATATGCTTTTTCCCAGTTTTCAGAAGATTAAGTACTCCATGCTGTTTGGTTTACTGTTGTTACTCTTGATACAAATCACACAAACCTGTGACTCTTGTTTTAATATTGATCCTGTAATTAGTTCAGTGCAGGTAAGCCATCATGCTAGATACAGTCCTACACTTACTCACTTGGATGCCATTGTAATATTGGGCTTTAGCTGCTGAACTTCCACAAAGAATCCTGTTTCACGGTAGTCAAGTGCCTGTTTCACACTGTGGTAACAGCCTGCTGCAATAATACCTTACTTGATCTAGACTTCTCATGCATCTTGCATGACCTCCCTCATTTATGTATCAGATGGGACATCAATGACACTATTCTTGTTACCTAGCCCCTGCTCCTGGGATGGAAAAGTTGCACAGCCAATGCACAGACTAAGGCTCCATGGGAGCTGTGATCTGGCTCATGCTCTTCTATCATCTCCTTATTTTAACAACTGTCCAGTGTCTCAGAGGCTCATCTCTAGGAGTTCAGTGCCATCTCTAGGAGTTCAGTGCAGTGCAGTAGCAGTGCCGTGCCTGCCAACTGCTTTCTGAACGTTTTTTACAGCTCAGCTCATCACACTATATTGGCCTTTACCAGGCAAGAGGAAATGCAGGGTGCTGGCATGGTATGTTTGAAAAGCTGCACTGTACATCATGTAAAGCACAGCAAACTCAGGGAATACCACCAGAACCTGCAAAGCACTGGACCATAATTTTAAAATCTCCTTACAGAAAGCTAATAAGGACCTGATCTGCTGCTTCTCTGTGCTTTACCATAATGGCTTATTCATTGTTTGTGTGTTTGGTGGGTTCCCTGGGGATGGATCATTCATTCTCGCACTGAAGAACACCACAGGAATTGGAGAAGGTGGAACCCTGGATCATATAACAAGCCATCTTATGGAGCCTGGCCAAGAGGCCTCCAGCTGCAAGGCTGATGAGCTGGCAGAGATGATCCTGATGGCTGCAGAACCAGCAGCCTCTGTCAGCATCCTCACTTTAGTTAACACGAGAATTAGAAATGTACTACACCAAGATTAAAAAACCCAACAACCCCCAGGTACATTACCATACTGTGAGTCTGGTATGGTAGTCTATGTAGAAAGTTCTTGATCAAACTGGACTTTTGGCAACAAAACCAATCATGGAAACAACAACAACAAATCATGCCAAATTTTGCATAGCTACAGCTTTTCCTTGCTGGGAAATCATAATTTAGCAGATTATACCACGTCTAAATCTAAAGCTCCTTCACTGCTACCAGAATGATTAAATATCCCCCAAATTCAATACTAAATATACATTTTATCCAGACCATTACATGAAGAGATGCAGCCTTTGGCTCTTTTGGCATTTCATTATCAATATCACTCACAAAGCACAACTGCAGATTTTCATATAGCCTTTTCCATATAGGTAAATTCTTCTCATTACAACTGATTTAGAATCAAATCAGAGATATAGTCAGTAACACAGACCCATTTTAGACATTCAGCACTCCAACTGGCATCACTCTGTAGGCTGAAATAAGCCTCTCCTTTCATTCAGGAGAGAAAAGGGAGCTGTTTGTACGGATGGACATTACAGGCACTGTCTACTTCAGAACGCGCATCCAAGAAGCAGCACTCAGCTGATTTAGTTAGTGGCCTGAACAGATCACTTATTAAATGTCTTCTTATTTACATGCCTTTTGGGGAAAATATCAGGCTCCAACTTAGCTCATCGTCTTGATGCAGCTATGCACTTAAGTGTGCATTTAACAGTTAAGCCTAGGCTTAGCTGTTGTGAAAATCAAGCAGCTGTTCTGCCACTTTACAGAACTGTGCCTTCTGTTTTTTTAAGAAATAGCTAAAAAAAGTAGTAGAAAATTTTACTTAATCCCTCATAATGTGCTAAGAATATTTGAGGCCTTTACAAGATCATCACCATCACCATCATAATCTCTTTACATGACTGGTATAATTTCTCAACAGATGAGAGTGTAATCACTCCCACATTTTGAATTTTGCTGTGTGGTATATGCCTCTGGATGTCTTAGACTGCCAACTTCCTGTATTGCTACTCCCTTTAAAAGCAGAAGAAATGACTGGGGAAAGCTTTTTCAGCCAAAGCATCACCACAAGCTGGAGATGGAGATGGAGAAATACTGCTGCTTGAGATAAAAAAACACAGCTCCTATTTTCCAGAACTAGGCAGAGGGGATGGAGAACTACCTATTTGTGATGCATGTATTTTCCTCGAGGAAGTTCTGTTGAAACTGGTTGCGGATGTGTTTGAGAAGAGCTTGCTTGCCAAATTTAAGACAACAACAAATATTCCGGTGTGGTCAGGACCATGATGGCTTTAGCTGCAGATCTGGGTGCAGGGGACCAGCTTTTCTTTCACTGTGATACATACAACCACATTTGCATCCGTGAGAAAAGAGAAAAAAGCATGCTCTGACACTGCAGCAATCACATACTTGGGCAGTAATCCACATATTTTACTGCTCCTTTATGGAGTGTTTTTTGACAACCAGATGCGAGAGTAAGGAGAGCCTGCACCATCTGACTATCCCTTGTCCTGTGCCAAATGGACCTGCTGCAAGGTACAGCTGAGAGCAGTCTCATTGCCCACCTCTTCTTCACTCAAGGTCCATTCCACACAGGCAAGGTGTGACAGCAAAATCACATCTCATAACTTGTGCAGACCAAGCATTCACATCTATAATGCACAAACATTAGCTTCAAAGAAACAGACATTCCAGAGGGATGTAAGGCTATCCAGCTTGTCTCCTTAAACTTTTGATTCAAAGAAAGTCAATTCCTAGGTCCTGAAACATAATGCTAGGGACAAATAAGTATGAAGTTGTCCTTTGGTTACTAAGCTACGGCTCTCCCAAAGTATTACATTTGCACCATGCTTTATTTACAGACCTTATTCCTGCATGGTAGTCAAGAGGAATTATAATGTCATATGCTGCTCTTCTGTACTTGCTGTCTCATGCCTGCAGAAGTGCATCTGGAGAGGAAACCTCCCACTAGGAACACCATGGGCATGACAGCAAATGCTCCTGCACACAGGAGCCAAACAGGGCTCACACTTCTTGCACAAAGAAAGGACATTAGGAGCAAGAAGGAAAGAGAGCTGAAGCATATGCCAGAATGGCTATCATCCTGAACTACACATTACTTTGGCTCAAGTAAGCCCTTGGGCCACACAGAACTACACAGCCAAAGTCTGTTTAATAACACCCGGTGGGGCATGTTAAGGATAGCAGGCATCTGTAATCATGCTATTTCCTAAGTTCTGAGAGACAGGCTTTTTTTCATGTGTTCTTGTACGCAGTCCTGTTTAACTTAGACTCATCATCCCTCAGATGTGCTAGGAAAATTGCTGTAAAAAGAACATAAAATTGAGAAGTATCAACATAACAACGACAAAGATTAAAGAGTCAGTTACTTCCTAGAAATATTTCCTTCAGCTAACTGCCCACGATAAAGCATCCTCTGCTAATGCCCTTAAGCACTCTACCAACATGAACACATGCAAACCCACTAAACTGTTACAGAACACAAGGATATTTTCTCTCTGCAAGAACAATACTGTAGGCTTAAGACTGCACCACCTTCAGGATGATGACTGTTTCAGTCAAACACTTGAGTGGAGACAGCAGCTCTAGTGTCACAAGCAACAGATCTCTTGTTATTGGAATCAGTTACTTATGAACTCGTAAAACTGACTCACAGATGTGTCTGACAAATCAACGTGTATCCATATACAGCTCAACTGTAGAAATAAGTTACAGCTCAAGAGGGACTCCCTTCAGATGAAGTTCACATCTAGCAGGCCAACTCCAGGAGATTGTTTTATGTCTTGGAACTTAAGAGAGAGCCGTGAAACCACCTTGAGATCAACCAAAGTCTTGACTGATCAGGGACTGTTCAGTCAGTTCTGCTCAGCCATTAGGTATTTAACTGTACTGCATCTGCCCTGGGGCTTTGAACTGTGGATCTGTGCTCTCCAAAAGCTTGAAGAAGGTCAGTTTTGTTGACACAGAATGAAAAAAGGGCTCTGGGAGATGTTTGGGTTTTTTTCCCCTCTGGACAGTAGCTAAGATGATTTACATTTAGAAAAACTGTCTCCAGTGGAATAGTCAGTCCAAAGGCTGAAAGCAGTGACCTTGGGACAGATCCAAACTCAGAGCTAAAGCCTAACCTGAGAGGGCAAATGGCCTCTGCTGTCGGTATAATCAGCTAAAAAATGACATATACAGACACCAGAGAAGGATCAAGGCAATCCATTTTGTCTTGTCTATGAGGGTAAGTGCTTGTGGCCTTATCAAATTGTCAAGATTTTAGCTGGAGAATAAGATCTGCTAAGATTTACACAGAATTACAAAGATACAACTGAAAGCCTGAGCTCTATCTACATTCCTATTCTGTGTTCTTATCAAGCAAAAGCCACATTCAAGAGAATGAAACAGTCTGCCTCAGATTATTCACTAAAGACAAGCCTCTAATGCTGAGTTACTTCAGAAGGCTACCTTGCTCAACTGAAGTTCATTTTGAGAGGCCATCCTGCAAAACTTTGTTTGAGATAGTACATCATCAAGGGTACATCACACAGAGAAGCAGACATAGCAAAGGCTTTTACGAGAAAAACACTTATCTTCTGGAGATGAGGTCCTGTTTGTCTTTCTGGGAACACTATGAATAGCAGAAGACCCTGAGGCGCTATGAGTAGAATATAATTGCTTGAGAGAGGGATGGTCCTTGCAGGATCCTTGCTGCAGAGAGAGCTGGTAAGCATCTAGAAACCAAGGAGATGCATTGCCAAGTGGGCCTGATACCCTATCTATCTCCTAAGCAACACTACATCTGGAAGGGCAGCTTTTGTTTGTGATTAAGGAGTCAAAAATCATTTGAGCTGATGCTGCAAAGAAGATAAAATCCCAGTCTGCAGCCCACTTGAAGCTCTCTGTTACATGAATTCGGCTGCAGAAACACAAGACACAAGGATGATATTTCACACACCTGGGAGTTATCTAGTGCAGTGGCTGGAGCTGTTAAAAGACCAGCAATTAACATAACCACATCTCAGTCTATCAGAGGTCACTGCTTTTCAGGCCAAGGCTGAGAGCATTCTCAAGGACATCTGTTTACATGTTCCTCAATCTCGACTAACCACAGCATAAGCACAGGAGAGCACATGAATATACTTCAGATCAGTGCTTCACCTTCACTATTTTATGAGTGTACAGTGAGATTCAGAAACAAAGTTTTAGATAACCTCTGCTAAATGAGGCTGAAATGTATGAAAGGGTCCCACTTCCTTTCTGACTCTCAGAATAACACAAAAGATTAGTTTAATCCAAGTGGCTATAAAATGAGACGATTCTGCCATAGCAAATTATGCACTGGGTATCACAGGCCCTTAACACCAGCAGTTACTGCAGGATGAGAGAAACACAGAGCCTACGAGAGTCTTTCATGGAAAGCAGCTCATCAGCCTCAGGGTCAGAAGGATGCTAAGATGACTTAGGTTATTGCCCCTCAATTGCCCTCATCCTGCAGTTACTTGAAACAAAGAGGGCGGAAAATGTAGAGGCAGCAATGGAGGCTGAGAAACATTGTTACCGACCAAAGGTGCTCAACTGTCACCCGTTTTGCTTCTGTTCCCTTGCCCACACCAGGCCTGCCCCATGCTCAGGTGCTGCTTTGAAGTGGGTAGAAGAGCTCAGGGTGCATCTCAGTCTGGACTGGGGAACTGTTTTGGTGAAGCATGCACTGATGCAACCTACTGCAGTCAAGGGGGTCTTTGCTGTACCTTCTAAACCCGTGACTCAGCACTGGCCTTAGGGGTGAGCAGATGGCTCTGTGTCAGGCACAAGTTTTACATCTACATGTATGTGCTTTTCTAAGGCCTGCAATCGCTGAGTCTGCAGAAGAGGGGAAAAGTCTCAGAAGAGGCAGCCTACTAGCACAAAGGACTGATCTGGGTCTTAAAAGAGGACACAGATTATGTGCTAGCCTTACAAATTGATTTCACATGCCATTTCCTATTTTCCCTTCAAGTGTCTGGTCTTGGGTTTAGTCTCCAGCTCTATTTAGAAAAATATTCTGCCTCTAGTCTTGTGAAAACTCTCAGAGTTACCTCTTTAGTGTCTTGTATTCACAGACAGTCTCTGTTACCCATTTTCTGAAGGCAATCACAGATCAGGCCATCTATGAGTTACTTTTCCTTCAGACATAATCATCCAAGGATGGACAAAGCTTTTCAAGGGTTGAGCTAACACCACCGTAACTTTCACAAATTTGTGAGCAAAGGTTTGGTTTCAAAGCCCAGTAAGGTGAGCTAAGACGCCATCACAGGGCAGTCATTTGCTAAGCAAACTCACTTATCATCAAAGGAGAAGAGAAAGGAATGATATACACCAATAAAAGTCAGTAAGTCATTAAGGGGAGCAGGAGAAATATGTAGATGGTGTTTAACATACTTTGAAAGGATCCCCAAGGGATCTAACATTACATAGCACATATTCAGACCAACTGCTCTAGCAAAGGTAAAATAAACAAATCCTAGATACCTACTCTTGCTTAAGCATGTCCTTTCTTCAGAAAGGTTAGATGATTTACTTGTAGAATTTATTTTTTTACACATAGGCAAATAATTCAGCAATGCTGACCCACATTGAGACAATGATTCCAGGAGACTGTAGCCATGGCCCCTCTGTAAAATGACAGGCCATCTTACATTACCTCCACACTGAGAAGACAGACCCTCTAAAAGAAATTGCAAATAATGAGCTCTATTGGTTAACCCCATCTGAAGCAGGTTCAGGAATCTGACTCCACCAGCATGTAAATTTTACCTCCCACCAGCAAGACCTCTAAAAGGAGCTAAAGCAGTTAGAAGAAGGTTTTTGTTGATGTACATGTAATGACTAGCAAACTTGCAATTTCATAACCTGTCCAGTTTTGACAAGAAGGACACATGTTGAGTCCACCACAGCAGATACCTTTCTATCTTTGGGAAGTGACCAGCTCTTTAAGAATTAGCAGCCCTTTAAGATGCTGCTTCTTCAGTTCTCAAAGCTATTGCTCCTATTCCATTTTGGAGCCACAAAGAAGGCTCTAATCAAAGCAAGAGCAGCACAGGGAAGTTATGGACATGCTATTTCCTTTCCCAAACCAGGGGATGCATAGAGCAACAAAATCTCAGTGGTGGCTGGGAGAAGCTGACTCTCAAAGAGGCACTCTCAAAGAGGCACCACGTCACACAGCAGCAGCTAAGCAGTATCTGGCCTCTGTGCAAGGTTCTCTCTGAATTTCAGACCTTGTTGGAAAAGTAAACCACTTCCTTGGACAGGATGCCATGTCTCCCAGCTTCTGCATCCCATAATTTCAGCTGTGCCAAATTTTGCTGTCCGCTGGCATACTGTTTCTCTATGTGTATGTGGAGGCAGCAAAGTAGATCTGCATTGAATGACATTTAGAACTGCAAATTATGCTCTCTGTGCTATCGGCCAGGGCAATCTGTGGCATTAGGACGCATGAGGGATGTCTGTTGTCTAAGCTTCCTGCCTGGTAAGCTTGCTGGATCTGAAGCTTGCTGAAGTCAGAAGAAGTCTTCCATTATTTTCAGCATGCCTGGATGCACCTTTAAACCTTACTCACAAAACTTTCTAAACACAGCCTTTTGTACCCAAGCATCGTGCAAAGCTGAACAAAAGAAATATGCTATATATAAACATGTGGAGGAAAGCATTATGAAATCCTTCCTAAAATGCTCTTGTGAATTGAATCCTTGCACTCAGCACCTCATAGTGATAAGGACCCATCATTGTCTTCCTGCATCCAGCATGAAAAGCTAAACCTAGCCTCTCTTTTCTGTACTTTCTTGTTTTTCCTCACTGCTGGAATACCAGCTAAACGGGGAGCGCTAGACCTTCTAGCTAGCAAAGCCAGAGTTCAAGTCACTTCAAAAAGATTACATAACATGACAAAGTCACAGATGCCTCCATCTCCTCTGAATCCAATGTAGTTTGTCCCAGTAATTATCCTGGAGAAAGCCAGTTAATAAAATCATGCTCCTTTGCCATTTAATACTCCATCCTTCCACACCACCAGTCAACCACTCTTAAAATTACCCTTCATAAAATGTAATTTCTATCTTCAGAGGGCTACAAATCCTCTGGAAATCTAATTATATTGCTTCTCGAACCTGTAAGACTGATTCTGACGTTGTATCTTCCTTAGGTAAGGGTAGGTACCATACAGAAGTGATTTCTTGCACACTGATGGCTCTAGCCCAAAATCAACATGGTAAAAATCAGAGAGAACTCTATATGCAGCTAGAAATTAAGCTTAATTTTAGGAACACACGGATATATTTTTCTTTCACATTCATACAACATTGTCTACAGTGTAACTGGCATACTCCAGTCTCTTCAATCAAGGAAGGCAGAAAAGATCACACAGTGCCTGCTGTGTGTTTTAATATCGCTTTGCTTGTCTAAGGAAAGCCCTACAAATTACAGACAGCATTTGACGGGAAAATTAAAATATCATCTACACTGCAACTGGTCTGCCGCCAGCTGTACAGATCACATTTGAGATGCAGCTGCTCTTTAAACAGAGCCATTTACCAGTTTTACCTACGGCAGACGGTTAAGTAGGTTTCAGCTGCTACACAAAAGATTCTGAAGCTTTACTTGCCTGCAAATAAAGTCTCTGCAGAGCCACAAATGTTCTGAATCCGTGCTGCATTTCAACACCCCCCCCCAACCCCCCCCAGGCCTGAATGGGCTGAGTATATCAAAAGGGTATTACCCAGCTTCTCTCTTGTTGATATGCATGCTGAAAGAAAAGCTCTTTATTGTCAAACTACGTTTTCTTAAAAGAAACTTGGAATTTCAACTTTCTCATCTCTCATAATCCTCACAAAGCAGGATAGCATCTACCCTGGGAGGTATTTAACTTGAACTTGTCGAAACAAAAGGCTCTGGATTTTTACCGGTGCTATGTCTTCTACTTGCTGCAGGCAAAAAAAAACCCTCAAATGTGTGAGCAGTCCCATCAAGCTATTATCTTTGGGTCTCATTCAGACTGCTGGCTCTTTGTTCTTGAAGCAAGCTGTTCTGATAAAAAGAAATAGCACCGAGTTGCAATAGAGACAAAATGTAGACAGATCACACCAAGCTGACCAATAAATTTTGTTTCAGTGCCTTTCTCTGATGGTGTTTCATTTGTCTGTGGGACGTGCAGCAGAACAGAAAAGCATTCAGACAAGGAAAAATATTGAAATATAACACAAAATTTGTCTGTAACTTTAATACTAGCAGTTGATTCATGCCAGGGGAGGGTGGGGGAACAGTTCTGTGGCACTCTAAGTATCAACGATCATTTTTTTTCCAGCATCACCGTAGCAACACTGTAGTTATTGTCAATGAAGCACTTTCATTCTAAGGTGCTATTTTTAGATAATTTTACCTTTCCAGAAGAATTACCCTCTAGGCTGCAATTTATCATGTTTGTTCCTTGGCCCATGGGTGAATTTTAGCAGGACCTTTATTTTATTTTTAAAGCAAAACCAACCAGCTCGATTTTCCCCTCACAGACATTTCTGCACTCAGCTCAAAGCATCTCTGCTTTAACAGTTGAGAGTTGGCAAGTATCAATGAGGACTGAGCTCCTGGGGAAATTAAAACCAAAACACTAGCCTCCCTCCCTCCCCCAGCAACCATCAGTAAAGACAAAAGGAAGAACAAATACATTTTCAGCACCTGAAAAAATGGATTGAGGATGGGGAAGGGGAAGAAGTGGGCACAGTTAGAGGGAGGCTGAATCATAGAATGGCTCAGGTTGGAAGGGACCTCAAGGATCATCCAGCTCCAACCCCCTGCCATAGGCAGGGACACCTCCCACTAGAGCAGGTTGCTCAAGGCCTCATCCAGCCTGGCCTTAAACACCTCCAGGGAGGAAGGATCCACAACCTCCCTGGGCAACCCGTTCCAGTGTCTTACTACCCTCACTGTAAAGAACTTCCTCCTAATACCCAGTCTAAATCTCCCCTCTTCCAGTTTAAACCCATTACCCCTCGTCCTGACATTACTAGAAGACAGCTGTCTCAAGGATGGAGAGCTGGTGGTTGCAACAGCCTCCTGGCAGTTACCCAAATCTCAGTCTTTCTCCTATCATACCACACCAGTAGGGCAGCAGGCACTTATGTCACCAAGATGCTTCTGCTTAGGTTGTCCCATCAGTTCAACCACACCATGGCTGGCCTGTCCCAGGGGTTGCTCCATGCCACTGTGGTTGGAGAGGAGCACTGGGAAGGCCACCTATGGAGCAAGTGCCACTAAGTGTCCCCAGCACACCGCATTCTGCATTTGGTGAGGTTAGAGATATATTTATCCAGTGAGCACACAGGAGTGAGATTATCACACATATCTATAGAGCTTTAATTCAGAAGCACTAAATGGGCATAGTAATGACTCAAGATCATGCCTAATCAGGCAGCCCACAAGCAGGAGCTGATTATGCATATGCAGGTATGAGATCTAAACAATCCCTCTGCTCCTATCACTATAAAGTTAAATAGCTCCTGCACCTGAATTCACAGAAGTCATTGAATGGGCACAACTATTTCAGTGTAATCCTCCATTCCCACATAAAATGCAGATAAAATCACTACATTACAGCAAAGTTGCAGGTTTCTGTGTTTGGAGGAATCAAGGAATGGTTTGGAGGGCATGTGATCATACAACCTCCAAAGCAGTGTCACAAGACAAAGAGATATCCAGGCACACAACACATGCCTGTAGGAGTGCAGACAGGTCTGTTAAGGAGAAAGTCTACCTCTGAGAAGATGCAGGGCAAGCCCCACACCAGTGCCAGTCTGGTGGTGGCACAGTGAGGACCATCTACAGGTTTTTTATATCCAGATATAACTTCAGCCTCTGAGTCACAGCACCTCTGCAGCACTGTAGGGTTGTCATGAAATGAAACTAGCAACAAACAGATTAAGCACGTGGCCAAATATTGCTTGTTCTGCCATGCAGCACATCATGCACTGGGATCTCTATGAAGGCAGGAAAAACTTCCTATTCACATTGCTGAATAAATTAGTGTCTGAATTTGCAGTCTGCTTTCAAGGTCCCAAAAAAGTTTCCGAGTCTCATGGGTCTCAGGACTCCTCTCTTGGCAATGATGCTGTCCTCCTGAGCCAGCCACCCTTCCTTGGGCAGGATCTGGGAGCACTCCCAAGCCTCTCGCCCTCTTCAAGCCCTTTAGCAGCTCTCATAAAGACCTTCATAATAACATCATCCATTGGTCAGAGCCATGGTCTCAAGATACCAGACACCTAACTCATGGAAATTGGAGTTTGGAAAATACCAGTTTTGCTCTTAAATTTAAAACACTGGTGAATAATCCACCTACTATCCTGGCACAGGTTTTACATCAAATTGCACAAAGCTTGTTTTTCTTCAATAACCATAGTCACAAGCAAAGAAGAACCTAAACAGATCACAGAGTGCTATTAAGAAGTCAAAGAATAAAGCATCTGCTGCTTCCTGAATGGGTAAAATGCTTTTTTTGAAATGTAGACTATCTAATATTACATTTTTCTCATACCAAAACTGTAGTTATCAACCAAGAAGCTAATGAAATAACCCGTCTCTGTCTGACATATGACAATAGAGCTACATCGAACCAGCACTGAAAACAGGACAATACTTCACCCAAAAATTCTATCTTCCATTTCTGTTAGATACTTTGTACTCTAGAAGAAGAAAACCAAGCCTTTTCCAACCTTAATTATGCACAAGCAAGCTGCAGTAAAGCGCAAAACTAGGATAATGTCACTGCTCTCAAACAGCTCTCGCACCTGCCACACTTTCGTACTTACATCACTTCTTGTTATGTTTTCTTTTCATATCAAATGTCCTCATTCTGATCACAGGTTGTGGAAGCAGTAACAAACAAGCATTTCAAGAAATGATCTTTTCTGACAGCTGCTATTATGTACCTGCATGTACTGCCACATTCTTCATTTGTAGCCTGAACAGATGAGATTGACTCATTGAAACTCCAGCTTATCAGTTTTTGTGCTGGTGCTGGGGATATGCTGCCGATCTAAATAGATGGCTGCCTAAAGTATTTCAGCTTCATCATTAGGTCGGAAACCTTAACATCTTTCAGATGATCTAACTGAAACTTGGCCTGATTTTATAGAGAGTCTAGAAGCTAATACCAGGACCCAGTCAATCCAGCAATATACATGAGAGCAAAAGCGTCTGAACTCACTAAATCATATCACTTGCTGAGAAAAATGATAATTATTGTATTAAAAAGACTTGGATCACCTCTACTTTACCCTTGAAGAAAAATAAAGTGGAAGCAAGTTAAGTAGTGCCCAAGGAAGCAGAAAAGATTTTAGAAATGCAAGCACGTAGGGCAAATTTCCTGTGGCTACTCTTTTTCACCTCAGGCCAAACAAATCTGCCCACAAATTCACCAAACTATTTCAATCAAAATGTGCTTTTTTTTTTTTAAATGAGTAAGAAGACAAAATGTTTAAACAGTAAAAACATTTTAAAATCACTGCTGAGTGAAGAAAAATTAATATGCAAAAGGATTATATTTTCTATTCCATAAAAAAATCATTCCACTTGGGCTGAGGAATAAAAAAATAATTCTTTTTAATTTAAATTGTCTTCTTTTTTATTCCTCACCTCAGACACATTTTCTGTTCTGTCATTAAACTGGCCAATTAGCTGAAGAAATCAAGTAGTCAGCTCAACTACTACCAAGCCACTTACAATTCCAATTTAAGGTTCCTATATGGCAATTGCTTGGTGCTGAGACATTCAGCTTTGCAGTAGCACAGCCTACATCATCTGCATATTAGCCAGTATTTCAAAAACTAGACATGGAAATCTCTAGAGGGGAAAGTAGGGACACACCTAGGGAAATCCACTGGTCTTTTATAGACTAGAAAAGAAATAGCCTGCCCCTTATTTAAAAAGGCAAAGAGAAATGCAAGTTGAGTCTTCTAAGGAAACATGACTTGAATCTCGTCATTATAAGGGTTGGTAATGATTTATTTAGGGGGCAGAACTTTGCTCTAATTTTTCCATAAGCCTACTGCACAGTTCTAACTCCATTTGTGAGAAGAAAACTTCTAACTTCAGTGTCACCAGACCTTTGGCATCTCTTCTGTCACTATCTGGATGACAAACTCATTAATTCCCAGTGTGAGCTAGCTGTCATCATGACAACTGCTCAGATGAAGTCCATGTTACTATTCATATACCCTAACCCGATCTCGAATGCAGTTTGGTGGATTTCACTCTATTTTGGTCCAGTCCTCACTGTGTATTTTAACTTTCTTTTTCTTTTTTTTTAGCATATGATTTTGATTAGCCAAAGAAATTCTTTAAAAATACTTCAGTGGGAAGTCAAATGCCAGCTCAAATAATTCAACATTAAACTTAGAAAGTTTAACACATGACTGCCAGAAAATACTTCTGGTGATCCAGAAGCCAGCTTAGCAATCACAGAAAAAACAAACCCCAAAGCAGCCAAGTTCTCCTGGCACTTCTTCCATGGTTCTCACATCTCCTCTCTAAAATGCTGCAGCTGGATATCTTAACAGAGGACACCATCTGTGTTTGAGGTGGAGGCTATTTTTCTGCAGTCACCATGCTTTCGACTTCTGCTGTTCCCTCATAGATCTAAACTCACAGTGTTGAGAAAGTATTTCATGTCTCGTGACAACCAAGACAGAAGAAGGTGCTCTGTGCATCCTTCTGTGCTCAAACACAAACTCCCTTATGGTGCCAGGTGGCTCCTACAGGCCAAGATTCCCAGTGCAGGGATGATTATGGATCACCAAATCCAGTTTTAAAAAGGCCACATTCCCTCCTTGCATGCCTGCATCTTCAGGTTCTCCAGAGACATGATGGCCTTTCCATAATATAAAATAGTACCACACAGAGATACTGGCAAACTGGACACTAGAAACAATGGTAACTACGTAAAAGTCTTACCACAATTATCTTGCATGCCTTCACATGACTCCTGCCCTTCATTCAGGCCTTTCAGAGTTAGCCTGCATATCCCAAGACAGCCCTGCATCATGTTGCTTAATAAAAACAGCTTTGAGAGGCAAATCCACAGAGTTCGGCTGTTCGCTAATTTGCAGGCAGAGAATGAGTTGATAACAGAGATGGGCTCAGAGTTCCTCCTCTCTTGCACATCACTCAGCTCAGAATGCTAACATGCAGTCCCCACTGGAGAAGAAATTTTGCTTGAAAGGCCATTTGCCATCTCTTAAGTCTGCAAAACACTGAAGCAAACCTGTCATTGATTTGATATGAACTACGTAAAAATCCTTTTAATTAACGAAAAATGTACTACTGCTGGACATCACTCTTGAAAGTTTGCAGATTTGTTTTGCAAGCCTTAAATCATTAATGTATTTTTTAAATGTTTTTCATGTGTTTGGTTTTTTCCCCCCTGCATTTACAGGGGAAGGAGCACCAAGACAGAAAGCCTGGTTTTGCAGATCTTCAGCATTCCCCATGACCACTGGTTTTCTGTAAGTCATGGAGCACGAGAGTTAGCTAGCAGTGTGTCACTCTGTGCGATGGCAGGAGCCTGGGAACAGCTTGGGTCCCTGTCCTGCATCTCCACGATGATGCTCCAAATGTAATTTTGTTGTTCAGACTCTGAGCAGGCTCTAGCAGATACAATCCATGGAAGAGAGGCTCTGGACAGCCTGATCTAGGGTACGGTGTCCCTGCCCAGAGCAGGGGCGGGGTGGAACTAGATGATTCTTGCGGTCCCTTCCAACCCTGACTGATTCTATGATTCCTCATCCTGCATTTTTATCGTGTGCACTCTCACCTTCATTTGGGCACATTAATACAAACCATGGAGTCATACTAATGACACCATTGCTATGGTTTTCATTAAACATTTACAGCTCTCTTCAAAGCTTGAAAACTGATTACATCTCTGTGTCCTGGGCTGCTGCACACTGGCACAGATCATCCAGATCTGTGTGCACATGGCAGGGGTTGCCTTACCTCAGTAAAGCAGTAATGCTATTATGGTGGTTTTTTCCAGTGTGCTGTTTTGAACTGCAAATATGCACTAAACTATTGTTTGTTACAAGTCTCTCTCTGCCCCTGCATTATAAACCTAAAAAAGGTTTATGCTTAATTCCTAGTGGAAACATTACATTACCTGTGAAAGCCTGATCAAACACTGCTGCTCTTTATGCCCTGTCACTGCTGACAGGCACAGTAATATATCCTGCCTTTTCACTATAAACTCCCTTCCAATGAACAGGCTTGAGCTGGGCTATTTAGAATGAAATGCTGTTCTTTGCAAGGTCTTGCACTCCTTGTCCCCTTCATTTGCGTCTCTCACTGGATCAGCTGAATAACTCCTTGTTCCCCTCTGTTTTGGGCTTTTCTTTTTCTGTTTTTCTAAAGCAGTTCTGCATGTTTTCTGATCTGCTTTTTGTAACCACTATATTCACTCCTCCAACTGAAGGACTGATCATTTGTTTGACCCTGCTCTGCTTGAAATAAAGGCTTCATTTGTTGTTTCCTGTTTCATTTACTTTTTAATGATGCCTAATAAAGACTAAAACACATACATGCTATATATTTAAAAAACAACAACAAGAAATCAACACAGAGGTGCAATTTTCAATCATTGCCCTGTAGGGGTATGGGAGAGGAATAGGCCTATTGTCAGGAAAGCCTGGGGTGCTTTGGCGGGGTAAGGGAAATGCCCGGCGCCTGCCAGCATCGTTTCAGGCTGTTCTCAGTCCTGCTGGGTACTGGCTTTTCATGAGCACTGAAATACCTTCCTCTTTTAAATACATGAATAAACAAACAAACAAAAATAAAAGCAAGGCTGCCTGAAATCTTGCAGGAGCGGGGAGGGGTAATTTCAATGTATCATTTGTTTCAATCCCAATGACCAGCCAAATGCTGCTCTGGGGAGTTTAGCTCCAAGGCCTCTTGCAGAGCAGTCATGCTCCAGCGTTCCACTGCAAAACAGCTTGCAGCCTATTAAGGGGCTGACAGCACTATGCAGCCTGTGCAGTCTGCACGTGCTAAGTCTGTGGAGGCTTCCATTTGTGCTGGCAAATTTGTATGATCAAGGTCTGGAGAAGCAAATCTGTTGTAGGCTTTCCTATGCATCAGGCACGAATTGTGCTGCTTCATTGATTTAATCGATGTGTGCGGATTGTGCTCGGTACCTTGGGAATGACTCAGACTTCCATCCATTCCAGAACAGGCACTCTTTCCTGCGGCAAATCCAGCCCAACATAAGACCAGAAGAAAAAACCCCGGACCCTAACGAGCCTTGCTGAACGCACTGGTTTTCTCAGAGCTGGGTTGCGCACAAGACATGTACTGGTTATAGTTCAGCCTCTACAGCTTTGTGAACCTCCAAGAACTCCATTTACAAAGCACCAATGGTTCTGCCAGAGAAGACTTGAGAGGGGATCTTACAAATACATGTAATTATCCAAAGGGCAGAGGTCATAAGGATGGAGTTAGGCTCTTCTCAGTGGTAGGACAGTGATGTGACAAGAGGCAGTGGGTACAAACTAGAACACAAGAGATTTTACTTGAATTTAAGAAGAAACTTCTTTACTTTGAGGGTGGCAGAGCACAGGGATAGGCTGCCCAGAGAGGCTGTGGAATCTCCTTCTCTGGAGACTTTCAAATCCTGCCTGAATGTGCTCCTGTGCAACTTGATTTAGGTGTACCTGTGTTAGCCAGTGGGTCAGACTAACTGACCTCAGTGCCAGGCAAGGTCATGGAACAGGTCATCTTGAATACCATCACAAAGCACCTACAGGATGGCCAAGGGATCAGGACCAGCCAGCCTGGGTTTAGGAAGGGCAGGTCCTGCCTGACCAACCTGATCTCCTTTTATGAGCAGGTTACCTGCCTGGTGAATGTGGGGAAGGCTGTGGATGTAGTCTGCCTGGTCTTCAGCAAAGCTTTGACACTGCCACAACAAGCTCCCGGCAAAGCTGGCAGCTCATGGCTTGGACAGATTCACTCTGAAATGGGTCAAGAA